>MEJB01000001.1:6991181-7300897 GCA_001752375.1 Rhazya stricta | reverse complement strand
GGGGGGAACGAAATAAAAGTCACCTGTCTTCGTCCTCGGTCCACTGACCCTTGATCAAAGGCATCGAAGAACCAGCTTTCTCCTTCTTTCCACTTGGTTTTACAATTTTCTGGTCCAATTTCATTTCACCATTCGGAGCAAACTCTGGATTACTCTCTGGAGGAGTACTCCAGTTAAGTGTTCCATCCATTAAAGCACTAGATTCTTGTACGCACGGCCATGGCAGGACCGCTAATCCTCCTGCATGGCCRTTGATGATCGGACCAGCAGAGGTAGAGGATTGAAAATTGAAATGCGGAAACATGAAGTTCTGTTGTGGGGGCAAATGGCTCTGCTGCCCCCACAGAAACCTATCTATCGCTGTGAAAGGAGGCCTTGGCCGGAGAAGATGGAGGTTGGTGATGGGATTCCCATAAGGAAATCCGCCGCCACCACCGCCAGCTCCTACTCCTCCTCCTCCTCCTTCCATTAAAAGACTGGTTTGAAGGGATTAAATGAGAAGAAAAAGACTGGTTTTAAGCAAACAAAATGGCTTTTATCAAAGGAAAGTGTCTGTGATTTCTTCTCTATATATAAAGAGAGACTCCATGGCTCAAGCTTGGACACACAAACTTATACTAAGGCTTCTAATTAGATGTAAGAGCTCAGAGCCGTTGATTAGGAAAATGATCCAATGGCTGAGATTCGGAGCTGAGTGTAACCCCTGAACTTCCTCCTCTCAGACCAAAACTAGAAGAGAGATGTCGAATTTAGTAAAATAAAAAAAGAAAAAGAAAAGTGAGGTGGAGCTTTTAGTGGGCCATTATTATTTCCTCCTCAATTAGTTATTGTCTAAATAAAATTAATTACAAATTTATTACTTGCCAATCCACAAATTTTCTTTGATAATGAAATAATAATATAAACAAGAATGCCCCAATGAAACTGCAATGATTTTAGGCAATTTTTTACTTATCCTAAATTTAATTTGACGGTGAAAATAAAAGATGGAGTTGAGAGCTACATATAAAATTTAGATTACCCATGTGGTTAGGTGGCTGTATATTCCTCCGCTACTACTGTATGGTAAATAATTATGAAGAGGGAGCGAATTAGGGAAAAGTATTAAGAGCACATTAATTTTCCTTTGGAGGTACCAGCAAATTAGGAATATAATTCYATGTGTAAATTGGGATGGATGAGCCCGCTCAGCCTGGATACTAATTAGTATAATTAAATCCAAATTCTTTTCGAATGAGTTTTAAAAATGAGAGTCGAACTCACTTTAAATTTAAAATTTTAATTTTTTTCTCTTTTAAAACCAATCGGTATCACACTGGTAAGGTTAATCGAAGAAATGTCTGACTAAGAGCTCTTTCAACATGGTCCAACAAGTAAAAATTAAATACGAAATCTCGCTTTAATTTAACATTATGCTTACTTACTATCCTAAGCAACCCGAGTTTGATTGAATGGAATATRAAATAGTTCAGAMATAAAATTCTTTTCAAGGACCAAGTGCATACTCCATACTTTTTTTCCTCTATTACTAATTCTTGGCTTAGAAAATTGCTATGCAGATGGGGTCGACTGAAGAGCTATCGGTTGTTCAACTTAGCAAACACAACATATCTGAACTTCGAAATACTAAGTCGATTAGTCACTGAACCTATAAATCTTTTTATTATGAATGTGTCAATGAGGTATTCCAAAAGGCCTTCAATTCGAGAGTAATTAAGATATATAAAGGAAGGATGTATGAAGAACTTGTACTGATAACATATCGATCCACAACCCAGGTATCAAATTATAACTCAATAATCCTAACTTCGACTAGGAACATGGTTGAGAATTATGATGAAATCCGTAAAAAAACACTGAAATAAACTGGAATCTAAAACTGAAAGCTATAAATGGCTATCGAAACAAGTTTTTAAGTTGAAAGATAGAGCGTATGAAAGCTGTGTGCTGATTAATCGCATGGCGTCGATCTTGTCTCTTCATSTCCTTTTATACTCACTTAATGTTGACACCGAATTTTAAATGATCTGGACGGCTATAACTACATGAGCTGATGGAATCGTGAGGTGGTCTTAGAATACTAGGATAACAGCTGATCTAGTAAGAAGTCGACAAACCATCAAGACAAAAGCTTTATCGGCACAAGTTTCTCGCAGTTGACTGGCCTCCAGCCGATGTACTATAGCAAAATTCCTTCCTTTTTTCCTATCTTCCTGAAGAGATAACATCAACCAGCCAATCGGACAGCCTGACAAAGGAATTTTTTGCTTCGATGTGCCTTAGCCTGTCCACATTTTACCATGAGCCAAGAACCACACCACTACCCAGTAAATCAAGAGCGTAGCACAATGGAGAGTAGTAGCTGGAGTCGCTTTTGTGGAGCCTTTCTCTACAAGAAACTCAAGCTCTTCGATTGAGTATGAAAGGCAAAAAAGAGAAGGAAAATGGAAAGATCAACTCCACAAACGCATCAATTTTATCAAATTCAATCAATTTTATCAAATTCAATCTCAATTATGCAATTTATAGTTTTATATACTTCTTTTACTTCAATTCAAAGCTTTGTCTGGTTAACTTAACTTAGATTTATCCAGTTTTTTAATAAATTCACAACTTTCCAATAGATATACAACTTTCATAGATTCACAGCTTTCCTAGGATTTAAATACTTTATCCTTGCTTTAGGTTAAGATTTGAAGTTATATTTCAGTTTTAGTTCTTCAATCGAAATTGTTATCCATCATTTCATAAATAAATCTTAGTTGTTTCGTCAAAATTGTATCATTGTCAGCTTTACCTATCAAACTAAGAGCTTTATTTATTCATAATAGGCCCCGTCCACAAAAAACATCCACAAGGATATGGAAGCCATCAAATATCTAGCCAGAATTCAAACGTTTTGTGTTGACTTAGATTCCCCAAAATGAGCCGAACAACTAGTGCTCAGTATCAACTTTTCAAACTCGATCCATCGACAGACTATTGGTCTCTTTCATCGATACCTATCGACAAAAGGTATTTTTGAGCCTAATATGAACTCTGGCCATGTTATCCACAAATCCACGATGAGAGTTATGTGATGATCTCAGCATCATATGACCTTGAAAATATGTAATGGGACATGTAATGGAAGTATGTAGCTAAAAATAGGTCAAAGTAAGAGAAAGCAGCAGAAGATATTCTCAGGGCTTTATATTTCCTCTAAAGGGGGGTTTATTGTATTCCTGCTCAAACACGTGAGCTTTTTTCTCCGTAGTGAGTGTTTCGTTTATCATGTTTCATCTGTTTCTTTKGAAACTTCTGGACAACTTGATCGCACTTCTTTTGTCAAATCAAAGATTACCACTTTCAAGCTACAGAAACTGGCATATTACTAGAGGTGATGATATCGCTTTTTTCCTTCCTGATGAAGCTCTATTTGGGGGTTTTCAAGCAGTATTCTTAGTTGTATTACTAAGCTTCACACAAATAAATATCCTTCTCTTAGAATCTTAAACTTCTCATAAGTAAGACATGGCACACCGATGGTATTCGTATCACCAAATCGGCGTAAAAGCGTATGCAAATCTTCTTCCCAAATTCTAAGGTGATTTTGTAGGTAGCTTTGCAACTAGGATCTTGGTGTTTTGAGAACACCTTTTTAGTTATATTTTCATGGAGGCAATCACCAGTTATGAGAACTAAAGAATTAGAGTTGGCATGGAATTGGGTACAACTTCATGACCTACCTCCTGAGTATCACTCAATGGACGCTGGACAATTGCTTACACAATGCTTCAACAAATATAGATTACGCAACGCTCTATGGATGGCCATATATTTTTCGAATGAGGGTTTTATTGGATCTCAATATCCCTCTGCGAAGGATACTACGATATTCATCTTTGTCTAAAGGGGAATTATGGGATTTATTAAGATATAATCGTATCCCCTTTCTCTGCTATTGTTGTGGTTTTATCAGCCTTGCTACTCGATCATGTCCTTCTATGGTGAGGGGCCATTAAAGCCGTAAGAATGCAAGGGCTTACCTTATGGATTATAGTTGCATGCAGCGGTTTAGAGAACCTTGTTGATCTCTTCATGGGCCAACCCAGAATTTACAGTAACCTCAATTCGAAGCTCCTTTATGGGAGTCATTCACAGGGGAGGTAATGCTATAATCATGAGGTTTGTGAAAGTGCTCACCAGATCACATTATTCTTGGCCACTCCAACAATTCTAGGAGACATGGTTTCACCATCTCATGCAGAGGCACATGTTGCTACCTCTAATCCACCTGAAATTGCCACCTATGGTTGAAGGATGGACTCTAGCTCCGGTTACTAGACAACTTCTTATGCATATTCAGAGAGTATATAGAATTTCATCCTATGTAGACTCCACTTCGGTTCCAATTGTTAATGGTGGTTCAATTATACCACAACAATATGTTGAATTATGCATGCTAATAGAATATTGACTAGCCCAAAATATTATTTTACTTGTGGACCAATATTTCTTAGTGGATATGGGATCAAGTTAATGTTAAACGTAAAATTGGGATTGATGTTGATAACATGGGCTTGGAACCATCGTGAATGCAATTCAGGTGCTACTAAATATTGTATATTTTCAAGACCTCATAGTACTTAAGAAACAAAATCTTTTGCTTGTAGAATACAAAACTTGAGGTTCAAATTATGGTTTCATGGGTGTTTTACTATAGATAGTGTGGGTGGTCATGCTGGTTTAGCTCTCTTCTGTAACATGATATTGATGTTTCTTTTTACACTTTTTCTTTGAACCATGTTCATGTTTGTATCAGGCAACCATATGAGAATAATATATATGGTCTTTTAGGGTCATCMTAATCGTGTTTGTTGTCCTTAAACATGGAAGTTATCACAAAGAATAGCTCATGGTCGCATGGGGGCCATCAAATCCTTTTTTTTCATGAAAAGACAGAATACTAAAATAGCATTCAAAGCTGAATCATCCACATCTGTCACACTGCCTATTTTCTCAACCCAATGTGCTTTACAGGATTTTTCATCCTCAGATAGACCCGTAGTCAAGTTTTTATCTGATGGTAGGCCTGTCWATGAGTTTAGAGACCAAGATGAACATATCAGATGGGATCGATTCTGTAATTGCAGTTATTTTGAAAAACAGCAAGAGCAAGAATAGTTATCAAGTCTTGAACTAGAGGATGAATCTAAATCTAGATCTAAAAAATCTAGATTCAAATCTCAAATATCTCTTAAGATGAGATATGAAGCAGGAGACTCTACAGTAGGATTATTAGGAGAACCTAGTGGCAAGTTTGATTTCTATGTCACCTATGGAAATCTTAAAACTACCATATCACCATCTACTTCCTCCTCTTCTTTATCCTTTGATACAGACAATGAGCCTGATCTGCCAATGATAGCCATATTCCCGCCAAAAGAATTCCCACCTCTCAAAACATACACAAAAGAAAATATTCAACACCAACCAGAGATCCCTACTCCTAATATTATTGATTCTTTAGGATAGCATCAACCTCTTTCAGCAGTTGAAAAAGTTCTAAACTGGCAGATTAAAAATTCCTTGAGCCAAAATCAGATGCTTTCAAATATATACTCACCACTCTCCAAATTGAATAAAAAAGTATCTTCCAAAGTTGATTTCATATCTAGTACTATTGCTGAAATTCAGTCAAAAATTACTATTCTTCATGAAGATCTCATGAACATGGCATGGCGATTAGATGTCAATTCTTCCTTCTCCTACACTAAAGAAAGTGAGAAGAAAAGCCTTGAAAATCATCTAAGATACTTTGAAGAAGAGGATAGAAGGAGAAAGCAAACTCAGTATCAATAATACCAAAGCCAATTCCCTTCTCTGCTCCAAAATGAAAAACCCTTTCAATCACCTTTCATAGTCATAGCCCCTTCACAACCTTCAATACATTATCTCCCTTCGATTTCTAACCTCTTCTTTATGGGATCACTAGTTTTCCAACCTTTCAGTGGTATCCCAAAACCCCAACCAAAAAACCAGTATTTCAAGTCATCATCATCCGACTCACCAAGACCGAGACCTTCACTCTTTGATCCATCCACATCATCACAAAAATAATACATTATTGAATCCCAAGAATTCTCCATACCTGACCATGTATTGCAACTTGTAGCACAACAACATTCACCACCCTCTCTCCCTGATCTGTTACCAGTTATTGATGGCTCAAAAAAAAGCTCAAAAAATTCTACTTCAATCTCAACTTCTAATGAAGAGTCTATTTCCAGGCCAGATATGTTCATGGCAGCCCCAGAACCATCTACACAATTTGGAGTACACTTCCAAGCACCCAATCTAGATGAACCATATGTGGAAGAACCAGAATTTGAAAATCAAATTCCAAATTACTCTCAACAAGGACAACCAGGGCCTATTCCAATCCATTCTCTGAGATCCAGATCACTCACTCTCAATGACATACCCCTAGAAAAATGGTTTGATCGAATTAGTGAATTTCACTCATGGTTGTACACAAAAAAATTGAAGACCCATGAATCTTGTTCACTATCTCTGATCTATGTGCTAAGCAACAGCTAATGAAAAAGTTCACACAACATTCTAAACAGCTTGAATCAGCTTGCAGTCCAGATGTTAGAATTAAGTGCCCAAAGAAAAGATGTGATTGTGGACCAAAAAAGAAACGCCACTACAAGAAGTATTATAAGTGGCACAAAAATCCCAAGGAATCCGACTTTAGGATCAAAGAGGGCAAAAAGAAATTCTTCGGGCAGAAATGGTCCGAGATAAAATTAGAAAAATATTTCTTCTACAACAAAAAAGGACATTATGCAAAAAGTTGTCCGAAAAATTCCAAAGAAACGAAGCAACATTTAATTTCCTCCATCAAACAATACACAAAGGTAGAACTCTCAGATCATAACCTTGAATCTATTTTATCTGTTGATGATAAATTTACTCCAGATGCTCTGTATGTCATCACTGATGATATTGAGTATTTAAGTAAAGAGGATAATTCAGATCCAGACATTGAAGATGATCCTGATGATTATAGTTCTCAGATTTTCAAAGTCTTATCAATCCAGCACTAGTCCAAAATTATTCCACAAATCCCAGTTTCACTGTTCCCATCTGAATATGCAAGGCCAATTTATCTCATTGCATTTATTGATACAGGAGCCTCTATATTTATCCTAAATTTGCAAATCCTTCTTGATACATTTTGGCAGCCACATGAGAAAAAAATTACAGTAGCTAATAGGAATTCCTACAATGTAAAATTGATCAATAAACCCATTATGCTAGAAATATTTCCTAGATGCACCAATGAAGCTAAAGTCTTGGGAGATTCATCTCCTGGAAAAGATTTAGTTTTGGGATTTGATATCTTTTTAGCATTACAAAGGAGATATAAAGTGTTACTTGGAGCTGATGGTATTTGGTGGAAAAATCAGTTCAAACCCTATACAATGATTCTACAATTATATTAGATTGGAGATTCCTAACAACAGCACTAAGTTGAAGATTTCAAGCAGATGCTTATAACTTCAAACTGTGTAGAGACTCATACTGAATTTCTGGAAAAGTGCTCATCTCCTTTATGGATCAATCCTGATTTCTTTATTCRTTTGCCATTCGAATTGAATGAAGACATTAATCCTACCAAGGCTAGTCATTTTGGTATGCCTCCAGATCTTCTTCAACAGGCTATTTCAGAATGCCAGGAGTTACTTAAATAAGGTCTTATTGAATCATCTAAATCTCCATAGGCAGGCAAAGCATTTTATGTCAACAAGAGAGCTGAACAAGTCAAAGGAAAACTCCGGTTAATTGTCAATTATAGACCACTAAACATTTTTGTTGCTGATACTAAATTCCCTTTGCCAGATAGAAAGACTCTTTTCAGCAAGCATTTTGAAGCCACATGGTTTTTAAAGTTTGATCTTAAATTGGGTTTTTGGCAATTGGGCATTCATCCAAAGGATAGACATAAGACAGCATTTTGCATTCCGGACATCAATACCAATGGAAAGTCATGCCATTTGGGCTCAAAAATGCACCATCCTTGTTCTAATAGGCAATGGTAAAGATATTTGAACGCATCTTCCATACGGCTATTGTATAAATTGATGACATCCTTTTATTCTCTGAAGACTTTTCGACTCATATGRGCTTATTACACAAATTTGCGGATATTGTCAAAAAAGTATGGCATTATGTTATCAGCCTGAAAAATGAAATTGGCCCAGCCAAAAATTGAATTTTTGGGAATGAACATTAAAGATAAGTTTATTGTTCCTCAACCTTACCTGGCCTAGGCCCTTCTCAAGTTCTCAGATCAAGTCCAATCTAGACAAGAAGTCCAACACTTTTTTGGAGTTATTAATTATATGGGAGACTTTATTCCAAAGTTATCCCAATACACTTCTCTTTTGCAGGATCAATTGACAAAGAATCCTTCATGTCAAGAATCCTTCGCAGTGGACGAAAAAGCATACTGAAGTAGTAAAAAAGTTGAAAAGTCTTATCCAACAATTACCGCCATTTTCTCTTCCATCCACAGAGCCAAAGATTCTCCAGACAGATGCAAGTGATTGCTTCTTGGGAGCAGTACTCCTTGAAGATCACAAAGGCTAAAGAAAAATTTGTGGTTACAAGAGTGGCAAATTTAAAGAATYTGAGTTGCATTATCATTCTACCTTTAAAGAGATTCTTACAGTGAAACATGGCTTTGAAAGATTTGAGTTCTTTCTAATCGRAAATCACTTCCGTGTCGAAATGAATATGTCTTCGTTTCCCAGAATGATAGAATTTAAACAGAAGACTGTTCCTCATAGACAATTGCTTAGATGGGCGGAATGGTCTTCCAAATACAATTTCACAGCTGTCTATTTAAAGGGCAAGAATAATGTTCTTGCAGATATGCTCTCAAGACCTAAACACTAATAGGTGAAATCTATCGCCCCTGAAACCTATCTCATCTCTGAAATGGATCTTACCTCTTATATCTCTGCATTGCCTCCTAAAGTCACTGAAACCATCCTCGATCTTACCCTCATTCCAAAGAACCAATCTTAACTACAAACTATTTCATTGACTCCTTCTTCAACATGGACCCCACTTGTTCATAGGAATTGACAATTATCCAAATCATCCTTACCTTACAATTTTTCATGTTCGAGATTTTAACTCCTTTCCAAAAGTAGCTCTGTGTTATTTTTGGCATCTTCTTGAAGCTTGCTTCATTGCCATTACTTTTAATATGGATAAGTTGTTTGCTTATCTTTGGATGTGTGACAATGATAGACAAATTCCTCCTGAATGGAAATATTTCTATAGCATGCTCTATTGGTTTCAAAGTCCTACATGCAAGTATCGATTTACTTCTAACATGTGTATGTAGTTGTTTATCTACACAAGCCTATAGTAAATCTCGTGCCCCAAGGACAACCACCTAGTGTATATCATCTTCCATCTTGTGAAATATTAGGATGGCATAATTCCAATATTGCCAGTCCATTATTTTAATGTCATAACATGGAATCTAGAAATTGGTTTCTAACCTCCATGGCACACTCCAATCGAGCAGATGTCGGCCTTATTGCTGTAACAATTCCATTAAGACCAGATTGGCCAAATCACCMATATTATATGGAAGTGTTGCTGTACGTTGAGAATCATCCAAAATATCATTCAAAATGGACGTCGCTAACTTACTTATCGAGAACTAGTTTGCTCAGATGAAGATTTTGTAAGATTGCCATATGCTTACATTATCATGGATGATGATAGTGACTTTGACAGTGATTATTAACAGCATAATCAAGGATGAAAATCTTCATCAAAAAATTTTTATATGTGCTTAAGTTATGTTGTCATTATTGTGTCATTTCATATTTACTTTTCAAAGTGTTGTCATTTTCAATTTGACTTTTAGCTATAGTCTTGTATATTCACATTTGCTTTTAGCATGTGAATGCCTTATCTCTTGTAAGAATATAGTGTAATATGTGTTTGAAATCCGAATTTGAAGTTCAGAAGTGTCTATAAATACCAAGGCCTTTATTGTTGAAAGACATCACTTGGTTGGCAACCATTCTCTTGTAAAAAGGTTGTCATTCAATAAAATCATGTACTTCTAGATTCTCTTTTGTCTCTATCTTGAAGAAGCTCTAGTTATAAGTTAGACTTGAAGTCTTTTAGATCTTTTCTTATAGTGTTCAAATACCACAGTGAGAGCATGCTTTATGCTTGCAACTCCGACTGATCCTGCTCATCAGAAATCACCATGGCTTCCTTAACTAAATTAAATTTGGTGAGATATGATCTACTAGATGGAAGGATCTTGATTTGATGAATAAGAAGCAAGGTTTGACCATGAAAGCTAAGAGGGCTAAGAGGGTCCCTTAGCATAATTTTCATTGAGTCACAGTATCCTCATCTGCGAAATATCAATTGCAGGGGGTTTTAATGAAATTTTGGAAAGTCTTGAATATTCGGTTGCACATGTAGAAGCTCTTCCCAGATTACTTCATTTCGGGAGGCAACTGCGGCTTCTGGATTGCATGATATAGGTTACAACAGGGCACGATTTACTTGGTGCAATAKGAGGGATGGCTTAGGTAATGTCTGGGTTCATTTAGATAAAGCACTTGACAACCATGAATGGCATCAATTTGCCCCACATACGATGATATACCGTCGTATATTTAGTGACATGATCACTTACCCTTTTACATTTATACTCAGGGGACTCCATCTTTATTGGAATCAAATTCTACAAGACTCTGATTCCATTGCTAGCCATTTTAGCTCAGAAATAATTGATTGGTAAAGGTGGTACAATGTGAATGAGAGATTTGTAAGGAAAAAAATGCAAATTTTCTTCTGGTTTAACATATTTGCAACTTATCCTTCCCACGTGGGGACATCACAATATGGTTACATTCCTGCCAAGGTGAAACGACTTACTGTAACTTTGGAAAACCTAATCGCTAGCCAAGCTTCAGCTTCTCAGATTTTAGAAGCTTCTATTGAGTTTGATCATTTTCTTAATTTCTAGAAAGATTTCTGGCATTCTCAATCACAAACCAACTGGATACGGAAGTTAGGTTAGAAATATCATGTATTTTCGTAATCATGCTTCATGTTGGCAAAAGCAAAACCATATTAATTTGCTTATTGATGCATTTGGTTAGATTGTTTAAGAAACTTCTCATACCAAACAACACATTAGAGAACACTTCCATTCTCTATTTCAGGCTCAATCTACCATTGGAGATGCTGATCAATTACTTAGTCATTTGATACACTAGAAACTTAATGATCAACAAGTCTCATTCCTCCTGAAACCATACACGACATAGGAAGTCTCTTAGGTTATCCGTGCAATAGCTCCTTTTAAGGCCCATGGACCAGATGACTTTCATGTTGTATTTTATCAAAAATTTTAGGAATTGTTGGGATGCTTGGTGACTCAAAATGTATTAAATATATTGAATGATGATGGCTCTTTGGATGATATAACCAAACGTATCTTACTTTAATACCAAATGTCACTCACCCCTAATCTGTTGCTAAGCATCGCCCAATCAGTTTATGTAATGTTCTTTCTAAAATTGAGGCCAAAACAATTGCCAACAGATTAAGGTAGTTGCTCCCATCCTTGATTAACGACTCTCAAAGTGCATTTGTCCATGATAAACTGATTACAGATAATATCATCATAGCATTTGAGGTACTTCATTAGCTGAGACGAAGAAAACCATGGGTTCCATTTAGCCTTGAAACTTGATATAGTAAGGCATATGATAGGGAGGATTAGTGCTATTTGGGATGGATGATGTCACACTTTGGGATTCCTTGGCACCTAACTTCTACTATAATATGATGTGTCAATTCAACTTCTTTTGAGTCCTTGGTTAATGGTGTACCAATTGAGGTTTTTAGAACTACATTTGGCTTACATTAGGGTGATCCTTTTTCACCTTTACCTTTTGTTAGATGTGCTGAGGGGTTATCTACTTTGTTGACAACAACGAGATCGTTGGGCACTTTACATGGTTTAAAAATGGGAAGGAATGGTCCACAGTTAACACATCTATTGTTTGCAAATGATAGATTAATCTTGTTGAAATCTACAAACACAGAACGTAGGGGTGGCCAAGGATATTTTATGCTATTACTCTGATATCTCATGTCAGCAAATTAAAATATGCTATAATTTTCTCTAACCTCACAGATTTTGCCCCTAAATGGAGATTTATCTCAAGTGTTGGCAATGAAAAAGTGTATAAATCAGGAATGCTATCTTGGCCTTCCTTATTTTACCAGTAGTTCTAAAAAGAATCTATTTTCCTATATTCATGATCTGATGTGGAATAAGTTGTGTGGCTGGAAGGAATGGCTCCTTGTTCAGGCTGCAAGGGCTAGCTTAATTTGATTAATATTACATGCATTACCCTTTTATGCTATGTCATTTTTTTATTGTCTTTGGGTTTATGCCTAGAACTTACAATTTTGATGAGGGATTTTTGATGGAGTTTGTAAACATTATAATTTAATCAATATTACTACATAATTTTATTCTTGATTATTTAATTCAGTCTAAAAAAAACCCGATTATTTGGGATCAATTGAAGTTGGGCCATTGTTTAAAGTCATTCCAATATATTATGAAGATGGGTCAAATTGTATTAAACTCCAAATAAATTAAACTCATCTCACATGGTGGATCGCATTTATTGAGGGGATCCAAATATATACTTGGGTCAACTCAATATAATAAGTTCGATAAGATTGGTTGCTTCGGCAATAAGAAGCCCATTCAAACTACATGCAGTTACCTAAAAGAATGCAAACTCTTTACCTATAAATAGGCACTTCTTTAGGACATAAGGAGAGAAGCTGAAAGCTTTAACACAAAATAAAGCTCCTGAGCTAGAAGAAACCTTTTAGGACGGATGAAATCTCTCAACAAGGCATTAGAGATACTTGGAGAACTAAAGATCAATAACTCTCTTTAGCAAATATACTCAAAACTTCGACTTTTCTGATGGATCCTTGGATCATCCATTGAAGAAGATTAAAGCTTCCCTTCTTCATATATATATTGAAGAAGGTATTTTCTCATTGGTGTAGACAAATATTCAACCTTTGAAGCAGATACGTTTAAGAGAAGAATCGGAAGACATATTCTTTTGGTTTAGAATTTTCAGAGATTGTAACTCACTATCTCAAATATCAATAATTATACATTTTCACTATTTTTCTTGTCTTTTAATTAGACTCAAAATTTATTTCTGTACAAATTTTGGCTCATCCTGTGGGACCATCTCTGCTTGCCATCTCTTCTCCTCATCAAGTTCAAGGAAAAAGCTTCACTCATGCAGTCACAAGGCTCAAAAGTTGCTACTCAAGTCTCTCACTATGAGGGACCCATGACAAGGAGTTAGGAAAGAGCTCTTTCAGTTATGGCTTCTAGAAAAACTATAGAATCAACTCCAAGGGACGTTACAAGCCCTAGTGAGTGTCCATGATGTTGGCTAGCGTCACCACTGCTAAGGAGCAACTCGACAACTTAACAAGGTTGGTGGACAAGCATAGAGAACCAAGATGCAAAGCTTGCCAAGTTAGCAGATAAAGTGGAAACAATTACCAACAACAACCAGGATCTAGGAAAACAACCCATGATTCATGATGAAGGAGCATCATCAAAGCAAGTCAATGCGCCAAAATCAAGAGTGGTAGATAAAGATTTTCGGATAACTTCTGACGGTTTGATTCATTTGGATCAACTCAAGGAATTCATTATGGAGAATATCAAGGGCACGGTAGGTGAAGCTGTTAAGTCTTTCCAAACCTATAGGAAGCCTTACATCTCAAGAACCGATAGCATGAAGATGCCTACTGGATATTGCCACCAAAGTTCCAGTTATTTGACGGAAAGTAAAACCAATATGTGGCCCATTTTGTAGAGATTTCAACAATGCTGGTACAGATGGAAATTTACTTGTTAAACAGTTTGTTTGTTCTTTAAAAGAGAATGCTTTTGACTGACTCCCGTATTTGGAACATGGCTCCATTAATAGTTGGGGGCAACGTGAGCGAAAATTCTTGAACTGCTTTTATAGTTTACGCGGGACTGTAAGTATTGTGGAGCTAACCAATACTCAACAATGGAAAGATAAGCCCATTGTAGACTATATCAATAGGTGGAGAAATCCAAACTTAAGCTGCAAAGATTGATTGAGTCAATGTTCGGCCATAGAAATGTCCATTCAAGGCATGCGAGTCATCTTTCCAAAGTACATAGCAACAAAGTAAATACATATATCTAAAGTGCCGCTATATATATGTATAATTTATAATTCCCGTAAATCTTAACTAAATCACTACGATCTATACTCTCCATCACTTGATCATTTTAAGCTTAATAGAACGGAATGTTCAATAACCAAAACCTTCATACCTCTCATCACTGAAGATGCCTACAGGATATTACCACTAAAGTTCCAGTTATTCGACGGGGAAACCAACATGTGGCACATTTTGTGGAGATCTAAACTTAAACTGCAAAGATTGACTGATCTAAACTTAAACTACAAAGATTGACTGAGTCAATGTTCGGCCATAGAAATGTCCATTCAAGGAATGTGAGACATCTTTCCAAAGTACATAGCAAGAAAATAAATACATATATCTAAAGTATCGCTATATATATGTATAATCTATAATTCCTATAAATCTTAACTAAATCACTACTATCTATACTCGCCATCACTTGATCATTTTAAGCTTAGTAGAGCGGAATGTTCAATAACCAAAAACCTTCATACCTCTCATCCCTTTTGTTTTATTCTCTCGTATGTATAAGTTGCTAAATTAGAAGTTACATCTAACCTATGCACTTTCACAACAGATGATAAAAAGGAAGAAAATACTTATATATCCATAATCATATTTTCATAGAAATTCCCCCAAAATCCTTAACTTTCAATAATAAAATTGTTCAAAATTCCTAAAGAATGGAAACATACACAATAAAATAAATCATTTTTTCTTTTTTTTTTCCTTCTTATAAAGGAAGTAAAAAGATAGGTAGACGAATATAAAAGTGATAAGATGGATAAAATGTTTCAACTGATAACGATGATTTGAATCACAAAACAATGATCCATTCATAAGRAAATAACATGTTTTCGGATCATTGTAGGATAACAAAAGTATAGTAATATTCTAAAGTTACGCAAACAAAACACAACACAAAATTTACAAATAAACCACGTAAAGTGACCTTTTCTTTTTTAATTTCAAAATAAATAAATAAATAATTGATTGAATGAATGTTCAAGTAACTAAATAAATAAATGCATAATATTTTATAATTATCTAACTTATAATTTATATAATATTTAAAATCGTTTATATATATTAGAAAGGCCTGTCACTGAACTTTCTAGGCCGCATCTAAGCTCATCTTTTACCAACGAAATCAAAACTTGGAACAAATTATTACTTAAATAGGCTAGGATAGAATCAGTAAACTATACTTTGATACCACTACATGTCACGCCCCAAATTCGAGTTAACCATACCCCAACTTGAGATGTGATATGGGCGTGCCCCAAGGTTTCCTTTAAGGTCACAAGGCCTCCTACAATACAGACATTCTAAAACTTTTGGGATCATCAATAGAATTTATAAATGATAACTTCCAACTATAATGATCAAATCAAAAATTCAAAATAAAGCTTACATAGAATGAGAATAATCTCCTACCAAAATAATCTGTCTACCCATCTAGGTGCCTTAATTTACTATTTCAACAATTCACATCAGAGGGGAAATGAAGTTTCTTTATCACAAAAAGAAATAATAGCAAAACTATAAGGATGGACTTCTATAGTGCATAAGGGTACTACTCATCACCACTACCCCAACCAGAGGTTCCTCTATCTGCATCAACATTAGGAAAAGGAGTGAGCTTCCCAAGCTTAGTAAACAAAACCGAGTTCCCCTTGAATAAACATATTATAGTTAAAACATTTTTAAGGAACAATCAAAGTAGTCTCAAGATCAACAATAACTTCAATGTTGGAAAACTAGTAATTTGGGAAAATTAGCATGAATAAATCATATACCTAGTATCAACATCAACCAAATATCTATATACCTAAACAAAATATATATACGAAGACCAAAGTAAGGCTAAAGTGAACACAGGTCACTTCGGATTAAGTTGAAGTCAACCCCTAGCTTTATACCGGTCAAAAAAAGGCCAGAACATAAGATATATTTGGCTATATTACTTGCCATAGTATAGGGCCAGAATAGAATCTAGRCTTCTCATGAGGCATAGAGTCATTATAGAAATTTAGAAATGTTCTCCCAAAGTTCCTGAATCCCYAAGAACCAATATCAGACACTAGCAGACTATATAGACGCAACAATTAACCAAACATTTCAACCCTTCCAAATACCAGAACAATTATCATTGTATTTAGTATCTCATAATAGGCTTACTAATGCCCAATTATACTATATTAGTAAGTTACACAGTAATCCAAAATAGGCTCATTAACACCTAATTATCCTACATTTGTAAATACATTTATTTTCTCTTACATTAAATAATAACTCAAATAAATTTTACATCAAAGTGACGGTAACTTCACAAAATAGGCTTTACAGTACATTAAAGTTGCAATAACTCAAAAGGCTTTACATTAAAGTTAGAGTAGTTCATAAGGCTTTACATTAAAGTTACAGTAGTTCAAAATATGCTTTACATTAAAGTTACAGTAATTCAAAACATACTTTACACTAAAGTTAGAGTAACTCCAATAGGCTTATTAATGCCTTAGATTTCATAGATAAACAATCACATAACAGAAATAGATTATACTATAAGCTTACTAGTAACATCACTCAATCAATTCATATGCTCATTCATCTTTGACAATATCAAATTACATAGCCCTAGTTTTTTTAGAATTCCTACATTTAGCTAAACTAAAATTCGAGAGAGTTAATCGAATCCGCATACTTATGACAATTACAAAGTTTGTCGCGACATAAAAACTTAATCTCTCCTACGATCGCCTTTGAAAATCTCCGTTGGTGAAGCTTGTAGTTCTCTGCTTCTGTTTTAAGAGTGTCGTCAAAACTCAGAACTTACATTAAAAAACTAATCATATTCTCAAGCTTACTATTTAAGTCTGACCCTYCATTTTGACYTATTATTTA
The DNA here is from genome assembly GCA_001752375.1 of Rhazya stricta. Classification (NCBI taxonomy): domain Eukaryota; kingdom Viridiplantae; phylum Streptophyta; class Magnoliopsida; order Gentianales; family Apocynaceae; genus Rhazya; species Rhazya stricta. Next base: position 7,283,647 of record MEJB01000001.1, on the reverse strand, counting down.
GTAAACCCCAAAAATAGAAACATGCCAAATGAAACCTTGAGTTATACAAATGTAAAAAAGTAACCCTAATAAAATTGGTCAAACCAATTAAATGAAAAATTCAAAATTGTAGGGTTATACAATGATGATGCTGGTGTTTTTACTATAAGATTGACTTACCAATTAGGGAGACGCTGGCATGATCGACCATCCAGTTATGCTTCTACTACTAGCTGTGGCATATTTTGGAAGGAGTTATGGAAAATTGAAGTTACCTCCAAAGGTGATGGTTCTGGATGGAGACTATGTCATGACATCTTGCCAACAAGGGATAATATCCAATGCCACTTTGTGTTTCAAATGATTGTTGCCCTTTTTGTGGTCATAATCCTATTAGTTTGTCTAAAACACGATTGTTGGCTTCAGGTAATATATGGCATGGATATTACACTTGTATATATAATTTAGAATACATTTTATGTAATTAAACTTTAGTATGGGCTTTTGTAAATTATACTAAAGTTTATTAGACTAACAATTATTTGTAAAGAAATAAAGATTCTAAATTCTTAATTATTATTTGTTGCTATGGTGGGCTTTTTTGGATTAAATTGATCTCTATTTATATTCCAAAATACATATAACATGAAATTACAGGCATTGCATCAACGACATGCACAGAAGCTTATAATTCCTCTACCTTATCATTTATAATTTCGGTTCTAACATGGAGAAGGTTTAACTGAAGCTGGACTCAAACAATATTGAATTCCTCCATCTTCATATTAAAGCTATTTTATCTCTAAACACAAAATCTTAATTACAACCTTTCTCCCCCTGCTTTCACCTAGAAATATTGAGTTCCAATCTATCCATTTTCAGTCTTTGTTGTGGTGAAGAAATCATAAACTACTTGTTGGGATCTATTGCAACCTAAATTGTTGTTGCCCACCTGCAGTTATGCATCCAGTGAAATTGTATTTCCTATTTGTGTTTGTTGAGGCCGTATTAAGGATGGGAGCAAATCTGAAAATGCTAATGGAAGGATCAGAGAAAATTTATTGTTTTGGTTACTAACAAGCTAAGTGACATGTTTTAGAAATTATAAATACACATACTTTGAAGTTTTCAATTTGATGATATCATTAGAATTTCACTTGATTTAATATGTATAAATTTATGTGTATATTATCATTGTTAGTAGTAGTAAAATAACAAATAGTATTTTATTGAAAAACTTCGAGTTTGACTCCATGGGCTTGAGTTTAGCTAAACTCCAATTCACCCTAAAGTAAGCTGAGACTTAGATCTTGAAAATTATGACTCATACCAAATTTATACAAATTGAGTGCATCCACACAAACCCATTGATATTCCTAAAGATAACATGGCTGATATGACCTCCAATTCTCTTCTAAGGCACTTTGATATTTGAACTTTGATTTGAAAAAGCTATTTGATTAACTTAGGTTTTGATTCGGTCAAAAATATTGTAATTTCCATTTCTCCATTCTTGATAGGCAAAGATATCCACCAGCTAGGACCATAAATGGGTCCAAATGAATTTGAAACTAGTTGCTGTGATTCAAAACCGCCAAAGGTCATGTAGACCCAAACTTGACCCAGTTCCCCGGTGAATCTATGATATTTAGGTCAGGCTCGACCCTAATGTGTTCAAGTCTCAAGCCGAGTACACCTAGTTCGAGATATTTTTTGCCTTTTTTTTAAAAGCAAAAGAATATTTGGTTGCTAAGTTATTGAAAAGAATAAAGTAAATCAACTTTTATCAAGTAAAGTAAGGATTAACATTTAACATAACAATTAATCTTTAAGTGATACAAGTCACAATTGATAAACACCCTAAAGTCTTCCAATTGTTGGCGAGCGGAAAGAGAGTATATATATATATACACACAGAATATTAAGTCTGGGACAATCTATCCAAACCCAATTATGTGTCACTAAATGAGACAACCACTCTCYCCTAGGTTCCACGGGGCTGTACGGGCGTCGCCTGTCTCTCAGCAGCCATGATACAAGCATAAAATCTCATAAAGTAGAGCATAGTTATCTATGCTCAATAATATCAAATTACAAATTCCAAATTTTGTACAAGAAAGGAAGCAAAGGTTATGAGCAAATTATAAATTCAAGTTCCTGACACTTTTGATCTGCTTGCAGCTTATACTCAAATATCTGTCACGTGAAAGTATGAGAAAACTATGAGCGCAACTCAGTGAGTCACGAGTGGGTGCAAGATGAGTTTTCGATCAAGAGCACGGTTTACAAGTGAACATGAATAGAACAGTTGTAAAGTAGTTATCAGAAATATTTCGAGTAAAAGACATATATCAATAAGGTTTATACTTGTCAAAATTTGTAATTTTAGGAAAACCATGTCAAAGGTGAAGGGTGAATAAGAATACTATGTTTAAAACTTGTCAATATTTAATAATAATAACTCGGTTCACAAGCCTTTACTACAGAGATAACATTCATATGGAGTCAATTATACCAGCCTTATCTTCTCATATGTACGTCAACTATTTCGACCTTACACCTTGTAACAAGTAAGGGTTGATATGGAATTCACATTCAAGCATACGAGAACTCTTGAAAATACAGTTAGAGTAAGTGTAAATAAAAACAAGCACGTTTGTGAAATTTAGAATACGGAGAAACTCACTTGTGTGCATGCTTCGCTTGGTACTTGGCTAATGCTCAAACCTAGATCAAGTTATACATGTATTGTCAAGTAAGTTACTATCAAGATCATACACCTTGCTATTCTAAAAGTAGAGCACAACATTTCCAAGATGACCCAATGAATCTGTTAGAGTGTTTTCCTTGATGTTACCCGAAAATTTGATTCAGTTCCAAGGTTTAGGTAATTAAATAAGTAGAAATCAATGACCATAGAGATCAAAGTACCTAAAGGAAMTAATTCTAAAAGATTCTGCATTTTATTGTTAGTACATAGAAAGTCACCAAGAGTAATGAACTACTATGTTGGTTGTGTTTTGTATTTTTCATAACTTAAGTTGTAGATCACATATTCTTTCAAGATTTCTGGAAAATGATCCTAAAACAGATATATATCTAACCATACTAAAAACACCTATTTCAAAGTTACGGTTGAGCTGCAAATTGCTTAAAATAGTAGGGTTTCTTACTTACCCATTGAAATGGACAGTGTTAGGTATTTGGCATATATTTCAAGTTTCCAGTAGAGATTTTTTACAAAGTTTATCTTATTTAAAACTTAAGGAACAGGGATTTCAACCTAATGTGATTTAAAGCTTATTTTTAGATTCCAACTTTATAAGGTTCCTAGTAGTCTAAATCAAGCTTATGTTACTAGGATTATCAATGTCCATAATTATATCTTGAGTTCTAACTAGAAGTTCCCTACTAAATTAAGTACCATATATTCCTAGAGCCCATTGATGCATATATTTTTTGATAGGGTTTATAAGAGTGAAAAGTTTCCATGAACATTTTGTTCAAGTAAAAGAAAGAAACCAAACAATAAAAAGGATTAGTTCAAGCAATTGTATTTCTGTCCAACTTGGACAGTGTTTCACAAGAATGAGTATAACTTGAGCCAGACTGAGTATTTTAAGTTGTTAACTTGGGAATTAATCCTAGAATGTAAGGATCTTTAACTTATAATATAAGTCACAAGAAGGCTATGATCACACTRTTCTAATACGAAGACAATGAGGTAGAAACCAGAATTTTAGAAATGAACATCATAGATCRTTTAATGTATTACTCTTATAATACTTCAAGTTTCTTAATAATGCCAAAATATTCCCAAAAAAATAAGGTTTGTGTTATAATCTTCCTAATATCAGTAGTGTTACATTCATAGATCACAAGAAAAATTCTACTAAGAAACAGAGTGYCTATGTCTAAAATAAGGTAGATAAGTTTCCTGGTTCAGGCATAAAGGCAGTTTGTAGTATTTTGTTCAGATCTTGTATTCTAAGAAACTTTAGCTATTGCATTCTATATCAATTTACTCCTAAGAGTTTCATATTCTCAATTATTAGCTTAGCTGAATATAAAAARGTTATATTCCTATCTAAACTGAAACATAAATAGAGGTGAAAATAAAATACATCATGCGTCCACATGTTCTGCCAGTTTTAATTATTGTATCATTGTTGCTACTATATAAACACTCTTAAATCAGAACTTCCTTTCCTTAATCATGCATCCACATCCTCAACTTCAAGTTGGCACTATTCAATGCATGTTCATCTTTTTCCTTTTTCGTTAGTCCGCAAGAACACAAAACACAATCAGCATTTCCATTCAATCAATTGAAACTACCCTTCAGTTCATTCTTAACATCAACCATATTGTTCCTTACTCAAACCTTCCTAAGTCAAGAAAATCACAAAATTTGTAAACAAGATATGAATTAAAGCTTAAGCTACACATAGCATAATTGGTATTTGTACTCATCACAACTTATCTTCTTTTAAACATGCTTCTCCCTAGGGATCAAAAGCTTACTAACCTGATAATTCACAGCAAGAAATGGAATAAATTCTAACACTCCACAGCAGAAGATGAGAAGGAAAAGAGAATGGTGTTAAGTCTTCAATGGTTGGATGCTGCTCTAGAAGTTTTCCTCCTCTTCCAGCTTGATGGTTTCAGTTTTAAGAGACATGTAATTATATTTTTTGTTGGTGATTTACTGAGATGAGATGTGACAGAGATGAGAGCTTTTTGGACATTTTTGTGGTATAATGGACAGAAGAAACTCAGTTGAATTTGATGTGATCAAGAGAAATGGCTTGACTGACTCGAAGGCTTTAGTTGTAGAGGAAATGGTTTGTGTTTTAAGCCTCATCAAGGGTTTCTATCTGAATTTGAGATGAAAGAATGAGGCCTTAGAATAGGATGACTCATTTCTAAAACTTCACCACTAGCTTGACATGCATTGGCTGGTTTAAGCTGGAAATTTTGAATAAGAATTTTTTGCCAAAAACAAGATTGATGCACTGCTGTTCATCTGGGAGTTCAAATCCAAATTGAACACTTGAAGAATGAGTAGTTGACACCCGGGTTTGACAGCTATAACAAATTGGCAGAATTACTCATAAATTCAGACAGATCTCAAGCTAAAATTTCACCATACTCCTTTCATGCATTGGTGGAATTTTATCTACGAAAAAGTTGGCTGAAAATGAAGGAATAGCCTCGGCTATATGCATTCATGCACTGTAATAGGGCTTCGTCACAATAGGCAATAAATTTTAGAAAATGGAATATCAAAATTGAATTAGGTCGAGAAAATGTTTGGATTCACATTAAGAGTAATATTCTATCTAAAATATAGACTTAACTCTATCTTAAATACTTAATATGCAAAGTCATATAATTAACTTAACTACAAAGACTAAACTATCGTAAGTTGCGCAACTAAAAGCAGCACTTAGTCGTAGAAATTTTCAGGGTCTTACTAAATGGGAGGATTGGGTTCGGATATTAAAAATTAGTATCCAAACCCATCATAAATGGTCCAAAAAAAAAAATCTAAATCTAAGTTTATCCAACCCATTGAAAATTTTATCTAATGCTAAATTAGTACCATCATGATTAATTTAATTTTTTCTATAAGAAATTTCTAGCAAACAAAATGTCATTATTTTGTTGGATATATGGTGAAATTTCTTAGGATGTATTGGTGAAATTTATCACAAATAATTTTATAACTATGTTCTTAATATGTATGAGTATCAAACAAAGATACTATGTGGTTTCTTAATTACAATTTAGATTATAGTAATAACTTTTATCATTGTTTATTGTAATTTCTTAGCTTTTCCTAGACAAAATATACGCATCCTGCCTGTTGAGTTTTTTAGAGCGTGATATTTAGGAAGGATTTGCATATATATTCGCACAAAAGTTTTTATGGGGGTGGGTTGAGCATTACAATGTCATCGTTATGTGCTCTGGGGGGCCAAAAACATAGAAAAGACATGTCTTGTTACTGCTACTCTAGCAGACATTAGGGGGGGAGCGGGCGGGGAAGGTAGACTCAATATCCAATAGCATTTTATTTCACCATCTACATATTGTGGCCACCAATAACTTGCGCATCAGGTACCATGTTGTTTCCTTCGGTACCGATCAATCCACTACTTTGTCATCTACCATGCGAAGAAGCCTTATGGATGCCCATTTCACAGGCATATTCATAGTCCCACAACAGTGAATGCCCGTTTCCACTGCATTGTTACAGATAGGGGATCTAGGGGAATCTAAGAGCTTTTCCTTGTAGTGGATTGGCTTTCCAGACTATCCTTCCGTGCGAACCAAAGAAGGATCTTCTGAACTCCCATAGGTGTCCCCAAGATCTTATTTACTATGGATTCATCATTGGAAGTTGTATCTAGATTTGATTGCTCAAGAAGGAGGCTACTAGGCAACCTGTTCTCCCACGAGAATAGTAAATTTTTACAATCACCTATCCTCCATTCCAAGTAGGGTTGGAAGAAAGTGTAGCCTTCGAAATTTCTTTTCAAGTATTCGAATTGTCAAAATGGATTCAACTTGTCGGGGTCAACCCAACCTGCCATAGAAAATGAGTTGGTTAGATTGAAAAAATTCCAACCCATTTAAAGTCGGCCCTACTTGGGCAGGCCAACCGGGCCAAAAGTTAAGGTGAGTTGGAAGCGGGCCAAACCACCATGTTGATTGAAATTTTAAAAAAGAAATCAAAAATCAAAATCACTTAAATGAACAATTTGTCGAATCATGGATCATATTTTCTAGAGGGTATTCATGAAGTGAAAGAGAAGGATTATGGAGGAGAAGAATATCATATGAATGATGTACTAATTATTGATAAATTTAAAGTATTTTATTATTTATTTAGTTTAATAGACTTTATTAATTATTGATGAATAATGTAATGAATGATATATAGTATGGAATATGATGCATTATGGTAATCATTTGAATGTTTTTTTAGGAATTTTTGTAGAAACTTTTAGGGAATTTTTATATATTTTTAGTGATTTTGTTATGTTTAATTTTTTATTTTTTTATTTTTTGTAGGTTGGCCGGTGATAAAGTCATTTTTTAACTATATTTTTTCCTTACTTAAGTTGATTCTTGTTAAATAATATATGTTTAACCTAGTATAGCACTTAATTTGGTGTAAATGATTGATTGCAGAGATTCTATCTTAAAAACAAGAAAATGGGCAAAAATTGGAGAAAGAAGAGCTAAAAGAGATTAAAAGATGAACCCATAAAAGTTTGGAGTCAAAGAAAAATTTACAAAAGTTGAAAATGTTGAAAAAAGTGGCTAAGTATTGGAGAGAACCAAACTGGTCCTAGATGGAACCAAACTAGTGCCGACTTGGTGTGAAGAACAAAGGAGAAAATACCCACAAAAAGATCGGTGTCAGATTGGTCACAAAGCCGGCATTGGTTTGATGATCGCCAATGAAAATATCGATTCTGGCATCAGTTTCAAGGTATTTCAGGCCCTCGATCGTCTAAACTCTCCAAGAACAATGTTCTAAAAGTAATCTGACACTGGATTGGTCACAAAAACGACGCTGGTTTGATTTAATTGAAGAAAGGCCGGTTCAACCATTTCCAGCTCGGCCTAGATGTATCAGGTGCTGATTTTGTACTATATCTAGCGACAATTTTTTCTCGCCATTAGAAATTCGGAACTGGTTTGCTTGAAGTCCACTACCAATTTGATTAAATTCGGGTTTAAGTTTTCTTTTATATTAAAATGCATGTTTTAACCCTAAAATGCACACTTCTGAGCATTATTTTGGATTTATATCATATTTTGGTGTGTAAAAACTTAGAGCAATCATTCGAAAGTGTTTAGAATTTGATTCAATCAAGATCTTTAAGGACTTTTTTTATCAAACAAGTTTCTTCTTTTCCATTGATTGTAATCATGTCTTTAACATTTTCAAAGGTTGGTTCAATGAATTATTAAGCCTAAATTATCTACTGTTGGTTAGGGTTTATGTGGAGACTATTTTTTTTGAATGACTTAATTGTTTTGTTTGCCTTCATTATTTATAATTCCCTACTATCTTATTTGTTAATTATTGTTACAAAGTTCTTAGTGAGTTTATGGATTAGCTACTTATAAATCGATATAATAATTAATTGTAAAGGATCGAGAGGTGAGGTAATTGATTATGAACTAGATAATAGTAACCCATAATATTAAACTGACTAGAGATAAAATCGATTTCTATTGGGGGGTTTTCAAGAGTAGGTGACCGTAGTTAGTGAAATTGAGAAATTACATAAAACATTATGCATCCTTAGTTAATTTAATTAACATAGAGATATGGCTTTAGTTAATTAAGAATAGGAAATTTATGCCAAGAGATTGTGTTAAACAATTTAGAGAACTCTACTGTTAACGATTAGATAAAATTTTGGGAAGTTTAGCAATAAAGGTGTGATCAATTTAGGTTCTTATTAAAATAAGCTAGATCAATACCCTAACCAACTCCAYTGTATCACATCGAATTCTTTGGAAYCTTTAGTCTTTATCTCATAATTAGGGTTTCGATTGATTTTCTTTTGTTAGTAGTTTTAATTGACACAGTCATAATTGGTAGGTTTAAATTAGGAGAATTTTGTAATTAGTTATGATCCCTATGGGTTCGACATTTGATTTGCTTAATATACTCAATTGAATACTATACACTAGTTAGACTTTGTGCATCAAGTTTTTGGCGCTGTAGTTGGGAATTTTTAATTAATGTCATGTATTGTTGAATTTTCTTGAGATTAGACCATTTCTTTTATTATTTTCATTTATTTGTTTTTGTTCCCTTAGTCCATTATCTTTTTCTTGTTTCTTTATTCCAATCCATACTAGATCTTCTAACAGCCTATAACGACTGATGTGGGCCTATAATGTATTGCTAAAAAGAATAGGAAACAAATTAAAGAATGAAAACTTAAGGTAACACAAGGTAGAATAATAAAAAAATGGGTAATAGCAAATTTGGTATTTAGGAATTAGAATTTGACGAGATTAATAGGATGAGTGATCTAGAAAATCATGAAAGGGTTACTCTTACGGAGTATGTCACTCTCAAGGTGAAAGGGGCTCACCCTAGCATCTTACGACCTAGATTGTTGTAAACAACATTGGAATCAAACTATTCCAATAATATAAATGATTCAATAAAGTCTGCAATTTTATGGAGTATCTAGCAAGGATCCAAATTCCCATACCTCTAACCTTTTAGAGATTTGCGACATATTTAAGAAAAATGGGGTAAGTGATGATATCATTAGGTTGAGACTATTCCATTACCCTTGAGGATAAGTCTAAGTCTAAGTATTGATTGAATTCTCTCCCATTTGGGTCCATAACTATTTGGAACCATTTAGCTTCCGCCCTCCTAAATAAATACTTCCCACCTTCCAGAATAATGATAGGAGATAAACCTTATATGAGGCTTGGGAAAGGTCTAAGGGTTACTCAAGAAGGGGTCCACATCATACTTTACCATTGTGGATGAAAATTCAAATTTTTTATAATGGCATGAGCGTGGCATCTAGGTCTATGATAAATGCGGTTAGTATTAAGCGTAAGTCATTTGAGGAAGCTCGAAAAATGTTTGAGGAAATAGTCGGGTTACCAATAGCCTAATGAGTGAAGAGTAGCATTAAGAAGGGGAGTGTAGTGGAATTATATGCCACTCAAATCATAATTTTCCAACTTGCCCTAATTTCTAGTAATTCATGGATAAGAGGTAGAATTATATGTGAACATTATGGTGGTGATCATAAGGGTGTTAACTGTCCACAAATCAATTGTCCCATTCTAAATTTCCAACAAAACCTCCATGAATGTGCAAACTATGTAGGTCCTAACTCTAGGTCCAACAATTCTTATTCTAATACCTACAATCCTGGTTGGCGTAATTATCCTAATTTCTCAAGGAATCAAAATGTAAATCATAATTATAATTCGAATGTTAGACCACAACAATCCACGAGTTTAACACCTAATGAGAATAAGTCCAATATAGAAGACTTGATTATCAAATTCATTACTAATGAAGAAATTAGACTCCAAAATGAAAGAAGTTTCTATAGAAAGCCTTGAGAATGATTAGGACAAATAGCTAGTGATGTAGTCACCCTTTGAAGAACAAAATTCTAGCAAAGGAATCCCACATTGAAAGATGATACCATATTTTCAGGCCAACTACCCTATTTATTACTTATAAGTCATTTATTACAAGTTGGAATCATTTTGTACTTAACTCTGTATTAATTGTGCTTAACTATTAAAAGAATCATGTAGATATTGCTTGGGACTTACATATTATAATGTTACCATTTCGGACATAATAGATCCAGGTGATATTATATTGGCACCCACTATTTACCTAGGTGAGTTAGTATGTTGAGTCAAAGAGTTAAGGGTCTTTACCTAGTAATACCGAAACTAACCCAAGGAATCTAAGACTAAAAAAGAAGGTGCTAAGAACAAAAAACAACAATCCTCTAGGGTCAATAAGTTAGGAGAGATGTATAAGGAATATAGTTTTGAGAGCAAATCTGAAAAAGGAAATGACAGTAAAGATAAGAAGGTCAATGAGGAAATAGATTATAAATCTTTATCTTTCCCTCAAATTATAGAGCCTTCTAGGATAATCTTTAGTTTAGAAAGTTTCTGGGTAAAGAGAAAAAATTGAAAATAAATCTTCCTTTTGTTGAAGTCATCTCTCCAATTCCTAAGTATGATAAATTCTTAAAGGACATATAATTCAACAAAATAAAATTGAAAGAATTTGCTCGAATGAAGAATGTTCTGTAGTTTTACCAAAAAAAATTGCCAACTAAGCTTAAAGATTTTAGAAATTCATCATTGTTATATGGGTGATTTATTTTTCAATATGTATTATGTGATTTGAGTGCTAGCATCAATTTTTAAGTGTTTGGGATTATGGAAGCAAAGCCTAGGTAAATTTGTCAAATATGAAGACCTTCTCTAGCCACGAGAAAAACTCTCAGCGATGTGGAAAAAGGTGAACTAATTTTTAAGGGTAGGGGATGAATGAGCTATTTTTAATGTGTATAATGTCATGAAATATTCTAAAGAGATAACTTTATTTTTCTATTGATGATTTAGAATAATTAATGAGTGATTATGTGATCGATAATTTGCATGAAGATCCTATTTATCATTGCATAATTAACTCCATTACCATTGATTGTGAAAAACAAGAGTTAAGTAATGTCATCCAATGTCTTGAAGCCAATCATATAGGACCTGCTAGATGATCTCAATTTTCTAAAATGAAGCTAGAGGCTATAAAGTAGAATTAACGCTTTCGTCCATGAAAATTGACATAAATGATTTTGTAATTACTYATGTAATATTTAACTTTTTTTTATCAATATAATTTTCGATTGTAATAATAACTTTTTTCCTATGTTCGTTATAATTTTTTAAATTTCTTTAGATAAAATATCTAGTTTTCGGCATTGAATTTATTAGAGTGATGATATTAATTTTATGTCTTAATTGACTTTATTACTTTCTTAATTCATTAACCAAATAAATTTTTTTACATTAATTCTATTTTTATGTATCATCACACGAAAATCAAATGAAATCATTAATTTTTAAATGATTTGCTTCTATAAAAGTACACATGTGATGCCCTGTCGACCCCTCGGTATAATTGGGGCGAGCAAGTCACCACCTGTCTCTCGTCAATCAATACTATCTCAGAAAATATAATGTCTAAAATGAAATGACTTAAATTACATCCAATAATATAGTCTGATAGGGATTATAGATCCCGAATAAAGTTATAAACTTAGAAAATTACACCATAATAGCAATAAACGAAAAATATTAAGGTAAGAAATGTTGCTTTAGCACTTTTAGAAAAGACAAATACTCTTAAGAATCTTCACTTGTCCCTAAGAAAAACAAAAGAAAATTGTTAGCGATAGTACAATGAGTTCCACACGTATGCAAAGTAAGTTAAAAAATAAATAGCGATAAGATAAATGTTCAAGGATAGTTTAAAATAAATCTGAAATAAAACTGTATCACTATCCTTACATTTTAAGCGTTCGATAAATAAGGAATTAGATAATTTGCCAATACGTAATAAAATTATCAACTTGAAAAAAATAACATTGAATAATAAATAGATACCGCAAAGTTAAAACTTCGAGGTCTTGTAATATCAGCCTTATCCCTCCAAATTTACGCATACAATTTTCTATCTTATCACTCGTAAAGAGTCAATGGTATCCACTAGTTGGGTCGAGAAGTTGTCTGTCCCTAGATTGAAACTCCTAATCAGGGGTACGACCATCCATAAGTAAACCTGGGCACCGAATGATGTGATCGTCGGCCCAATGCATTCCTAGTTTGCCACAGGTCACTCAAGGAATTGTCTAAGATTAGGCTAATCTAATACTGATACCCAGGCTAGCTCAAGAGGTCCTCGCGTTGGGAAATAGTCAAAAACGTAGTACTTTGCCTGTCGGGCTAGTTATTCAAAGTTTGCCAATGAAATACTCAAGTTCAACTTCACAATCAATCGTTCAATCAATAGTGATCTCAAAACATTTCCAATACAATTTTTTCCCTCATTCAATTCAATCAATAGAGATCACAAACATCATTCGCAATTCAAAAATTTCTCTGAACAGTATATAAACTAAGACATTCTTTTACAATTTTGCAATTAAAAGTCTTCCACAAGTGAATAATAAACTTTGCAAAATTTTAGTATGAATGGAATTCAATTCCATTCAGTAATTTTTGAAGAAAAATATTAAAACTAGACTTAATCAAACCATAACATGGCATGCTTTTGCAGAAAATAATTTTAAAAAACTCAAAAATTACAATTTGCAGAAAAATGATTTGTAAGGAACTCACTTGTAGCTGATCAATCAGAATGAACAATTAATTAGTTGGAGCTACCTCAAATAATTCATACAGAATTTCTTAGTGACTRTAGGTAGCAAGTCATAGAATCATAATTAACGGAAAACTAAAGCTAACTTATCCTAAATGAATCCGGCCAAATATTACCTCAGACGTATAATTATCAAAATTGGTTTTAGAAATTCAATAGGGTTCATAAGAGTAAATAGCTTCCGGGAAATAGATTATGTATCCAAGAAAAATAAGTTTATCTATTCATGAAAGCGATCAATAGCATTTCTGTCCAGCTTGGACAAAATTTCACTAAAACAAACATAGCTTCAATTAGAATAGAAGTTTCTAGTTGAAATAAATTGAAAATTAATCCTAGAATATAAGGCTTTCTAGTTGTCTAAAGTATGTCAAGAGAAGGGCAACGATTATTTTGTTCGGAAGGAAATCAATAGGGTAAGATTAGTATCAACTGATAGACTTTGATTTTATAATATAGAATTCTTGAAATTGGGAAAAGACATGTTGAAATGCTGTAAGGACCAGCAGCCGACTCCAAAATRGAATAGGACAACTCACTAATTTAGATAACAACAGAAGTTATGCATGCATTAGTGGGATTCAAACTGAAATTTTAAACTACAGTTTTGTTAATCTTGAAGAGAATCTCGGTTGTCACCTTGTATGCATGTAAGGTGACTAAAATTTATCTACTATTGATTACTATTTGAAATGAGTTTTAAATGGAATTTCAATATTAGGTTTTAAATTAGGTCGAGAAAATATCTTGATTCATTCTATCGGTAATATTCTATCTAAAATTTAGATCTAATATATCTAAATATTTAGTATGCGAAATTCTTTAATTTATCTAAATATATAAACTAAACTCGAAATTATAAAGACTCGTAGTTCATATCGATAATTAGCCGTAGAAATTTTTAAGATTTTACAACATGATTGTCCGGCTTAATGTCCATATAAATGGTGTCCATGTTAATAGCGAGATATTAGAGAATTACTTGATTGTTTTGACAATTTAATATTATTCACTAGAAGAGGCTTATATGATGAGTTGACTTCATATCTTGTTACTGAAAAACATTATGGCATAAATTTACTAGAAAATTTTTCATCCTTCAAGATTATGATTTTTAGAAAAAATGCTGTATTTAGTGCTGTTTGTGGCAATTTTAGGGCCGCAGCAATAAAAGTTAGTATGCGAAGTACATATAATCATATTAACAGACAAACGGATATTCAAACATTTAAATAGATGTATAAAAAAATTGGGCCTTTTTATAGTAAATCAACTCAAATATTTTTTTGAAATTCATTTATGTGCTGACAAGCCCAAACCCATTTCCATAAACTAAATATCAAATGAAGTCTATGATTTACGAATTGGGAAAATGAACATTTCTCTTTCTTGTTTTGGAAAAAAAAAAACTTAAAAACAAGAAAAACGATTGCATCTAAGGTATAATAATTCAAGATGAAAAGAAACTAAAATCCGTTATATAAACTAGTTTTGTTCTTCAAGTGTATGAAGAAAAAGCAATATTAAGCTCAAGTCTTGAAATGATGATCTCTCACATTTAGGTATTAATCGAAACGTCATTTATTATAATATTATTTTCAATTATTTTAACTAATATACACTTATCAATCTCATCAATAGTTCATTATTATTTTGGGTGTCAAGGGAAGCATGAAAAATATCATAATCTAATGCTCAGTGGTAAGTTCAAGGAAAAAAGCGCCCGTTTTTATATTATTTGAGAGATTACATAATCTAAAATTTAAAATTTTATTTCAGACACACATTGATTCCAAAAAATATTACCGAAATGACAAAAATATTAAACGTTCATAACTTTATACCTGTTGGTGCGTTTAGGATGATTTTTGTGGCATATGATTTTTGAGATCAAGACACAGGAAATAATGTTGCATCACTTCCTCTCATGTCACATTTCTCTTTTCTATTTTCTTTTTTCTTTTTTCTTTTTTGCATKCACGAGCATCAATTATTTTAGATAATCGAATATATAATAGTCCTTTCTCAAAAAATATGTATTTACCATATATACATAAAAATAATATAAAATATTCAATAGCTTGTAGAAAGAACAACCAATTATGACATGCCATTATCATAGAACTAGTTATTGCCTGTGCATTTCATGGGGTTTTTCTTAAAACATTAAATCTGAATAAAGTTTAAGTACAATAGTATAATATTTAAAGAATAATCTTAAAATAGGATGAGAAAGTTGCGAACAAATTACTAATAATTCTAAATTATATTAAATAAATATTTATATTATAACTGGAACATATAAGACTATAAAAATTGGATATAAATAAATAAAAACACATTATCATATTCTTTAATTGATGTATATGTATGAAAAGATTAATGAAACTCTAAAAATATGTATAGAAATGTCAAATAAATAAACTAATCCTCTTCTTGTATGACTATTGGTTGGACTAACGGAGCAAAAAAGTCGAAGATCTCCGCATTTGGGACAATGGTTCGATTCAACAAAAAGTTGTTATAGTTGGGGAAAAGGATTTGCTGCCCACAAAAGAACCTATCTATGATTGTCAATGGATGCCTTAGCCATAGAGAATGGAGGTCGGACTTCCATCCACTAAAGCACCATCGACGCCGTAGCTGGTCTCTTGTAGACACGACCATGGCAGGACGGCTTATCCTCCTCCTACATAGTCGTTGATCGGACCAGCAAAAGAAGAAGGTGACGATTGAAATGCGTGATAAGATTTCAAACAAACATAAAGTTCTATTACGAAGACAAATGGTTCTGCAACTGATAAATGCTTAATTAGTGTCATTTGTATATCATATTTCAAGCGAATTTATCCCATTTTAATCTTGATATGATTATTGTTCATAGTTTATTTGTGAATAAATGCACATTATATCTTTTGTAGAACATGAATAATGAGATTTTGACATAATCATGGAGTTTAGAAGCTAACTTCTAACTAAATTGTGCAGGAATATGAAGACAGGGTTGATCGTGCTGCAACAAAGTACACAATGACTTGGAGATTTTTAGAAGTCTTTGATGAATCTTCAATAAAAACTTACATGTCCCAAAAACAATCCTTATCCCTTTGACTGTTGTTGGTGATAGCAATCTTTGAATCCCATCGATCCTGGCTTTGTTAACTTCCAAACCATCTCTAGAGACTCGATGCCCTAGAATAATTCYTTCTTTCACCATGAAGTGACATTTTTTTCAATTCAAGACCAAATGGTTCTCTTCTCATCTCTCTAGGACCTTCTCTAAATTTACCAAATAATCTTCAAATGTCTCTCCAAAAATAGAGAAATCATCCATGAATATTTTCATAGTACTTTTCACTATATATGGAAGATAGCCATCATACACCTCGGGAATGTTGCTAGAGCATTACAAAATTCAAATGGCATCCTTCTGAAGGCAAAGTTGCCATAATGACAAGTAAAAGCTGTTTTCTCTTGATCCTCCAGTGGTACAGCAAAACCTGAGACCTATGCTAGATCACTATTTTGTGCACCTAAATTTATGTCTTCATCCCCAAATGATGTTAGGCTTAGGTGTTAGAAGGAATTTGCTCTCTCACTAGCAAACCTAAAAGGCAGTTTGGGAATCAACTTAGTCTATGAACATGCTAGAGAATACTCTTCAGTGTATACATTACTTAGATCACTCAAAATTCTCCCTAATTGTCCAAGCAATGGATTTTCCKTAGTTTTCAGAACCAAAGCTCTAGATTCAAGGGAGATATAGAACTAAGTAATACACTCGCACCAAGAACCCGAATTAAGAATAGAAACCTCAATATATTCTAGGACGAAGCATATAGAATTTGTTAATCCAATATGGCTTTAAGGTCCTTTATATATGAGTTTGATAATGACATGAGTTATATTGGTTATCTATCTAATTTGCATTGTTGTCTCCATATGACTAGTTTGGGATAACGTATTTTGCACGTTATTTTGTACCACATCTTCTTGCATTATTTTATAATTGTGTGAACTAATATTTTAAATATGTAATTAAATATTGAAGGAAAATAAAAAAATATATCTTGTCATTCGACCGATATAATGTAATCATATTTATTATAAATTTTAATTTATTGTATTATTGTGTTATTCTTGATAAATATTTATAGAATTATCTTTGCTACAAATATTATGATTAATTATTTCCTTTTCTTTTTATTTATTTTTATTGTACATAATTCATTTACTTATAATGAGATCATGTGCACAAATAGTCAGTCGTAATGTTGATGTTAATTTTGTTTCACCAAAATCAACAGAATTCTAAAAGTCAATTTAGAAGAGATAATGGATCAATATTCAGTCATATTAGTGTCGTTGCTTCTCATAGTTGTGTTGCATGCTTCTCAATGTAAAACATAGTATCTATTTAAGAACTTCATTATTAATGTTAATTTTATTGAAATATGAAACATGTTTTAAGAAAACACGTTTTTTGTGATATTTCATATTTTAATCCTAATTAAAGTAAATAAATTAAATAAGGTTATTATTGAGTGTCCTTTAATAGGGCAAGAGATGAAGTTGTCTAAAAAAGATCCCATTGAATTATAATATTTTAATATAGTATAGATTATACAATATTTAGAACAAAGTACAAMCTACATCATCACAATACCTCAACGATCAAAAAGTTGATATTGAAAGAATAAGAAGAAGATCTGCACAATACATTTAAGTGATGATTAGACTCTTCAAGTTTTAAATAGGCTATAGACTAAATACGATGTCTTTCTTTGTATACTAGCTTTAGAACATAGTTTTTTTTGGAGATGCTAGTTAACTGTGTTAAGATTTCATGCTTTGATGTTTGAAACTCAAAAATATTTTCAAAACTTATTTTATCAAATATCTTTATGAAAATGACCTTACACAAATTTGTTAGAAGTATTTGGGTTGATATTTGAAGCGTTTCCTAAAAGATGTTTTATTTCTTAAGCTCAAAATCTTGTCACTTTCAAATACACTCTAAGTCCTTTGTGTAGTTAAATATGATTTTCTTCATTAAGCTTTCAGATGTAATTTTTTGGTCTTTTGGTCGTCCAAAATAGTCAAAGGTTGCGTCCAAGGACTCAAACCTCCTCYTGTTTAAACGGTCCAAAAGCTTTCTTAGTTGCATCTAGTATCCATCAGAGTCTTTGGACAAATACTATGGTATTTCGGTCATCTAAAATACATGTGATTTAAGCCCTATCAGTTAGATTTTTACGATTTGACATATTTATTGTCATTGGATATATGGCTATTTAATACATGATTTTCCACCTGACCAATTTGAGCAATTTGATTTCAAAACAAGCATTTTTGAAAAAGAGCAAAAATGAAAAAACACATGTAATTTCATGATATTCTCTGAACCTATACTTTGAGAAATCCTTTCATGCTAAATCTTCATATCTTTATGTACTTGAGCTTAGAATCCATAAATTTTCACTAGATAAGAGTGGAACAAGTATGGGTTTGTACTATCTTTTACTTATATTTTATTTGTATAAGTAATTGATAATCAAGATTGTGATGATACCTAAAATCTTGTTTAGAAGGGTGAGTCTTGATTGGAGGGTTAAATGAGTTGTAAAATCCAATTGTAGGAGAACCTCTCATGTACTTTTATAAAGTCTATGTGACTTTTTTAATGGATTTTAAAATCCTAAGGTTGAGATCTTAGGTAGTGAATGTRGATCTCAGAATGGACCAAATCACTATAAATCACTTATTCCTGTGTACTCTCTATCCTTAATTGTTCTTATACAATTCAATTTGTTGCATACATATTCTTCATCTTTCTATTTGTTAAGAACTAATTATCCCTAAGAAATATCTAAACAATACAATTTGTGGCCAGTATTTTGTGAAAAATATTCAATCACCCAATTCATCTCTCTCTTGGGTTCTTTCAAAAATCAAGCATCATTTCATTAGAGAAAGTGTGCAAAACGATAATGTTTATGTGAAGTTTATTTGAAATTTGCCCAATTGGGGAGTGAATTGATTTTAAAATTTCTTYTCAATAAATGCAAAATTTTTACCCTTTAAGTAAAAATATCACACTTAGCTAGGTACAATAACGGCTATGTGTATTTATGAGAAATGAATGTTATGGCTAACAAAGATAACAACAAATAAATAGTAATTTGGAAGCACACACAATATACACAAGATTTATATTAGTTTGATTTCCTTTTGAAATCTACATCCAGTGCCGAGGGTCCCTTAGGATTTTAAAATCCACTAACAAAACCCATAAAGACTTTTACAAAGTACACAAAGAGTTCACCTACAAATGAGTTTAATAACCTTTTAACTCCTCAAAGTTCACCTTTCAACAAATGTTTTATGTGCTAGACAACTTTAGAATCCATTTTCTCAAAAGTAGAGACAAAGTTTGTTTACAATATTTTACTATTTAAAGTGACGATAGATAATGAAGATCTTGGAATTTGATTTCACAAAGATAAGTTAAGAGATTTCTTGCACTCTCTGAATAGAATAATCAAATATTTCTTTTCAACATCTTTTCTCAAGTTAATGCCGTTAAAATCTCAATATTGAGGTTTAAGAAAGTTTTCAAAGTCCTCTTTTTATATCCCTTTAAGTAATGGTTTGAAAAAGAGGTTATMAAAAATCCGTCTAATTTAGACGCCCGAATTAGAATARAGGTGCGTCTRAAGCATCATCTGAACCTTCACTGAGGGATATTTCACTTAACCACAAGACCTTTTGGATGTCCAAACTATTCGTCTGAAGATTCCTTTAGATGGACAATCAGGAGACCTTTGTACGTCTAATCTAACATAAAACATCGTCTGAGGTCTCACTAGAATTCATCCAAACTTGACATAGACTAGCTTTGGGCGGCTAAAGCAAGCAGAATTTCCATTGTTCAGATGCAATGCTCGGGACCCTCAAATGGGCAAGGCAAGCATCCCGAGTCCAAACTAAATATGAACGCAATGCTTCGAACTTAAAGATGACCAAATTCATGTCATATCCTATCTGAACCTTCACTAAAGGACATTGGACTTATAGTGTATGTACTTAGATGATTGAAGTAGTAAGATCATGAGCCTAAAGTATATAAGCACTTTGGAACACTTCCATGGAAACTTCAAAAATTYGAAATGCTATTGTAAGTTAAACACATAYATTTTCCTCAAAGAATGAACTTTAAAATCATTTGGAGAACATTTTAAAGATAATTTTTTGCAAGAATTCAAAAGCTTTGTCAAAGTAAATCAAACCTAAATCTAAGTACATGAAAGATAAGCTAATAAAACCTATGTATTTAAAGAATAAATATAGAAAATCTAGATCCCTTCTTGAATGACTTGAGTATCTTCAATTCGAGTTTCATAGCGATTTTGGTATCAAATAGACTTGTTTAGTGTTCCTACAAGCGTTCATATACAATATAAGTACAAGTCATTATTAAAATCATAGTAAATCATAAAATAATCATTATGAGGTTGATATTATTGGTACAAATGACCAAATTATTAATATATCTACAGTCATTGGTCAAGGAAGAAAAATTTTATGTGCTTAAAAGGTTAGTAAAAATTATTAAACTCAACTTTTGGTCACTTCAAAGTAGCATCCTAGATCTGCCCAAAAATGTATCAGATTTGGTCCAAGGGCAAGTTTCAAACAAAGCCTCGATGATTTCAGCCGCCCGAAATCCTCGCATTTCAGAAGAATATATGTGTGAACTGCTAGTTTCAACTGTTGACTCACAAAAACCGTCAGTCCAAACCCGCCACACCTTCTTCCTAAGTATTCTAAACCTGACGAATTAGTTAAAAATTTGAGCCATCCACGTCATTCTTTCATCCATCCGAGCAAAACCCCTCCAAAGATTACCTCTATAACATATTATATTGAAGCATTTGAGATGGCATGAACTAGGGGAACTCATCAGGCAGACACTGGATGTTGGCTTTGTCCAGCAGGTTGAGGGAGAACCTGCCAGAATGGAATAAGAAGTTGTTAGTTGCTGAAGAATGGTAAAAGATGGTCATGACAAATAAAATCTAGTCCCTAGCATTAAACATGAAACCATACGAGACTGCAAAGGAGATRATATACTGGTCAGGATGGCAAAAAGAAGCACCGTGTCGCAAAATGAAAATTTATTGCCTCTCCAAATGGGTTTTCTTGACGACGTGATCAATGTTCATCCAAGGCTCATTCTGAGATGCAAGGYTAGCACTGGAAAGGGGACTGACGAAGCAGGACATCTATACGGGAAAGGAAGCGCCTTCAAAGAAGGAGGAACTTAAAGAATGCCGAGATAGGCTTTATATACTGGGAAGCACCACCTGTTGTGATGACGAAGCGACGGACCAGAATTCGAAGAGTCAGGAGTAAAAATGGGCAGTTGTTTAATAAAGACGGTTATTGGTATCGAGWTTTCATAAATAATTGGGTTTCAAATGGGACAATTAAGCATTGATGGTCCTAACAGTGGGGAGTGTCACTTCTCATTTCCATCTTGTCATTCAGCTGAAAAAACGAGAAGGGAATCGCCTGAAACTAGATCAGGTGTAAAGCAAGTGCTGAGTCGGATAAATCGTTGGGCTATCAGCTATCGGTGGGGTCGTTGGATCGGCCAAGGCAAGTAAAATCATCTGATGGGTCTCGGCCGATGGAGGAACTGCTCAACCTAGCCGATAGGCTTTCAGCCAACAGGCTAGCCGATGTCTTCATTGTCATAACCCAGGTTGCTGAGATGGTCGAATGAAGAAGTTAGAGTTTGATGGAAATAAGGAGTCTCTATAAGTGCTTTGACCGAGTCTAACAGTTACAAGACGGTTCTGAACTTCATGAGGTGCGAGATCATAGGAGCATCGGAACTGGATGATTTTCACAAGGGACGTGGAACGATCATGGCACGGAGTGGGGGAGGAATCCCTGAAAATTCGATCACGTATAAGAAGAAGAAAAACAACGCAAATCAAAGGACAACACATCATAACATCAAAAGAAAATTTCAACAACTCTTTCCTCTACCTTCAATTAGCTTCGTTTACCTTTCTTAATAATTTTTTACCGCATTGTCTAAGCTTTTAGGCCAATTTATCTTACGTTGATTATTTAGAGAGTTGTATTTTGGCTTGTGTTCACAATCACTTGTGCTTTTACATTGAGAATATCAATTTCTTATTGATACTATTAAAAATATTATGTAATTTTTAAAATGTTTCTTTGAAATGCTTTTTTTTTTCAGCGTATTTAGAAATTATCAGAGAACAGGGTCCAAATGAGGCACAAAATCTTGACTTGGAAGTTCCTGAGTTGCTTCATGGGCTCAGTTTTACGACTTGATGAATATTTTAAGTATTACCCAAAATTACTGCTCCAATTTCTGACAATATAGCTAGGTGCATCCATTAGAGCCCCAGTTCTGCGCAAAAAGGAAGCCCGCTAGGGTAAGCTGATATTTACTGGAAACCAGGGTACCCAATTAAAAAGCGGAGGCAGTTCAATCAGATTCTAATAGAAAGGAATATCTACCCAGTTCAATAGCCCATCAAGGCCCATAGGTAAACATCCTTAAACATTTATGCAGAACTTCTTTTATATTACACTTATACTCAAACTCAATTGGTTAGAAACATTGTCCMTCKTATGTGTTAAAAAAAAAAAAWRGAAAATAGATACTAGGGAATGATCTATTCATCATAATGTCAAGTGATTAAGAAATAAATAGAATTTWCTTCTWCTTTTTAAAGGCATAAAGAGGGAAGAAAAGGGCAAAYGCATAAGCTAAAAGGAGYGGTTTAACTAATTTCCAACTTCCGTAGAAAGCCGGGCCGGTGCTACTCAAGTTGGGCTTCTTTCATTATTCTCCCGAACTAGAGACAGGAATGTCCCAACAAAATGTCGGGCCCCACACATTTCTTGGCAAGCTCAAATTATTTTGCAAAGTCTCTATCAATTTGAGTATCAAAACATTCCAATGGTCTAATAGTCCCTTCGCGGCAAATTGAATGTCACCAGTGCCCACTTTCTCGATACAAGTATAGTTTTTTTTTAAATCTAAAATTGCACTATTAGCCTCTTTAATTTAGAAAATATAAATCCAATAATGGGTTTTACAACTAACTTTCTTAATTATTAAGGATAAGATGCTAATTAAAATAAGATCAAATGCTCACGTTTAAATATAAAAATTCAATTCAAAATATAGGGAAAGAATGTTGTTTATTAATGGAAAAACCTAGAGATCTTCGAAGTCTTTAAATTTGGAACATGGAGGCCATCTTCATTTATATATATACAAGGGAGCGTTGTAGTTGGAAAGATAAGAGAGGTGGCAAAGCATGGCTGCATGCATGGGAAGAGTGATGGAGACATGGGAGGAAGTAAGCTTGATTAAAGTTGCCATCTTTCACGTGCATTGGCCGTCTTCTTTTGCTCGGCCTGGCTCCAAGAACCCGACGACCTGGAGGAGGAGGCGGTCGAGAACGACMGACAAATCACATTACACATAACATGCGCTTAGTGTGTTTCAACAACTACTTCAGGACTTGTTCTCCTTCATCTTCTAGATGGTCGGGAAGATGGTAATATTCCTCAATTACATGTGTGTGAACTATTTTCCTTTAACATAATTACAAGTAATTTCACATAATTTAGTAGGATTTAGATAGAAAATTTATCTCTATTGATATATCTATAATTCAAATTAGATATTCTACTGTAGATAGACTCTTACGTTTACATTAATGCCCTTTTTCTTCTTCTTCTCTGGCAAAAGAAAAACAGAATTTGATATTGCATTATGTGTGATGATTCATGTGGACTATGGTTCTCTTTAACCAGTGACTATATATGTTGTGGAAACCCAGAGCGAACCTAACATTTTCAAGATCTTTGATTAACGAGACATCAACTTAAGAATGGATTGACTTAAACTAATTTATTTAGCARGCGACGGTGCCATTGTAAACGACTACTTCGAATACTTTGTTCGATGCAACCGTGCATATTGTGCTTAAGGTACGTTTCCTGGAGCAAGATCCACTTCTGAAGCCTCTTCAAGAGGATGGCTTTACATTTGAATTCACCGCCCTGAGAAAATAGCTATTAGGAGGTCGGCTGTTGGTTATCAGTCACCTGCACGCAGCAACTAGTATGATTATTTATCGGAATAGCCAGCATCTGCGCACGACACTTAGCTGGCTAGCTAGACACAACCATGCAGCTTCATTAACTTAAGTTCAAGCCGAAACTTGTAGAGTTCAGTTTGGTTTTGGAAAAGGATAGGTTGAGTTTCGGTTTGTATTCTGCTATTAGAGTGCCAGTTTTTCCTGKGGCATCGTTAGAAGAGGGRAAGAGCAAGGGACACAAATTTAACACATTGAACTACTATGTGCTCAATATGATGCTGAGACTTCCCGATTCAATAAAAAAAACGACAAGAAGTTTAACTACTGATAATGTCATTATACCCCCATCAGATTTAGGAGCCAGAAAAGATCAAATATGGACAGAAGTCTGGATTCACAGACTGAGGAAAACAGAGGAAATGAATAAATGCTGTCGCAGATGAACATACCGAAGTATGGGCTTCTTTCATACTTGCTCTCTGCATTGCTGAATTAAACATGAATGTTCTAAAAATTGGCACTTATATATATTAACAGAAGTTTAATTACAATTGGCCACGTAATTGTGTCATAAGGAGCCAAAAAGAAACTAAGAAAGAAAAAACCAGAAAATTTTAAATCTGTGCAAAAAGCAGGAGAGCAGAACCGAATCGACAAATTGTTCCGAATATCCTTGCAGCCACCATCCAAGTCTCTTGTTCTAGTAGGTCCTTTCTCTTGAGATAATTTCCAAGAAGCAAGTACCCAATTATGAGGCAATTGTCACCATAACTGCTTCCAGGTAACCCCATAGGATTGTCACTCTCGCCAAACACCAAGAATGAAGTCCCAATTTGTCACCTAAACCGAAACAAATTCCCACTCTGATATGAATTTTAACTTAGAACAATTTCTTCAATCAAAATGTCGAGAAGAACTCCAAGAAATAACAGGAAGGCAGCCCCTCTTTTACCCCGGACAAGTTTTACCGTAAGTAGAAAAACTTTTGTATATGCTTGCTAATGAATAGCGATAGAAGACCGGGATCATCCTTTTAACATTGTCTCCTTTCTTCCCCTTCTCTTTGTCACTGCTTATCCAACAGCTTAAGTATCGAACTCAGCATCAGGAGAACTAAGAGGGAAACAAGTATCTTCACCACCTGTACTCCATAGGAAATGTGCATAGTTAGCTGCATAATAGGAGTTGCTGGGGTCAGCAGAGATGGCTTCCAGATAGGTCTCTTCAGCAGCCCACAGATCCTTTTTGGCTTGCCATAGGAAGCTTGCATACTTATTCAGAGCCTCGGCATCCTTAGGCTCCACTTTCGCTGCCCTTTTGAAGTACTCCTCAGCTCTGTTTACACAAAAAGAAACGAGTAAACATCAACTTTTCTCAACCAAATAAAAGAATACAAGCACTTCCCATGGCATCATTAGCTCTAAGGATAGAAAGCTTGAAGTTTTAATTGATTCGGGGCCTACATCAGAAACAGGAACCATCCTACGCCACTTCACCTTAATAAAGCAAAACAAGAAAGTAAGTCATTCTCAAGAATATCTAAGCCGATTGTTAGTTTCTAATCAGTGTCTTTAAGAAGATCAGTTAACNGTCTTTAAGAAGATCAGTTAACTCTGTCATTCTCAAGAATATCTAAGCCGATTGTTAGTTTCTAATCAGTGTCTTTAAGAAGATCAGTTAACTCTTTCATCGTTGCTAAGTGAAGGATGAAGATGAACTTCAGGATCACCACACGTTTCGCTATCAAGATACAAACACAGCGCCAACCTGTCTCCATAAGTAAATCGTTCTAAAATCAGGAGGAACTAACTAACCTGTTAGATTGTAAAATCACTCAGCTACAGCAATTATGTGATGGAAAGTATTACCCAATTCAAACGCGACTCTTTAAATAGACTTAAAACACTGAMAATGAAACCATAAGAGGAGAAACTTGCAATTAAAATACAATTGAAAAAGAAGAAGATCTATACCTGTCATAATCGTGGATGACCAAGTAAAGGAATTGAGCAAAGTTGGCAAGCAAGAGAGAGTTATCGGGCTCCTGAGCCAGCCCCAGTTGATATAGCAATTCGGTTCTTAGATAATCCGCATAGTCATCAGCTTCAATCTTCGCATTAACTGGCGAAACAAATATCTGCATTGTCTCATGATCCAAGGACTCATCTCTGACCGCAGCCTGCATTTTGGACGCTTCTTCTACAATTGAATTCCACAAACTCAATTCTTCTTCTCTGGTCACTTGCCCAGAAACTGATTCTTCTTCACTGTGTACCGAGGGGTTCCCAATAGACGACACCCCGTCAGGAACAACCGTTCGATGGTAATCAGATGACACTCTATCAAAACTTCCATCCCCCTCGGTACCACTAGCAACTGGCCTGAACTTCCCACCACCACCATTGCTTCCACCAATTGAAATAGTCTTCCCGCTAGAAGAGGAGACTGAAAATGTCTTGATAACCGAAGAATCAAACTTTTTCCCATCAGTCTGATCATCCACCACAGAAACAGATTCTGTGGTAACACCATAAGGCTGGGGTGGCGGGGTAGCTGCTATAGCAGTACTATTTGCCATTGAATAAACACTATAATTAGCAAGCAGTATCATCACATACACCATTAAAGTCGGTGTGTGTGAAAACACTTGCTGAAACAGCCACACAAAAGACATGTGCATCTCCTTCTGTACTCTTGCTAAAATCCCCTGTAAATCCTCATAAAAGAGCATTTCCCTCATCTGCAAAGTATAAGTATGGAGCTCTCTAATTATAAACACCATTGACGAAAAGGCTTTCTTCACAGAACAATATGCAGATTCCCCAGCTTCCCTAAAGCCATGTTTCCATTGCTTTTTTCTCTTTATAATCCTAAGTGAAACCGGAAGGTCTACACTATTAGCGTTCCTCTCTATATTGGCCGGAATTATCTCGTGATCCCAATCCGGCGGTTCCATTGGCTCAAATAGCCTCCGGTTATCCGAATCCTTGGCATCTCCATTGCTAAGAATGCTATTACAAGTTTCACCGGCACGCTGCTCTTCTTCAGTAGGACAATTTCTGCTTAAGTTTTCCTCCTCATCATCCGGTAGYTGGAATCTGGAAGCCAACTCTTGAATTTTCTTCGAAAATTCTTCATCGGAGAAGGCATCTACGCTGGAGCTGCCAACCCTCCTAATTACATGGGCTCCGGCTCTAGCATGCTCCCAAGATCCCGTCCTATAGAGCTTCGAATATGGAGTTCCGAAGAAAGGTGAACGGTCCAGTCTGTGGACGTACCGGCAGACCAGAGCTCCATCGCTGCTGCTGAAACTTCGTCGTTTCGGAGAAGGGGATGACATTGCAGAAGCTAAAGTCTGAGAAGAAGAAGGCGAGTGAGGAACTGAAGGCTGCGACCAATGTAAACAGGTTGTGGCCACTTTCACTCCCATTTTCTCCACCAATTATCCGGACGCCAAAAGTTTCAAAAAGAGAAAGGCGAAAATATCAGCTATMACAAAAGCAAAAACCCAAAGAGACGCAAAAGGCAAGGCTCGATTTGTAAGGGCCACAGCTTTCTTCGTTGAAACTCAAATTGCAGAACCTGCAAAACAATTTAAAACCGACCCAACAAGGTCAAACAAATTCACGAATTCCCACCAAATAAACAAATCAAAACGCACCTTCTAATCATTAGACCCACTCAAATTCCCCCATTAAAAACGGATCAGAAGAACAAAATCCAAGAAAMAAATGAATGGAGCRAAAAAATTTCACAATATCAAGAACTAGGTAACTAAATCTTACGTATCATCATCACAGGAAGAATCTGGAAACGAGAAGAATGTATAAGGGGGCGGCGGCGGGAGGGAGGAGGAAAGCGAAGTACGAGCGCCGTACCTTCACTTATCAAGAAGCGGAGGGAGCTCTGAGGCCTTATTTATATGGGAGTATTACATATGGCCTTTTTTTTAATCACTCGTAAAAATCTCAAAACAAGACCAAATCGCGGAAAGCTCCCAAAATAATCTAATGGGAGTTTTCACATCTATGTTGGCTTAGATCTTCCCGTATAATCATTCATATTTTATTTATTATATTATTATATTTGGACTCTATTAAGAGAAATGACAGTTAATTTGACCACAGATCTAGTCATAATATAGTGAAGTTAGTAAAAAAAAAATTAATAGATATGCCTTATAATGTATTAGGAATTGCATTGGTGGATGAATGACTGAAGTTCCACGGGTTTAACTGTGAAGGGTATCGATTGGTACAGTAGTCCGAGTCAGAAACTGGAATAGGAAGACCGAGCCCGACGCGGCTGCGTTCACGGGGTTTTAGATCTATCTAGGCATTGGGCATGTGCCACGAGTAACACCGACTTCATTAATTKCTAGTCTCTTTTTGGTAAAATTAATCCGACTATTTTGTGCCACGTGTAATCACCGAGTTTTCGACCTTTTCGGGTGATTGATAAGGATTTCGTGTACTATTACGGCTCCCATTTGATTAGTGCTCTATTTTGTGCCACGTGTAATTACCGAGTTTTCTACCTTTTCGGCTGATTTATAAGGATTTCGTGTACTATTACGGCTCCCATTTGATTAGTGCTCTGTCTTCAAATCTTAAATTGGAAATTTCGTTCTCTTTTTTATGATTTTGCTAGATATTTCTTTCCCCTTTTCTTCCTAAATAGGTTCGCTCACTTGTTTGTTAAAATGAAGGCAATATTGAAGTAGGCATGAAGTCTAAAAGGTAAGATCTAAATATTGAAGTCTGTATGTATTTTAATTTTTTAAAATTAAAAGTTTATTTATATATATTTAATTTTAAATACTAAATTTTCTTATCTCACATCTATATTTGAGAAGAATTGAAAGATTAGAAGTCTCAATACTCACCGCTTAGGCATTGATAATTTATTTGATTGTCTTGATTATAACCAAAAAGTTTAAAAGAAAAAAAAAAGAGAGAAATTAGAGAGTAGATTACTGCCATGCTACTAATAGGAGTAACTTCACCCTAGAAATATAATTTTTCTTCTTTATCAAAATTTACTTTTATTCTTTACCATGTCCATAACAAAAATTATGTGCARCCAATTACCYTATTTGAAAATACTTTTGACTGACAAAACCAATTACTTTATTTGAAAGTACTTTTGACTGACAACATACTTATGGCTCACTCTTTAAAAAATTTACTCAATAAGTGATAATTATCTTGTGATCAAATATTTAATACTTCACAATTTACTTAATTTATTAATCAATTGCATAGTAATTTTTGAAACGTTAATCATATATTATTATCTAACTAATAAATTATCGTGTCTGCTAAATAGTAATTACTAGTCCTGTAAAACTCGCAATTACAAGACAATGAACTACTAATTATCAAAAGAACATGGTAAATGGAAATAGTTCAGTGCGCGGAGCCCACGTATCGGTGGGGTCAGTAGTGATTTGCCACGAGATTAGCAACGAAGTGCACTTTGATTTAACGTGACATTAATTATTTTTTCATTATAAATCACGAAATTCATTAAGCAATCTCTTCAGTTCCGGTTCACTATCAACTGTCTCTTAAGGGGTGGTCATATCCCCATTATACCCTTTAGTAAAGCAAGCCTTTGTCTCTCTCTCTCTCTCTCTCGTTTTTTTCTTTAAAAAAATTAAAGCAATCTAAACTTGTAAAAGATTCTTAAATACATTCAATTTTAAAGAGCATATTCATTAAGTAATTGTAAAATGTGTTTGTGAAAGTATAACATTTTAATTCRTACTATTTACCTAAAAAAATGTTCTCGTTAGTCAATGAAATATATATAAACATATATAAGAACGTACATAGAGAGACGAGAAATACTATTCATCATATATATTTCTAAACTTGCATTGTGATATATCAATGATCATATACAATTTTATATAATTTTAAATATACGATGAAAAAGTTGAAAGAATATCTTATAATCTGAAATTCATAAAAGAATTTTTAAAATTTTAATGAAATATAAAAATTATATATAAAGACGACCCTAGAAAGAATCTTGCTTTTGCCTCTTATTTCATAGCAAATACCTAATTTACCTTTTCTTAACTAGTTTTTCCTATTTTATAACAAAAGTTCTGGTGGACAATCATATACATTTTTACTCATGATTCAATGGTAAAACATTGAAATGAAAAAGACAAAGAGAATGTGCAAGGGAAAAAGAAAATATGCAGAAGGGCATTTATGACAATCTAAAATAATTCGTCACGTGCTAAAAATGTTATTTTGTATTTTTGTTCTTTAAAATTATTTATTTGACGCGTCCAAGAGGACCTCCTTTTATAAAAATCTGTGCGTGCTCGTACATCCGGGGCCTGATAATCTTTAGTATCTACGCGCAAAATGCATATCTCATTTAAAAAATTCCAGCTTTTTCTCCAAAACCCCGTGCAAAATACAAATAAGGACCCCACTGCAATAGAAAACTAAAAGAAAATAAAAAAGAAATATCTAGTTTRTTGAGGTGAGAAGCTGACGGTCCAAATTAAAAGTTCAGAAACTGGCAAGCTGGAAAATGTTGGCCAACTAGCTTCTGTTGTCATCAAGTGAAAGTCCGATGCTGACTGCAACGGCCCATTGCAAGTGCTAAAATCCGACGGTCCACAATCATATTCCTGACATCTGTGGACGGCCTCGGTTGTTTGTTTAGACTGTGGGGTCTTTTCTATCGTCAGATCCTTTGAAATTGATCAATTTTTCTATGATTTATTTTCCATCAGTACTTTCGTGGTTCSTGTCTGTGCTCTAGTGCAKTGAGTGCCGTTGATTMTTTTGYGGSTTATCAACAAAGCATGCTAAGGAACAGAGCACGGACACTGAAGAAAGCTACTTATCAAAATAAATAAATAAATCAGTAAAAATAGCTTATTGGTCAAATTTGACCATGGACCATGGAGTACTTGATTAAATGTCTACGATATTACTTTTGTATGTTAATAGAACTGTCCATTATACACAAAAGACAAAGTTTCAAAAAAGAAAAAAAAAAAAATCTGTTTTTTAACGAAGAGTGACGGAATCATAATTTTATTTCTTTGCCTCATAAGTAATATGAAAGATTAATTTTTTATGCACTTTAATTATTTATTATTTTTTAAAAGTGTATTTAATTTTTTTACTTATTACTTATTATATCCTCTATCTAATTAGGAATGTTTGTAAATATCTATGAACTTTTTATTTATTTATTTATATCTCTCATCTAATGATGAATCTTTATTGTTACCATATCACTATTATTTACTGATGCATTTGAAGGATTTATTTATGTATCTTATACTTAAAGGGTATAAATATTTTTTAAAAACAATTTTGTCATTCCAAAGTCAGTTTCCCACCCAATTTGGTTCAATTTTATCAATTTTAACCAAAACATCTTTCAAATGACTTTGAAATGATAAATTTGACCTCAAAAGTCGTTAGATGTTTTGGTTAAAATTAATGAAATTAGGTAAATTTGGGAGGGTGGTAATGACTTTAAAATGACAAAATTAATATTAACAAACGTTTGTACCCTTTAAGCGTAAGACACATAAGCAGATTTTCCAAACCTTGTAAATAGATATTTATAGAGAATCATAAATAGTGGATGTGAAAAGCTAATTTTTAAGTAATATTTTGAATTTCAATATTATGAATAAAGCAAATAACGAACATTAAAGAGTTTTAGCCATTAAATATTATTTTTTATTCGAACTCATAGTAGTTGAGCAAAAGTTTTTAGATATTGAGTGTTTGAAACAAACAAAAATCCCTTCCACCTTGAACTTGTAGTTGATTAAGAGTTATGTTTAATTCTCACACACAAGAATAATTACATTTTTCTAATTATCACTTTTATCTCCATTGCAAAAGGATATAATTAGTGTAACATTATCATTTTCCAGCACATCATTATCAAAATAAAGCTACATTATCTTGAGGATTTCTTGATTCCTAGTGAGAAACAAGATAATTTTTGGCCGTTCAAATAAAGATGGTTTATGCAAGTCTTTTCAAGGGGATAAATACTAATTAGAGGAATATATGAGGCAAATTTCTATTGGTTGCCACTAAATAAAGAGTATGGCCATTTGACAAATCGAGACCATTTAATTTTCTTTTCTTTTTTAGTTAGACTATTTAGTATTTTTACTTTTTGARATTAATTAGAGCTCTATTCAAGTWAGATTCGCGGGTCTGATTCTTATTRGGAAGAAAGTTTAATTCAGARCTCTTTYAACATGACACAACACGTAAGGATCGAACGTAAAATCTCGTTTTAACTTAACAGTCCACTTATTAACTACATCAAATTATTAAAATTTTAGAACATTCAATTTTCATTGACGGTTCTAATTAATTATGGTAGTTGTCATTATTTTTAAAGACCTTATATTAATAAGAATCATTCAATAACAATAATTCCAACTAGTTAAATGATTGTACAATTTAGTCCCACAAATTATTGGGCCATGTTTCTAAAGAAATTAATTCTTTCTCAGACTTGAAAATGACTTGATGAAAATCAGAAAGTCCAATGCCCTTGATGCACAATGAGACAGACAAAATGGTTTTAAAGCATAAGAGCCTTATCTTCCTCTAACAATTAAATGCACCTTAAACATTTAATACGAGGTATTTGTTGCTCATTTTATTGATGATATTTACTACCTTTCTGCCAAAATATAAATCATTTTAAATTTATGTATATGAATCAAATTTTTTTGAAAATAAGTTATTATAATTATTTTACTTTCCATTTGATAAGATTGAAATTTAAAGATTGAAGTTTGTAGTTATTATAATTATTTTACTTAGGTCCCATTTCTGAGTAATACTTTCAAAGAGTAGCCAAATTTAAATGAATCAACTTGGACACAATTGGATAATGAAATATTTTAATTGCTTAAGATGCTTTAAATTCAACAATATATTTTAAATTCAATTCATATCTAATAATACTAGCTATAGGGTATCGATGAAACCTTGCTTGAGGAAAAGATTTTTAATCAACAAATGAAAATATAAGAATATATTCATACATTGTCAATCCATAAGTTATTATCCAAAAGCGATTATTTTTTTTCCTTTGAGAAATTTTATAGTGGATGGGTCTTAATTTATTGGCATCTAACAATCTATGCTCAGTCCAAATCACCTATTTAGCGATAGATATGAAAATTAAGATTGGTGTTTATGATCAAATGATGATTTGACTTTCTTATTTAGGTAATTTGCTGTTATTGTATTAAATATAAATGATTGGATTTTAATAAAATAAAACCACCCAACATAAAGAACATGAAGCTTCTCTTCTTATTTTCTTTTCATCTCCTTCCCCTTAATCCAAATAGAGCCCGAGAGTTTATTAATTACCATAGATACCTTATTATTATTTTTTTTAATCAATATTCATCTTTCAACTAATCTAATACTTTCTATCTGTTGACCTCTTGTTGATTGACAAGCCTCTCAACCTAAATTTATGACCTGACTCACTTCGTGTGAATATACCTTGCAAATTAACCATCAAGTTTTCAGGGCAATTTTTACATTAAAAATTCAGAAAAATTAGTAACGAGACTTGCATGTTACTCGTGAATTTATGTCCCCGAGACATACAATAAAAAGAACTTTTATATGATTAAATGCTTTACTAAATGATTTTGTATCAAATTAAATGTAAATATTGAACTGATGAGCATAATGTTTATATTGCACGTACGAAATGGTTGTGGTAGATTTGTTCATGTATATACAATAGCTACTGCATTTGCATTTTCCACCATAGATAGCATATCAAAGTATCAATTACAACATCAAGAGGTTTCATCGTGCAGCCCAGGAGATAGGTTTGGATGCAACCACTTCTTTCTTTTTCCTCTTTTCATCTTTGTCCATCATCTAATAATTCCCATCGAAAAGAACCACACTTATTTGGATAACGTATTATATATTGTACACGTCCGATTTTATGCTATAATGTTATTATTCCAAAACGATTAAGATATGGTTCAATTTATTTTGTGAATGTGAAAACAGTACTTTTGTGCAATTAAATAGATATGATATCCTCATCGGTTCCTTTATCGATTATGGAGATGGGCATCGGAGATAGCAGCCAAGAATACGGAAACGCTGGGAGGGCAATTTCACATGGGTTAGTTTCAAAGATTGGACGAAGACATGCAGACGCCAAAGCCACGCCAATTTCCTTATCTTCTCATCTTTTCTTCTTTCTTCTCCTCCCCACCCMTAAAGTAAGGGTMAGAAGATACAMTWGTAAATCAAAATCAYACTTGTTTCTTTCTTATTCCTTATCATCGMAAATACTTTGATGAGATTTATGTAGGAGTGAGATTCRATCCTTCGATCTCATTTGACATGCCGTCATAAGTGAGGATTAAATACGAAATCTTATTTTGACTTTTTAACTCGCTCATTAACTATCTCAAAGTACTAAGTTTTTTATAGTTTTATTCATCATTTTACAATTTAAATTTGGCTCAAAGAAATTTTTTTTTTTTGGTTGTTCTTGGTGTGAATATTTTTTGTGGTGTGAGCTCGATGTATTGTGAAAATTAAGGAAGTAAAATATCTAATAGGGCAGAGCCATTTTCCAACATGCAAGTGGTCACTTTCAATAATATAGTCATTGTATTGGGCCAATATTGTCGACATATTCCATTTCAAGTATTCCACACAAAGTTTTGGTTTGGGCAAACAAGTCCATTGTAGGTCCATACAAATTACAACATTCCAAATCCGAGCTGCATATTATTCAGTGATTCCCCTTTATGACATTTCAATTTTCAAATATTCATAAATGTTGCATGATTCAACAATATCGGCTCAATGGAAATATGCCAAGTGGCAGATCCCACTTGGTCAAGTCCATATGTAAAAGAACAAGAAAACATACTCTAAGTTGTTGAAGATGGGAAGGCAAAAATCACAACCAATATTTCTAAGGAAAAAAAATATCAAAACCTCTAAAAAATCTAAATCGATGAGTCTAAAGTTGACTGTAATAATATTGTGCCTCTTATAAATGTCATATGCTTTTAGAATCCGGAAACGAAGGATCTAATTCCAGAGAAGACTGGCTTTTGATAAACTATTTGTACCGAATTCCAAGATAGTCACTCAATTTGCCTTTGGTTACTTGAGTGAACAGTTAAGATGCAAATTCCAAATTCCCGATCATCGCAAGGTACTTATTCAAGTAGGCACGTATTAAGTGTTTGTGCAACTCACTAAACGCTTATATTGAGAATGTTTTTCTTTTTTCGAGTTATTAGTATTTAACAATTCAAAGTGTTTTACTTTTAACATTTCAAAGCGTGCTTTTTGATGTGCCTAATTTTTTTTTTTAAACAAACATCTAATTCAAACGTGATATTTAATTATTGATTTTGTACAATTAAATTGTTGTTTTAATTAAATTACATTTCTTCTTTTAAAAATGTCTATAAATTTAAATATCATTTAATTAATTAAATATTAGTATTGTTTTTTAACATCTCTATTTAACAGAATCATATTTATTTTAAAATTCTTATTTTYCTCTTTCTTATTRTTGATACCAAAATTCAGCCGATCAGAGTGGCTAAAGCACATGGGTAGACAATAATTTTACATTTTCTTCTAGCTTCGAAAAGTCAGAAGMCCAACTAAATTAAGATCTATTAATTTTCTTCTGGTTCAAAATCGAACTTTAAATCCGATTAGATTTGATAAGAAGAAAACGAACTCTAACGGGTCAARCCTAAATTAATTAACTAAATATTTCTAATTAAATTAAACTAATAAAATCTCTCATTTAAATAGATATACTCACAAATAATGCATAAGTAAATAACCAGTCACGGAAATAATAATTTATTTCTAATTGGCACATAGAACGTACGGCCTCCAAGTCTTTCCGCTGCAAATAATCAAATCACTAAAAAGTATGAATATAACTAATTAGTGGATTAGAATATAAATTATATAATTATATAAAATTCGTAAAAATGAAAAATAAATCTCGAGTTACAATACCCTATCCTATAAAATAAATTTTGTTCTTGAGATTTAGAATTCACTAAAATGTTGTGGGTGCTTAGTATGCATCTCATTTTCTCATTCCTACGTTGCCTCTTCTCTGACTCTCAACTGATGGTAGCTAGATCACAAATCAATCTTAGAAAAATATCTAGCACCCTRAAGTTGATCAAACAAATCATCAATCCTAGGCAATGATTACCTATTCCTTATTGTCACCATGTTCAACTCTATGTCATCTATACATATATTCTCAGGGATTCGTCTTTCTTCTTCTTGAACAATATAGGTGGTCCCAATGGTGAAAAACTAGGCACACAATCGTTAGTTCCATTAGCAAGACTAGTTTCCCAATCAAATCTCATAAACCTTCTTGAAATATTAAAATTTTAAATGCAAAGAAGGGTCTTCGATGGCCATTCAGTGAATTGCCCAACCGTCTGTAGCATTTGGAACATTACTGATTTAAGTCCAAATTGTTGGGCTTGAATTTCAAGTCTCACAATGTCAGGATTTAGATCATGCAAGACTGGTATAGCATATTCTCATATAGCACGATTCCTCTCATCCGGCATGCTGCAGCATTAACCCAAAGTGGGTTATTATTGCATTGTTTTACTCCATATACTTGTTGGGTTTCCATCCTTAACTTTTTTCTTCCTTTTCTAATGATTTTCTCAGGGTCTTTGTCAAGGATAGATGCTTTAGGGATTTGCAATTTAGCTTTTGCTCTGCTTCTTATAAACTATCATTCCCAAATGTAAATGATAGCTGAAGAAGATTAACAAATATTAAATCAAGAAAGTTTACACAATTTGGCTTCATTAGTGCCTATCTCTGGCAACGGCACCGAAAACTTGTTAGGGTCTAATCTGAATTGTGATTAAACTAACACATGCACAAGTATATGCAACCCAAAAGTAGTAAGAGTTAGTAGAGTATGATCCCACGAGAATAGTTAAATCAAAGAAAATTGTGTAAACTTTATATAAAAGTATTATAAATATTGTAGCAATAGAGCACCTAGTTAATGGGGATGACTGAAAAGTAAATGAATGAAAGTGAGGAAATAAATGTAAAATGATCTAAATAAATGTAAATGCATAAAGTAAGACAAAAAGCTACAAAAAGTCAGTGACAATAGGTAGAAATTAGAGTCATTTCTCGATGCTATAGCACTAATGAGTAGTCTCATGTAATGTCTTACATGAAGTCATTCATAATGAAAATTTAGGAGATGTAGRGAGATCATACTGCATTTATATTGTAATCTTCCCAATAATTTTGTAATGCTGTAGGATCGTTCATTGGTAAGATAAGTTTCCTTATCTCTACCAGGTACTAGAATGCTGTAGCAATAAGTCACTGATGCTTAGATATTGTTATTCCTTAAACTCTTAGCAAATCTTTTACAGATTTCATTTTGTACACAAACTGCATGTCTATGACTATGATACTCAGTTACTTTCCTTATTAATGTTGAGTCCCAAAAGTGGTTAGGTTAAGATTTTGGCTTCTAAAACTCAAAGTCGAGATCACAAACCACTGTTAAGAGCATAAAATTATAAGGAACTAGTAAAAATTGAGCAAAAATAGGGGCCAAAGTAGGGATATGATATATGGTTATCAGAGCCTAACTCAAGAGCCTRATAAAGAGGGTTAAGAATCTGCAATATTTTAAAGAGTGAGGCATAATGAGACACGAGAGGGAGAGTGATGGGAAAAAAAGAGGAAGAAGTAAAAGAAGCATGGCAACAACATGGAACTTTTTTCAACCATCTATTCCTAAATTCGATGGTCACTATGATCATTGAGCTATGTTGATGGAGAAATTTCTCTTATCTAAGAAATATTGGAGTCTAATTGAAGAGGGGATGCCAATATTTGTAGAGGAAGTAGAGCCAACTGAGACACAGAGAAAGAGCATAGATGATTGGAAATTGAAAAACTTGAAGGAGAAAAACTACTTATTCCAAGCCATTAATCAAACGAACTTGGAAACAATCGTCAACAAAGAATCTACAAAGAGCATATAGGATTCAAAGAAATAGAAATATTAGGGATCTACGAAGGTGAAATGAGCTCAACTGCAGGCTCTAAGGAGGGAATTTGAGGTTCTTGGAATGAAGGAAGTTGAGAGTGTCGATGAATACTTTGCAAGGACTCTCACCATTGCTAAAAAGATGAAAGCACATGGTGAGAATGGGCAACATATTGTAAGTGTAAAAAATATGAGTTCAAAATATGAGTTCAGTGACAGTAAGATTTGATTATGTGGCATGTTCGATAGGAGAATCAAAGAATCTTGCAACCATGTCTGTAGATGAACTTCAAAGCTGTTTGCTCGTACAGGGACTGAAAGGTCACAATAAAGAGGAACAATCTCTGAAGATCACAACTGGAGGAATATTTGGAACAAAGGAGGATGAAAGATTTGGAGAAAGCATATGGTGAGAATAGCAACAGATTGTGATGGAAAAAACATGAGTTCAGTGACAATAAGATTTGATTTTGTGGCGTTTTCAATAGAAGAATTAAACAATCTTGCAACCATGTCTATAGATGAACTTCACAGTAGTTTGATCATACATGAACATAGACTAAAAGGTCACAATAAAGAGGAAMAATCTATAAAGGTGACAACTAGAGAAATATTTGGAGCAAAGGAGGATGAAAGATTTGGAGGAAGAGGCTTTGAAAGATGTCCAAGTGAACGTATATTGTTCACTAAATCTAGTCGTAAAGTACTAATTGTAAGTCTATATGTATATGACTTGATTTTCACAGACAATAATGATGTGATCATTGTAGAATTTAAAATCTCAATGAAACTGAGTTTGATATGTCAGATTTAGAAAGGAAGAAGTACTTCCTTGGGTTGAAGTTGTGCAAAATGCTGAAGATATCTTTTTAAGCCAGAGAAAGTGTGCTCAAGAGGTTCAGAGAGATTTGGTATAGAGGAGTGCAACTCAGTTAAAAATCCCATAGTTTTAGGAAACAAGCTAATTAAGGATGAAGGAGATGCTCAGGTTGATGCTACACGTTATAAATAAATGGTTGGGAGCTTGATGTATTTAACAGTAACAAGACTTGATCTAATGTATKTTGTGAGTCTAGTTAGCGGATACATGGAGAGACCCGCAGAAATGCACATGCAACCTATCAAAAGAATCTTCAAGTATATAAAAGGGACTATTGAGCCAGAAGTAGGCTACAGCAAAGAAGGTGGAAGTGATTATCTTGTGGCTTTATCGAATRGTGATTATGCTAGAGATATTGATGATCAAAGAAGCACTTCAGGATACGTTTTTTATGAGGACTGCATCTATAGCATGATCCTCAAAGAAGCATCCTGTTGTTACTCTTTCAACCACTGAAGCTAAGTTCATCTCTGTAGCTTCATGTACATGTCCAAGTGTTTGGATGAGAAGAATTCTTTCTAATCTTGAGCAAAACCAAAGTAAGCCTATTGTAATTTACTGTTRTAATAGTTCCACTATTAAGCTATCAAAAAATCCTATTATGCATGGAAGGAGCAAACATATAAATGTTAGGTTCTATTTCTACGTGATCTTTGCAAAGATGGAGTGATGGAGCTATCGCATTGTAGTCCAGAATGTCAGATTGCAGATATTATGACAAAATCGTTGAAGGTTGAAGTTTTTATAAAGCTGCGAGTTAAGCTGTGATTATACAAAGTACCCTCTGAGTAAACTGATTACTACTGCAATTTAGTTTAAGGGAGGAACTCTTGAGGCATTAGAGTTTGAGTTTTTTGAATTTTGTTACAATGAATCATTTACTGTTTCAGTTAATAAGTCCTAGTATATTGGATTTAGCAGATTATGTTTGAATGATTTATGAATCACTCACCACGTTATTAGTTTTACAGAACGTGTATTGTAATGGCTTTTTGTTCTCCGTTGTAAAAGGCTTCTATATAAGCCAAGAATTGCAGCAAATAAAGTGTGCTTCAATCTTCAAATGTCCGTGAATATTTTGTGTAAAGAATAATTGATTCAACACATATATATACATCTCCTGGACCAATTTTATATTGTTGTTTATGTCCTATGCTACGGGCTGCACACCCTTGGAGCCTTATCCAGATATCCGTTCTACTTTATCCCCCATCTACACATGCATTTTTCAAAGTCCATTAATGAATTCATTACAAATTGTTCCACAATAACATTTCTCTTCCTGAGTTTTCTCTTATCAAGCAGTGAGAAATGTTTTAGAAAAGTAAAGAACCAACAATCACAAGTGGGTTACCGATTCTATCATCGATTTTGCAGAGAGATATTAGTCATCAGGCTATGATTGTCTTGCGAGAGAGGAATTGAGGAAGGAGAGAGGCAAAGAGGAGAAGAACGGAAGAAGCAAAAAATTCTTTTCCATATTTTCAATAATTTTCCAAAACATGTAGGAAAACAAGTTTTTGTTGTTTCTGTTATTTTCTATTAAAAAATATTYTATTTTAAATGCATTTTACAAAATGAATAATTAAACGTGTTTTCAATATTTTCGAAAACAAAAAATGATTTGAAGCCAATAAAGAGAACAAGGTCATCGGTTAGTTCTATTTGCATTTCAATTTTCAATTTTCATTTACAAAAACATTTTAAATTTTTTATTTTGAGTGATTGTTTCCAAATTTGCTAAAAACATGTTTACTTGTTAATTTTTTTAAAACTATCTTTTGAAAATCGAAAACTAGAAAACACTTTAGTTGTAAAATCTGATAAAAGCTTATTTTTAATATTTTTAATCAATTTACTTTTGAATTAAATTATAAATAAGTATATTAGTCATAACAATATATGTTTAGATTAAACTTAAACCTAAAAATGAGGAGTCATCCATGTAATTAGAATTTTTTTGGATAAYCATTAGAGAAAGAAACCAAAAAMATGTTTTCTGCATTTTGGTTATAGGAGAATGTTTTGTTTGAAAATACTCCAAACAATATTTTGCTAATTGCAGTACAATTTTTTTCTTAACTGCATTTTTGAAAATATAAARAAGAATGCATTTTCAATGTTTTAAAATTAAAAATAGTCTGAAAACAGCTTTAGGTTGTGTTTGGTTTGCAGTTCAGTTTTTAGTTTTTATTTTCAAAAATATTTTAAATTTCTATTTTGAGTAGCTG
This sequence comes from Rhazya stricta, assembly GCA_001752375.1. Taxonomy (NCBI): domain Eukaryota; kingdom Viridiplantae; phylum Streptophyta; class Magnoliopsida; order Gentianales; family Apocynaceae; genus Rhazya; species Rhazya stricta. The sequence goes on along the minus strand of MEJB01000001.1, from coordinate 7,242,307 downwards.
TTTTCAAGTTTGATGAAAATACGTTCATTTTATCATATATGAAAACTATTTTTGAAGATGAAAAACTAGAAAATACATTCTCTTTAGAATTTAGTAAAAGATTGTATTGACTATTTTTAATAAGTCTTCTTGTGAATTAAATTACAAGTACTATTAGTTAATACCAATATATGTTTAAATTAAAAATAAATATAAAAATAAGGTTTCATCTAGGCAATAAAAGCTTTTTGAATAATTATTAAAGTAAAATAAACTAAATACATGTTTTTCGCATTTTGATTGTAGAAGAGAATTTTATTTGAAAATGTTCAAAACAACATTCTAATCGTTTTTAGTTTTCAATATAATTTTTTCTATTTTCCAAAATACATTTTCAAAAATATGAAAGATAACACATTTTTATCGTTTTTCAAAAATAAAAAAATAGAAAACAGTGCGACAACATTGAAAGAACAAGGCCTTAGCTTTTGAAGCTGTAATTCTTAAGGTTTGTTCTCTAAACTTAAAATCAACTGCTTTTATAATTACACAATGTGTAGATTCATTATTTGTGAGGCAGGGTGCTGGATCTTGATGGAATACTTGAGTTTTTTTTTCCCTTGAAGATGTTGTATGGATGACAAATTCAAAGGTCTACGAGAATCGTGATATTGCATAGGCGAACTTTCTAACCCCAAGATGGATATGAAGGGTGAGAAAGGTTTCTGTGGAATCCTTTTGCCATAAAATCTTTCGGCTCATGCAGTCCCAGAAACATACTTGCAGCTTAGGTTACGATAACTTACAATAAATTATGAACCATCCTTTAAAAGAAAAAAATTATACCCCTTAATTGCATGGAATATTGAAGTATAATTTAAAAAATATAAATGTAAAAGCACAATGAACAAAGTAATTTTATTCGATGAATTATATGTACAAAATAATTTTATTTGCTGAATTATATGTAAAGATTGCTAACATGATGGAGCCATGAAAAATAAAACATATATGAAAAGAAATATAGCAAAGTGCCTACTCYCSTTTAATTTCCAGGTGACAATAGCAATGATACGAAATGCTTTCAAGCTTCATTCATAAGATTAAAAAAAATCCATTTTCATATAACTGATGGTCCAATCTCTACATCCATGGATCTTGCAGAACTTTTACAGTGATTTTCTTGGGTAAAGAGCCTCCCAATCTCATTCAGAGTAAGGTTATATGGATTTTTTTTAGTACGATAACCAGATTAATTTTATAAAGATGAGAGTAAATGGAAAATATATTAAGGGGGCAAAATGATAGTTTTTGTAATGAAAACTTGATATAAATTTAAAAAAAGTTAGCCTCATCTAGATTATGTGAAAACGCGAAATGGTTAGGTGCGACATAAAAAGTAGACCTGTTAGAATAGCAAATGCGCGCTAGTGCGCTACACCTTCCAAGCTTCTCAGGTCCTTTTTGCTTGCTTTCTTTTCTTCTGAATACAGATAGATCCGTCTCTAATCTCATCGCAAAGTGTATTTATATGTGGCTAGTAAATGTACTCATTTCCATTTTATCAAATAGAGAAGAATTCTTAGTGATGGAATCTTCAAACTTTTTATCAAATGGTTGATAGATTATGTTGCATAACCAATAAATATAATATACGATAACATAAAGGAATAAATTCTTAAACAATTTATAAAGTTTTAAAAAAATAAATCTTTGCCCTTCAAATGAGATATAATCAAATTACAATTAATAGCCAAATACTCCAGCTTAAAATAAATAAAGTAAATTTTTTTTCCCTAATGAAGAGCACGAAGATTTTAGACTATTTCAAAGAGAAACTAAGCTAAGAGGAGAGTACGAAAAGAAAAAGTTCACTTTCCTCTTTATTACTTTATCTTACTCTTTCACTTCCCTTTATATTAAAATGAATAGAAAGAAACATCTCCAAAATAAATAGATTAAGTTATAACAGGTATAACGACAGGGAAAAGGGAGAAAAGAGGACATAAAAATAGAGAGAAACTATAGACGGATTATCATGAATATATATACGGTTCAAATTCCTCTATTTATAAATGTTAAGCCCTAGGGCTTCTAGAATTTCAAGTGTAAGAAAGTCATTCACTACTAATTATTTACAACTTCCCTCCTCGAATGACTAATCTATATAATAATTGCCTACTTGTTTGAAAAAACCTTGTGGGAAAAATTAGACAAACTAAGAAAAAAAAGAGCACCGTTGAAGTTGGGTTTATTAATTGTTGYATCGTTAAAATCTTAACAGGAAAATCTAGTGGGACAGAACCTAAATGAAGGAAAAAGAGTACCGCTACTCCTCCTGATCACTGAATGTCTTTGAGTTGATACATTTCAATTTGATGTATCAAATTTCTAAATATTGATGTTGGCAACACTTTTGTGAATAAGTTTGCCACACAATTACTTGAGCAAATCTATTGAACATCGATTTCCTAACTTTTCTGAAACTTGTGCTTATAAAAGAACTTTGAAAAAATATATTTGTTCTATCTTCTTTGATGTAGTAGCCTCCTTTGAGTTGTACAATACAAGCTGCATTTTCTTCATATAGTATGATTGAACCCTCTATGATTGAAGCTAATCCGCAAGACGATTGCATTTGATGCATCATATTCCTCAACCATACACATTATTGACTTGCCTTATGGATTGCAATAATTTCTAATTGGTTTGAAGATGTAGCTGTTAGAGTTAGCTTAACAGATTTTCATGATAATGTAGTCCCTCCACATTAAACAAGTAGTCTATTTGAGATTTAGCTTTATATGGATTAGAAAAGTATCCAGCATCTGCATGTCCCACCAAAGAACATTTGGACTTTTGTGAACAGCCTTATATCTATCGTACCTTTTAGGTATCAAAGGACGTGCTTAACACCATTCCAATTTATTTGAGTGGATGCAGAACTATATCTTGCCAGGAGATTTACAAAAAAAACTATGTCAAACCTAGTGCAGTTCGCAAGATAAGTCAATGCACCAATTCAGTAAGGTATGGTACTTCAATACCAAGAATAATTTCCCCATATTCAAGTGGGTGAGATGAATCTTTTACTAACTTCAAGCGACCTAACAACCATAGATGGTGCCAATGGATGGGCATTGTTCATATAAAATTGCTTTAAAACTTTTTTTTGTATATATATAGATTGATGAACAAATAATCCTYGAGGGAAATGTTCAATTTGCAAACCCAGAAAAAATTTTGTCGTTCCTAAAACCTTAATCTCAAACTCACTTTTCAAATTTCTGCATTTTTACTAAACTCTTCAAGAGTCTCAATTAAATCAAAATCATCAACATAAAACACAAGGGCAGACATTATCATTTTGATATCCCTCTTTCAACAGATATTCGCTAAGACGGTTATACCACATCCGTCTTGATTGTTTCAATCTGTATAATAATATTTGTAATTTGATTGAAAACATATTCTTAGGACAATTCTCATTTGCTTCGGCACTTTAAATCCTTCAAGGATTTTCATGTATATCTCACTATGGAGTGAACCATATAGATATGCAGTCACTACATCCATAAGGCGCATATAAAGCCTTTGTGACATAGCCAAACTTATTAAGAAATTAAATGTGGTAATATCTATTACTAGAGAATAGGTTTCTCATGCATTATTCTTGGTCTTTCAGAAAACTTACAAGTCTTACTTTGTATCTTATAATTTCGTTTTTCTCGTTTCTCTTTCTTACAAAGACCCACTTGTATCCTAAGGGGATAATATTTTCAGGAGTTCGGACTACAAGTCCAAACACTTTTGTTTTCCAAAGGAATTCAACTCCATTTGTATGGTCTCTTTCCATTTACGTCAACCATCTATACTTTGATAGTTTTCAATAGATTGTGGTTCAGGATCCTCATTTTCCATCACCTCAAGGGATATATTAAATGTGAAGATATTGTCTRTGACAATGTTTTCTTGCTGTCACAATTTATGATTTTGTTGGAAATTAATATTCTCATTTGATTGATCAATCTTTTCTTTCACTTGTTCTTCTGAAACTATTTGATTGATTTTTCTCTTGTACCTTTCTCTTTTGAGGTACGGAATCTTTAGAACGAACTATTCCACCATGCTTTTGGCATATCTTAGATTCATTGGCTAGAGCAACTTGTCCTATAGGGACATCAATTTTTGAAGGAACATTTTCTGCTGGTATATAAGACTTGTCACCTTTTTTGTGTTAACAAACTCGTCTAGGAGTTGATTTGCAACTTCTTTTTTCAYATTGATTACTACRGGAATCGAATTGAGGTAGAGTTGTTTCTTTCCATGAAAGATTATGTTGTTTTTGGGGATGTAGTTTTGTCCCTCCAAAATTTGGGAATGTCATTTCATCAAAATGACAATCTATAAATATTGTCATAAACAAATCATCCATTAGTGGTTCCAAGTACCGAATAATAGATAGTGAATCAAGTCCAAAATAAATTTCAATTCTTCATCGGGGAATCATTTTRGTACATTGTGGGGGTAAAATTGGTACTTGTAGAGCACAATCAAAGATTCGTAGATGAGAAACATCGAGTTCTAGACTAAAAAGAAGTTGCAACGGAAAATAGTTATGATATGTAGTTGGCCTTATTCGAACTAATATTGCAGCATGCAATATGACATGATCCCAGGTATCGGAAGTTTTGGCCACATAAGTACTGGTATAGCAATTAATTTAGAGTTGTTTGATAAATGATTCTACTAAAYCATTTTGTGGATAGGCATGGGCAACTGAATGTTCAACTTCAATTCCAATTGATATACCATATTTATTGAGCGCTTGAGATCTAAACTCAGCAGTATTATCAAGATAAATTTTCTTGATTGTTTAATCTGGATATTGAGCTCTTAATGAGCAAGTAGTTTGGCAAATGCTACATTTCTAGTTGAAAACAAGCAAACATAGGACCATCTTGTTGAGGTAGCATATAATATTGAAATGATCCACATAGTGGGTGCTGGCCCACACATACTCCATAAATCCTTTCTAAGAACTTTGAAAATACTCAATTCACCTTCATTCTAGAAGGTCCAATAACTAACTTGCCTTGAGAAAATGCAAAACATGAAAAATTATTTGGCAAAAGAATCTTCTGGTTCTTTAAAGTATACCCATATATGTTGTTAATTATTCGGCTCATTATTGTTATTCTAGTATGCCGAAGCAGATCATGCCAAAGTATAAATCTGTGATATTGTTTGATTCAACTGTAAAAAATGAGTTTATGCAAATATATTCTTTACCATTTTCTTGCATCATCTCGATGTGATATTTATTGCAGCAGATAACTTTAACACTAATCAAAATTCTTCTAGATTTGTTGGAATAAAGTGCATTACTTATATAGAACCTTTTACAGTCTGATAAAATAATACAAGCTCTTCAGGAGCCTTCAATTAACTTTGATACACTTGATATTTCTGTTAACATTATTTCAGCTGACTTCAACTTGAAAAAATACATTCTGTCTTGAATAATGGTATGTGTAGTTACACTATCAATAAGACAAATATCTCTACTATCCATCTACAAATATAAATTAAAATAATTTTTAGAAATACTTATACAAAAAAAAAGAATTTAGATAAAGTAATACAAAAGAAAAACTAAATCAATTCAAATAAAAAAACTTCAAAAATTTAAAGAAAGTCCATAAAAAACTTAAAGAAAATCCATGAACACGTAAAGGAAGTCCATCTAGAAAAGGAAGATACATAAAAAAGAAAAATTATTCTTTTGTCTTCTATCACGCCACCATCAATTAAATGGTCAATATTTTCCTTTGGATCAGCAAAAAAATCGGAGGTCTCCATATTAGTCATGTCAACTAGATCATCATAGTCATTGAAATTTTGATATAGGTCTTCAAGATGTTTTGCCACACGGCAAGCACGTGACTAATGCCCTTTCATGCCACATTGATAACAACTTGCTTCATGTACCCTCTTTTGGGTGGGGCATTTTCTCTTGTTGCATTGTGCCCTTTGTTGATATGGCATTGCTCATGAGCATATCTACGTCCACGCCCATGTCAACATTTTATCCAACATCCACGCTCACGTCCTCATCCATGTCCATAGTGTGATGCTGCATTTGCTTCAAGCAATGGTATGGAACCAGTTGGAAGTATTCCGTGATTTTTCATAACAATTCATTATTTGTTCAGCAACTAATAAACAGGATATGAGTTCTTAATACTTTTTAAAACCTCGCTTACTATATTACTGCTATAGGCGCACACTGGAGGAATGGAAGGTGGATAATGTTTTCTCCAACTTATCTTTATCATGTATTTTCTCTCCACTAAGTGTTAATTTAGGACAAATCCTAAATAACTCAGAATTATACTCAGAGATAATTTTACAATCCTGTAGACACAGATGCATTCATTCATATCGAGCTTTCGGGAGGACTACAATCCTTTGGTGGTCAAACATTTCTTTCAGTTTTTGTCATAGTAGCGTGGGTCTTTGACATAAGATACTTGACTTTCAAGTCATCATGGAGATGGTGAAGAAGGAAGATCCGTGTCTTTGCATGATTCTGTTRGCTTTCATTATTTCCTTCATTTGATGTCTCCCTCGAACCTTTTGAGATGAGGTGAATTTTATCATCAAGGATCCATGATAAATAGGTCTTTCGGATATATTGAGTGCAACAAAATCAAACTTGGAGATATTAGTCATGTGTAACTTTATAAAAAAAAAATCAATAGATAATGTCAACAAGATATATTCCTTTAGGGATTGTATTAAAATATCATCAATTCTTTTTGAGACAAAAGCTACTTCGAGAGCATAATAAAAATGTATGAATATGATTTGTTTAAATGATTGTTACTCTAGGAACAATATTTCGATGTTGTTCAAGAATACTTAGATTATATTCTACTCTTCGAGAGTAAATAATTAATTTATAGTAATTGTTTAATATTGTTGAGAAATATATTATGATATTTTTTTAAGAACATATAATGTTACTAATATTGGTATTAAAAATATTTGATAATAATAAATGAAATAAAGAGAGAAAGGACAAACAATAAAGAGAAAAGTAAAAGAAATTGAAACATTAAGGAACATGACGTACATAAACATTAAGAATAAATAAAAATGAAATAAAGGAACGAGGCATACATTAAGGAACGTGACATAATAAACTTAAGGAACATGGTGTACATGGAATACGTGCGAAATGATGGCATATTTTAGTGATGGTAGATTCATACAAAGTGGCAAAAATAAGGTAAGTTGCATACTTCAATGATCAGACAGAATACCATATAGTCTTCAAAAGACTACCACATAACCTTAATCTACTTCAATTAATTTGAAGAAGCAATAAATAAACAAGTTATACAATAATTATAAGAGTTATTCTGTAGATAATCAAAAGCCAAAAGTAGAGAAGTAGAGATTCGTTACTTACATTCAACCAATAAGTGGTAAGTCTCTTACTGATAACGTGTTATAATATATGAAGGTAAAAGGGGAAGAGAGGTTTAAAAAGAGAGGGAATAGAAATAGAGAGGAAATTGTAGACTGATTATCATTAACATTGATGTGAACCAAAATCCTCTATTTATAGAGGTTAAACTCTAGGCCTTCTAGGATTTCAAAAGTAGGAAAATCATTCAACAATAATTATTTACAACAATTAACTTRAATTTACTTCGCAAAAATTTAATCTTGAGTTTATATTTTTTCTTCGATAACATTAATAACCATAAGCATCAATATTTTAGGAAAAATAARGAAATATTATCTACTAGTCAGTCTTATCAATCAGAAGATCTACATAAATAGACGTCTTAAATCAAACTTTAAAAAACACCTAACACCTTGCAATTGGCGAGTAGTTTATCAATAAGGGGTATCGGGTATTAATTCTTGACAGTGACACNGTCTTAAATCAAACTTTAAAAAACACCTAACACCTTGCAATTGGCGAGTAGTTTATCAATAAGGGGTATCGGGTATTAATTCTTGACAGTGACACCTTTCAAGCCCCGATAATCGATACATATGTGCAAAGACCCTTCATTTTTTGTAACAAACATAAGAGGCACTCCCAAAAGAGAGGAACTTGGTCTTATGAATCCTTGTTCCAAGAGTAATCATTTCTTCAACTCTTTGCCAGGGCCATAAAGTAAAAGGCTCTAAATATAGGCTCCGCTAAGTTTGCCACCTTAACTTGATAACCCTAAAACTCCATAACCATTTCTCCTAGCCTAGTGAATCTGACAATCTTATTTCTACAATTAAGTTGTGCATGCGAACCATTCATACCCAAAATAATATCATAATCCCTAAAMTGTAACACTATTAAATCCCAAGTAGTTCAACATCTCCCACCCAAATAGCAAACTCATGATACACAACATCAGCAATCATATTCTCCCCAGTGAGAGTACTAACCAATAGCTTATATGGTAATTCAATTATGCAGGCAGACAAACARGTAGTAAGATGGGAAGCGACAGAAGAATGCATTGATATAGGATCAATCAATACCTGAGCTTCCTGAGAAGAAATTCTTTCGTACCTTCCACAACATTTAGGTCCTCCCCTCACATTCTACTTCTCCATAAGTACCCTAGACTTGACTTGAGGCTTCTTGAATTTTGTAGTTGTGCTCAACTCCGGGATTCCTTAGCTCATTCTCGCACTTTATTAGTGCTACCCTCTAAGGGTAATTTTATTGAAGTGGCCCGAGCTTCCACACCATAAACATTTATTATTTTTTCTACGGCCTCACTTTCTTTGTCTCTGACCTCTAGTAGTAGTTACAAACAATGTTGTTTTGAGGACCTTTCCCTGAAATAATCCTTCCTTGATTCAAATTCTCAAGCATGTCTTGCTACTTTTCTCCCATCAGGCACTTTTGCAAAGAACTCCCTTGTCCTTGACCTTGACTTCATGACTGCCAAGCTCGGATCAAAGACCCTTGATGAATTGTCGGGCCTTATTTTCTTTGTTGTTGATAAGGTGGAAGGCAATACTTTGCCAATTGCTAAAACATAGTCGACATACTAGCTAACCAGCATACTTTCTTGTTGAAGAGTTTGGAATTCATCTTCTCGTCATTTCCGATGCACCAAGGGATGAATTCTTTTGTGAATTCCTCCAGAACATTTTCCTAAGTTATAGAAATACCTTCCACTTCCCATGCTTGCTAGCCTCAACTATCATACCCTAGTCAGCACCCAAAAAACTTTCCTTTCTTCATGGTAGTGTAAGGTCGTGTATACTATATGATCCATCCACATCTCAACTTTGGCTTCCGCTTCCCTAAAGAACTCTGGCAAATGAAACTTTTAGAAATCGCTCTGGCACCTCATTTTCTACTCAACTCTGGCTTTTCATCTAAACATTACTTCGTCAAGGTTATCATGTTATCTAGGGGCTCGTGCTATCATAGGTTCCTCGGGTGATTGAGGCACTTGATTCCCCTTCAGGTTCCACCAACAAGCCAATGTGGTTCTTGATAGTCGGCGGCAGCTCAGGATTCATTCTCCCTCGTCCCGAAGTAGTGTGTCGGGGAGCCCACTCGGGTTCTTTGTAGCATTGGTGTATCATTAAACTACACAAATTAATTAACCTACTCTCAATTAAATAAAATAGTATAGTAAAGAATAAGGTCATCTCCTTAGAGAATAGGCAAGCAAATTTCTTTCAATTAAAGCACGAAAAGTGGGGGGGTGTTTGAAGATATTATTAAACTAACAATTATGTTAAAGCAAGCAAATCACAGAACCATCAAGAAACAACAAATAAGATGTATGAAATGATATATATGAAAGATCTGGTTAAAGTTTCTAATTCCACTTTGATTCTATTTAATTGATCATAGATACAAAGATGACTTAATTATCTCAAGTAAATTGGTTATAGTTATCTGGAAACCCGCAACAAATAAGATGTATGAAATAATATATAAGAAAACTGGTTAAAGTTCCTAATTCCACTTTGATTCTATTTAATTGATCACAGATACAAAGATGACTTAATTATTACAAATAAATTGGTTATAGTTATCTGGAAACCCGTTGACAACCAATCTCTTCTTACTCTTTAGGTGATTATGGAAAACCCTCGCTAAACACTCCCTACTTCGAAAGACAACCTTTAGTGAACTCTAGGTTTTTTGGCGTTTCGATAGCATTAAATTTTAGAGAGACCCAGTTCATAGCCAAAAAACTCAAAGAATTATACAATGTAACAGGCATAACACTATTAAGTTACCACTTATTTAAACCTAACAAAGAATTACATATTGGAAGGTTTAATTGGTTGTAGATTAAAGTGTCTAGTCAAGTAATGGTACCAAATTACCGACTAAACTGGATATCTGAACTTCTCAAAAAATAGAGAGTAAATAAATACATACATATAATCAAGATGATAAATAATTAGATCTCACGACTTTCTTGAATCAAAGCTTCCTTAGTACTTCAACTGGAATAAAGTGTTTATAGCACATAGTCATGGAGCAAAAACATAAAATCTATAATAGAAATGTTGAATACTAAATAATTTMTGAATGTTTCTGAATGAATGAAACTATGGGTCCTATCCCATGTATATAGGATTAGGAAACTCACCAAAACCTAATAAAACTCAACTACCTAATGATACTAATAAAATCCTAATCCAAAAAGGAAACAAGTATTTTCTAAAAGTCAACTCCCAATTACATGGGATATATATCCCACCTCTCTAAACAATAGGGGTCTTCCAAAGATAGTCTTTCAAGTAGATTTTGTGCATTGCTAGAATTTTGCCTCAAAATGCTCCAATAATGCCTCATTTTCTCCCACTATCTTCAAATAGCCCTAAATAGATAAAATATCAATAAAACACATTATTAGTGCAATAAATCTGTTCCATAATTCATCAAAWACTTCATAATTATTGCACTAACTTGGACTCTATCATGCATCTTGTCAGACTAATCACAAAATAATTCCGTGACTAAAGTTACATATAGTCTACATACTAAAAATAATCACCCACCAAAGATATTTTATAAATGCACCACCATATAATCATATAACTATAAACATGAAAGTTTCTGTTAGATATAGAATAAACATAAAATGAGGTTCTTATAAGACCTTATACATAGACAACAATAACATCTAACCACTTTAGGTTAGCAAACAAAGAAAAATTGTATCATAGTTTTTGTATTAAAGCAATTCCTAAATCTGCTATCCCTAATAGTTTTTGCAGCTATCTATCACAAATCTATCCTTCTATCGATTATCTTGTCCACAAATTTCCATCTCTAAATAACTTTAATTATTCCCACGATGTATTTATTCTACTCATAATCAAGTCATTTTGAAAVGCTCATTATGCATCACAGATGTTCAAGAAACCAAGATTGATCCGTAGTCATCAATAGACTGAATCTAAGATTAGCTTAAACCTCTTCAAAACATCACAAAGTTATGATATTTCCATAGCAAAATTTCAATCGAGAAAAAAATGGCCAAGTTCAGATAAAAATAAGATATCAAATACACACTTTGATTCGATTGATTACATAATATATTAACTCTAAATTCTTTTTCAATTACAGCACACAAAATTAGCTTCAATCTAGTCATAAAAACATATAACCACATGTTGGGCTTAACCACAAAATGCATCTATTGTAAACCTTCCAACAATCCATGTTATCATCTTCAAACCACAACACGTGCTTCCCTCTAACTAAGATATTTCTTCATATAATCAAAAGATAGATTAAAACGTCAAGTTTAAAAGATCTAAAGTATACCAACCAGAAGCAAAATGTAGCTCTGTATTCAACTCCAAAGTATTCCAAGAATCAAAACTTCGTTATACTCTTCTTGAATCAACATCCAAGAAAAAGAAATGGGTAAGCGGGGGCTCAAATTTGAAGAAAGAAGTAATATGTCAGGAGAATATTACTCTAATTTCCAACAAGAAAGTTACTAACCTGTTATTTTCTAACGGTGAAAGAGCTAGCTTTTCTGAAGGGAATACCTRAAGTTTTTTGCTTCTAGATGGAGTGGACAATGTAGAGAATTAAGAGACAGTCCAAAGAAAAGAAAAAGGTATGGAATGGATTCYAAATTTTCTGGTTAGATATTTGAAAGTGGAGAAGGATAAACTAGATAGCATTTTTATATGAAATCTAAGAGTGATTGGGTAGCCACAGCCGATTGCCTTTGCATGCTACGAGGTGGTTAGCCATAAGCTCCCATTGGCCAAAAGTGTATTCCAGCTTAGTGTAGTTGTGAAGAAGTTTGGGCAAATTTCAAAATTCATCTTCCTCTCCTCCATCTTTCTATTCTTCCTAATCAAATCCCCAGCAATAAAACACACACATTGTCATATAATCAATTTAAATTTTTTGTTTATCTTCATAAGAGGCTATTATAGATTTTTCTTTAAAAATAAAGATAGCACAAATGGCGACTTCTATACAGTAAAAGGTTTTTTAGGGTTCACAGGGTACTACAACGTAAGGATTTCTCCAAGATTGCGAGTCTTTGACCAGATTGACCCAAAAAGAGGTGCAACTTAGATTGAAAGAGAAGTGCAAACAAAGTTACTAGGAATTGAAGAGGAGATTGACTTTTGTGTCCATATTAGTACTACCAAAACTAGGGAACACTTGCGCGCTGTACATCGATGAGTCCGAAGATGGATTAGATTTTGTTTTGATGTCGGATGATAGAGTGGTAGCCTATGCCTCTTGAAGACTCAAGCCCCACAAGATGAATTATCCCACTTGTGATTTAGATCTAGCTACTATTGTATTTATCTTGAAAAGATGGATACATTTACTTGCACATGGCTGAATATGAGAATTTTTATCGATCATAAAAGTTTAAGTATTATTTACTCAGAAGGACCTTAACATGAGACAAAAAAGGGAGATGGAGTTTATGGAAGAAAATCGGTGTTTGATTAAATATCATCGAGGTAAAGCAAACATGATGATAGATACCCTGAGTAGGAAGGTAAAGATGGTTACGATTTGAGTTTAGGAAATAGAAATCCTTGGAGAAAGAATTGCATCAATGACTGAGATTGTAATGGGAGGATATTTGCGGCTAATATCAGCGTTGCGTCTGACCTAAGCAGCAAATCAATGAGGCTCAAGATCAAGAAAAAAATATGCAAAGGCTGAGAGAAATGATAAGGTTAGGGAAATTAATAGAATTTAAGGTAAATTTTGATGAAATCACCTGTTTCTGGGATAGGATATGTGTCCCAAACAACTTGGAAATAAAGAAACAAATTTTGGATGAGGCCCATACAGGTTGGTATAAGATTCACCTTGGAGGTAACAAAATGGACCATGATTTTAAATAATAGTTTTGGTCGAATGACATGAAAAGAGAGATCATGCAATAYATATCCWCTTGCTTGACTGGTCAAAAGGTGAAAGTGGAACATCGGAAGCCCGGAGAGTTATTATAATCATTACCAATRCACAAGGGAAAGTGGGAGCATATTACAATGGACTTTGTTGTTGGACTCCCCGTGACCAGAGGAAACAAGGATGCTATTGGGTGGTTGTGGATCAACTAGCGAAATCGGCCCGTTTCATCCCTATGAGTATGAAATACTCGCTAGAAAAGTTGGCTCAGGTCTACATTCAAGAGATTGTACGACTACACAGAATACCTCCAAGTATAGTATCATATCAAGACCCCAAATTTGCTTCTCGCTTCTAGCTGAGGTTTCAAGAAGCACTAGGCATTTCATTGAGCTTTAGCACGATGGCACACTCCCAATCTAGTGGACAATCAGAACGGACCAAACAAATTTTGGAGGATATGCCTAGGATGTGCAATTTAGAATCTGGGAAGAATTGGGTGGATAATCYAGCATACGTGGAATTCGCATGCAACAAAAATTACTAATCCTCTATTGGAGTGGCATCCTATGAATACCTGTACGGGTAGAAGCGTTAGTCACCAATCTACTGGGAGGAGGTAGGTGACAAAAGGGCATGGAAGGTAACCAATTACCAGAAATTGACGAAGTGCTAAAAAAGGTAAAAATAATCCGTGAACGGCTGAGGACTGCTCAAAGTCAATAGAAAAACTATGGTGATAATAGAAGATGAAATATGGAGTTAAAGTGGGCGACGAGCTATTCTTGAAGCTAAGGCCGCACCAAGGAATCTCAAGGCATCCGAGCCTTTTGAAATCCTAGAGTTGGTTGGGAGTATGGCATACAAATTGGCTTTATCGATCGAACTAGCTGAATTGCACAATGTCTTTCATGTCTCACAACTTAAAAAGTACTAATATGTATCAAGCTACATTTTGGAAAACGGGGATCTCGAATTGCCTCGTAATCTCTCCTACATGGAGCAACCTATGTGGGTCCTCAAGAGGAGTACCAAGAAGCTTCGAAATAAAGCAATTCATCTTGTCAAAGTCCAATGGAAGCGTATAGGTATAGGAATTCATGAAGCAAAAGTCTCCAGAGTTATTTTGAGGTAATGTGAATTTCGAGGACGAAATTATTCTAAGTAGGGAAAAATTATCATATCTCTAATTTTGTCACTAAACTTGGGGAATAAGTGTTTGTGCTATCTTTATTCTTTAAAAAAAAAAAAAATCTATTATCGCCTCTGCTGTAGACAAAAAAATGATTTTAAATTGATTATGTGAAAATATGTGTGTTTTATTGTTGGGGATTTGATTAGGAAGAATAGAAAGTGGTGGGGAGGGAGATGAATTTTGAAAATTTCCCATCTTTCCTTAGAACTACACTTAAGCACACATATACTTTTGGTCAATGGAACCTCATGGTTGGCCACTTTGCAACCATGTAAAAGGCACTCGGCCATAGCTGTCTAACCACTCGCAGATTTCCTATCATATATGTAACATGTTTTATCCTCTTTCTCCCCACCTTCAAAACCCACCTTTGACCAAAAAACTTAGAGTCCTTTTCGTACCTCTTTCTTTCCTCTTTGATGTCTCTCACTTCTCAACACTATCAACTCCAGGCATTCCCAACGGAAAAGCTAGCGCCTTTGCTGGTAGAAAACCCCAGAAGGATAGCAACTTTCTTCTTGTTGGAAATTAGAGGAATATTACCCTAAAATCTTACTTCTTTCTTTAATTTGTAATCTAAAATTCGAGCCTTGCTTACCCCTTTATTGTTCCATAGGTTTTGATTCAAGAAGAGTATAACGAAGCTCTGATTCTTGGAATAATAGAAGTTGAATATAGAACTATAGACTCCTTATTGGACAAGGATTTCGGAAGCGTGAATAGTTGAAGTGTAACATTGCCAGTGAAAGATGAGTTCCCTAAAACTCTTTAAAATTATGGTGCAATGAACTTCATATTTAATTAGGGGAAGTATACAAGTTTCAGGTAATTCGTATACATTATTTCCTTCTTGAAAGCATGGTTGTTTCAAGAAAAATAAATTTTTGGAAGTTACTTAAGTTTCTTATATGGTATGTTACATTGATTATCTYRAGTTCCAATCGAATTGTCATTCTCTAACGTAATACTCTTGAGCATGACACCCTATCCTCTTTCAAGCGCGTTACATTGTCATTGCTAATGTTACATTTATTATTATTACTATTAACGGATGGTATATTGTTGTAAAATGAATGGAGTACCTAATAGTTGAATCGCGGGAGGGGGCATTATAGTGTTTTTTTGGAAAATGATGTAATAAAGTATTTTTAGCTATTTGTGTTTTTTTTCCCTTTTGCATTTCCGTCGAAAAATCTACATAATAAAAAGAAGSCCTTTTCTCTTTGTTGTTTTAGAGTTATTTTCTGTTTTTTTAATTTTTCAAAACAGTGAAAACGTGTTTTGTTTCATATTTTTAAAAATGTATTTTCGAGAAGAAAAAAACTATTATATTAAAAACTAAGAACATTCAAAATATTTTTTCAGTGCTATCGACCGGCACAGCATGTTTATTCTTAGGCAAGCAAAACACTATCCAAGAATCAAAACATGGAAAACATGTTATTGCTTCTTTCTCTTTAGTGTGAATGTTAAAAAATTCATAGTGATCTAGATGACACTTCATGTTCTGTGTTTTTATTTTTAATTTGAACATATGTTGATAYTGATTAAAAGTACGTATAATTTAATTTAAAAATAGAATAATTAAAATAATTAAAATATTTTTCTTTCAAAGTTCTAAGTCGAAYGCTTCTTTTTAAATTTGTATTTTTAAACATAATTTTTAGAAATGTCAAATTAAATGCATTTTCAACATTTTCAACAAATTTAAAGATAGCCATCAAAAACTTGAAACAGAAACAAAACGCATCCTTACTTTTAAGGAAATAATTTTCCTTTTCTTCAGTATTTTTCATATTCAACCAAACAATACATAGACTTTTAATKTCCTAAGCATTTTCTTTTTCTTTTTCTTTTTCTTATCTTCTTCTTTTCCTCGCGCATCAACCTTAATCCTGGGACTAAGGGTCAAATGAAAATTACCCTCCAAAAGCACTGAAACCATGGCGGGAAGTGCAGTTTTCGCGGCAACTCTTTTCCCGCTAAATTTTACAGATTCGCCGCGCACCCGATTTGTATGTATACACTCTCAAATCTCAATCCAACACAGGCATTCCTGGACTTGGATTCATACACATAATCTTGATATTCGTCAACTGCAGTTTGCGAGAATATATCTGTTTCGAAATTCAGTCCTAAAATGCCGACCATTGCCAGCCGCCGTGCATCTCAGGTCTCACTAACCGGCGATAAGTTATCCGATAATAACATGCCCGTCGCTACTGAGATAGGAGATTCAACTCCTCAGAAACGCAAGTTGAGATCCAATTCGGCCAGCAAGGGTAGTCCGGGTTCTTCAATCCTGACGCCCACGGATTGTTCTCCTGTAAAGCGCAAATCGCCACGTCTATGCGTCAATGACAGCCCGCTGTCTAATAGTCATCTGAAAGTAAGCTTAGGAGCTTCAATCTCTCTCACTCTTTTTCATGAACTCCTTTACTTGTTATTTTTTGCGTTTTAAATATTTTGATTTTGTATGGCTGAAATTGATCTGTTTGTTCGTATAATTTGCAGGAAAATGAAAAGAATTTGGGGAACAAAGTAGTGAAGCCTATCAATTCACCGGTGAAAAGGAAGTTATCCGACAGTTTTCGTGATAAACCGATATGGAACCCAAGAGGCAAGTCTAGTCTAGTCTAATAGAAATTGAAGCAATTAATGTCTCCCAATTCGGTTGATATGCTGTAATAATTTTGTATGGTCTTGTTGTGGCTTTTATTTGTTGTCATATGTAAGCATTAAATGCTAATTAACTTTTATTTGGTTACGATTCAGTAAGGGAATTAGTTGATGCATATTACACATTCATATTGGTCTTTTGAGCAAACTAATGTTAGTCATGATTGTCATAATTATTTCAACATAGATATGGAGCAGCTGAGAGTGGTGAAGGAGGCATTGCATGTATCTACATCTCCTTCGGCTATTGTCTGCCGTGATAATGAGCAAAATAGGATTCTGGAGTTCTGTAAGAAATGTGTAGAGGACGAAAAGGCTGGCAGTTTATATGTGTGTGGATGCCCAGGAACAGGAAAATCCTTATCCATGGAGAACGTCAAAGAGGCTTTGGTTTGTTGGGCAAAGGAGGTAAAACTCAGGATACTCAATTCGCCTTTGTAATCTTTCACTTCTGGTTCACAGTTTTCCTGTTTCTGAAGGATTATTTATCAACCACTATATAGTTGTTTCAACAAGATATACATTTCATGCTGTWTTTTCCTGTTGTGATGGTGTAAATTTTTCCCCCTTTACCCTTGCCAGAATGGTCGTTCCAATTTATAGATAAGCATGCTACATGAAAATTCCAAGCAACTGTGTTAGATATTATCACATGCATTTGGGTTCTCTCAATTATCAACCAGTATTGGGAAGTATTTCAATGCTCTCTAGATGTTCTAATGCTAGAAAGCATTTGATTACTGAGAATGAGTCCCACTTAATCTGTGCTGTGTTGGTCTTCACTGGAGATGATCTTTTATGCCACAAGGCGCTAATTTCTCTTTCATTTTGAAGAATTTTTCGTTTCATTTGTAAGGAAAACTTAATAATCTCACTAGCAATTATTATCTGATGCATAAATTGTCAAGGCACAGTTCTAAAATTTCTAGTTTAATTTTCTTTAAAGTTTCAAAATGTGCTTCTACTCTCTGAGGATTAAGCTAATTGAATGTTMTTTGCAAATTTAGGCAGGATTTCAGCCTCCAGATGTAATATCTATCAACTGTACTTCTCTTACAAACACTTCTGAAATCTTTAGCAAGGTACACGAATGGCATATTGATCTACAATACCAGTTACAGAAAAATTACATATCCTTACAAGTTAAATGTTGTACAGATACTTGGAAAAGGTTCACCACAGAAGAAACTTACCGGTTCAACTTCACCTTTAAAGAATCTTCAGACCAGCTATTCTCAGAAGCAGCACTTTTCTGGAATGAAGTAAGAAGAATATTCAGACAAATCTGTTCATCTAACAGATTTTCTCTTTTGCAGATTTTGATTCTTGAGAATTCTTACACTGTAAAACCTATAAGCAACTCAACTGAAATTAAGATCAATTCTTAACCTTCACATTATTTAACTTCAAAATGTTGTTCTTCTAAGTATTCCTCAATAAATCCAATTATAAACAGGTTGATAGTTGCTGATGAGTTGGATTATTTAATAACCAAAGACCGTGCAGTGCTTCATGATCTTTTCATGCTTACGACATTCCCTTACTCCAGATGTATTTTAATAGGTCAGAATTGTAAACTTGATTTAATTTATTTTTCCCTTCACATGGATGTTATGATTTGATGGAGATCTTACCGGTGGTTGTAAACTGTTCTCATTTGCTTTTACTTTTACAGGAATTGCCAACGCAATTGATTTAGCTGATAGATTTCTTCCGAAATTACAATCACTCAACTGTAAGTATTTGCTCTTTGTTGAATTCCCCATATTCTTTCAACTACCCTAGGTTTATGGGAAGGAAATTATTTCTAAACCCCAYATGTTCTTGTTCTCATGATGGGATCCTATGCAAGCTAAGAATTAATTTTTCGCTTGCTTGTAATTTCTTGCATGTTACAACCACTTTATTCTTACCCTAGTTGCATATCCTGTTGATCCTCAGCAAGCTGATTAGGTTGAAAGCCTCCATACTTTTTGTACTTAGAACATGCTTAACATTTGGAGTGTTTACTTTAATTTTTAACTTACATTCTGTATTCATTCTTCCACTATGGGCCATCACCTGGTGTATTGCTAACTATAGTTATCCTGATTCTATATCTGTAGAAATGCTAAATGAAAACTGGACTCTAATGTCCTAATTCTGTCATATCCTTTTGACAGGCAAGCCTATAGTGATAACTTATCGGGCATACTCCAAAGATCAGATCATCATCATTCTTCAACAAAGATTGACGGTAAACTCTCTCTCAGCATTTCCATATACAACAGATGGCTTATCTGTTTTTGTCATAGCTCCTTTCATTTTTTCCTTTAGAGGGTTTAGACATATACTTTAGGCTTGGTTCCTAAGTGATAGCTAAATGAGACTACATCCCTTGACATGACGTAAATGCCTCAATTAGGGAACATAATTTCTTTCCGGCTAATCTGTAAGTTCAAAATCAAGCCATATATTAACTTGGCTTTTGGGATACATACTTTACAGATATAAGCTTTTATTATGTGATACTGCAAAATTAGATTTTCRTTTACCTTCAATAATTGTAAACAACAGAATGCTGTTAATATCTACTGTTGTATTTGTATGTTAATGAGAATCTTTTTTGCCTTGTGATGTCATGCTTCTGAATAGTTCATGATTCAAGTATCGCATGCATTAAGATACATATAAACAATATGCATGATTTCTCGGTTACTTCTTTTGTACATCTGAACAGGCACTTCCCTATGTTATCTTTCAGCCACAAGCACTGGAACTTTGCGCCAGGGTAAGAGTTCAAGCATCATCTCCCCATACTTTGAAACTATATTGGATTCTATCATTGTCATACTTTGAGAATTCATTAGAAGGTTTTTCAGAGGAACCGAATCTCTTACTATTCTTGCAGGTAATGTAGTCTAACTGTTCTTAATGTGCAGAAAGTTGCTGCTGCATCGGGGGATATGCGGAAGGCTCTGTGGATTTGCAGGTTGGTCATCTGACTTTTGCAAGTTTTTAACATATTCTATTGATCTTTTACTTTGCCATCATGTATTTCCCATGAGACCGAATTTAACRAGGATGCTGTAAAATAACTGAGCAAAGTTAAATTCACACCATTCATCATTTCATTTATCATGTTTCATGCATAACCTTGGAAGCTTCCTAAATATCTGCCATCCTTGAGATGTAAATGAATCTTGTTCTCTTTCACATGAAATAAGTGAACATTATAAGTGATGACCAATGAAGAATCTTCTGAAGGGTAGTCACTAATTAGCAAGAACACTAGCAGCAAGAATACTGCCACAGATTCAATATCATCCTTATTGATTATAAACTTGTAGGTTGGTTGTGAAAACTAACCACTTTCAAATTCTTTCTTGAACCAATCTTTAGATGAAGATACAAGTGAAGAAAGTCCTTATTGCTTTCAAACTTAAACCACTGCTCTTTAATTTATCTTTTTGTTATTGTTGTTACAGAAGTGCAATTGAGATTTTAGAAGCTGAGATAAGAGACTCCWGCGGGAACCTGGAACAGTCATCAGTAGATGAAGGGCTTTCTATTAACCAGAGAGCAGCTCACTGCAAAACTTTGTCAAAGCAAGATTCCTCTATTGTAAGTAATCTCACAATTAATTAATCTTAAGTTTAAGAAATTGAATTCGGACAATCAGTAACTGTTCACTATCAGCACCTTGATCCTTGCTGTAAATTTTGTTGAATAAGACAATTTTGCAATCAACCTTTTCATTTTTTTTTGTTTTTTTTTCCCTCTATGTCCATTTGAACCATAATCTTTTTGAATGTCTAAGCAACAGTCTTTTTGCTTCAACCTAGTGTTTAAAAAGAGCTGATGTCAAGAACCTTCAAAAATCTTCTGGAACCAGTTTCACATCCTTACTTCCGCTTAATTCATTTTGATGCTCAAAGTTTCATCTGCGCATGACCTCATCAAAAGATTATGATACCTCTATCTACTTGTGTCATGGTCTTCCAATATCCACGTAATTGGAATATTGTGTCTTCTAATATTGGTTGTAAGACATTGCAGGTCAGACTTGATCATATGGCTCTTGCTTTATCTAAGGCATATAGAACCCCGGTAGTGGACACAATACAGTCCCTTCCACAACATCAACAGGTACTTACAATTTCTTTTCTGGAATCATTGAGTTACTTGTACCTATTTTTCAGAGTAATAAAATTTGAGACTTCTTATGTTAAGGGGCTATCAGCTATCTGTTTCTCAATCTGCAGTATGTAGTCAAAATTTGTTCTAGTTACTTCCATTTGTGCTTTTCAGTTTGCGTTGACAGAATAGAGCTCTCCTGTTAACTTTTTTAATTTGGACAATTTTACCAGTCCATTGGTTATCCACATCTTCATACTTGGTAGTAATGCAAGCAAGTCATGAGTTTATGCAGTTCTTCATGAGGCTTATATTCTGCAAATAAATATTGAATGGGTGGAGCATGCTTGCTTAAGACTAGACCCTTCTGGAAAGTGGTCCCTATAATATGGGCAGGAGAGGATTAAGTTTGCAAAAAGAATTTTAAAGGAGGCCTATAAGAATTTATTCGTTAAGCAGACTGTTTTTTATTTAAGGTATAGGTGATCTTAGTTGATCTGAAGAAGCTTTAACAATACAAAAGCTGCGGTATTTCATCCTTTCATTTTTGCCCCTTTATCTTCTTCTTCTAGTGCTTGCTTATTTGTTACATGTTGCCTTCTTGGATAGGAATTATTTCACTGTTGATGTGTTAAGGAAGTTACTGTTGTGCCAATTTTGGAATCTTATTTTTCTTGTCCAAAATGATTGTACTTACTATCATAAGTAAAGTATGTAATAAAAACTCTCATGAACCCTCAAGTATTTTGTGCTGGTGATATTCAGTACAAACATTCTTAGGAAGATAATTATTGAATGGAAAACTTCCAGACTCTGCTTAGATTAGAATTGGAGTCTGTTTCTTGGCTAAAATAGTATAAAGTTGAGGTTTAAGTTGGGATTGGGGTCCTTATCTTTCATCATTAGAAACAATCCTGTTGGCTTTTGATTCTTCAGTCCCCTTTTTCTGTCATAGTAGCTTATACATGGTATGGGTGGCTAGTGTTGCTCTGATACCATCCATATATGTGTCTAAATCCATTTCCGTGTGCAGATTGTTCTTTGCTCTGCTGTAAAGCTTTTCCGGGTGGGGAAAAAGGATACCACCTTAGGCGAGGTACATTTTTCAGTTATTTTAGGAATAAATTATGCAGAAAATCATAATACTGATACCTGATTCCCTTGTTTTCTTATGCAGTTAAATAAATATTACATTGATGTTTGCAAATCGACTCTAATCCCACCGGTTGGAATGGTGGAACTCTCATGCATGTGCAGAGTACTAGGAGATCAGGTAAAATGATCTAACACAAGCTTATGAAAAATTGTGCTAAAGAAAAATGCAGAAAACTACTTTCTTAAGCAAATAWAGTAAATTGGGTATGACATGCAGGGCCTTCTGAAAGTGGGGCAATCACGAGAAAATAAACTA
Source organism: Rhazya stricta (assembly GCA_001752375.1). Taxonomy (NCBI): domain Eukaryota; kingdom Viridiplantae; phylum Streptophyta; class Magnoliopsida; order Gentianales; family Apocynaceae; genus Rhazya; species Rhazya stricta. Next base: position 7,219,516 of record MEJB01000001.1, on the reverse strand, counting down.
AGAAGGGTATCCTTAAGTGTAAATGAAGCAGACATTACATTTGCATTACAGGTGCGGATTCAATTTCCTAGAGATAACTTCTTAGATATGCTTATTCTAGGAAGCATTAGATTTTTGCTTAAATCATTCTTTGCTGCAGGGAATTCGCTTCTTTAGAAACTGTCTTCAACAATAGCAGTGACAAGCAGCAGGGGATAATCACGTTTCTATCTTTGCTTCTTGATTGCTGCTTATGCCTACATACCAAATTGTTAGACCACCACTAAACTAAGGTAGAAAAGTTATTTCTGAAGCATTTTCATTTAAAACTTCAATATGGCTTCTGATGACATTTTATATTACTGCATTTGTTTAGTTTGTCTTCCATACAAGCAAGGCGGATGATCGTAGAAGATTGATTTCTGCTGTTGAAAAGAGCTCCAGTTTTCAAGTGAGTTTGCAGAATGCACTAAGAAGTTCTTCCAATGATCAATTTATCTTCTATGGATTCCTGGAGTTAAACAAAAAGCAATAACAACTGATAAGTTAGAAAGAAAATAGTTCTTGGAGAAGTCAAAATATTTAGTAACTTGTTATACAAATTCAATTGTAATTGTTTATAAGAATTTCTGTTGTTTAATGTAAACTATATATTATATCTCAATATATAATTAGTTCATTTGTACTTTGCTTTTTTCCATGTCCATTTCCATGCATTATTTTGGTTGCTTTGAAAAAAGATAGTCATCGATTGACCTGTTTTATACTTCTAAATAGTAAGCTAGGGATATCATCCAAATTCAGAAAGTACACGTGACCTGGACGCTGTTATCAAAATAAACCATAGGATCTTCACCTCTGGCGACAAAATGTACCTAGCGCAGAAAATATATGACACTGGTATCAAGTTTTTGTTGCATATGGAGGAGAAACTTCATTAACAAGCATCAGTTCCTATGTTCACTAGATAATCAAGATGCTAAATCAAACTACTCAATCAAACAATCCAGCAACCAGATCTTCATCAGATTCTTCCTCAGGTTCTTCCTTCTCCTCCTTTGGAGCAGCCGCTGAAGCAGTAGAAGTTGCAGGAGCAGCACTTGGGGCAGCAGCAGCTAGAAACTTGGTTGGATCCTGCAAGATTTACGATCAGTATTTGCGCAAAAAAAAAAAAAAAAAATGGAGCGGAAGAAAATTATACACGGCTGCCACTAGTGCAAACCTTTAAGTATTCCTTCACTTTCTCAGCCATGGGGAAAGAGTAATCCGTGGCTAAAGCAATTGATAGGATATTTTTGTAGGCATTGATGAACATGTGAGGAGCTGCAGCAAGAGTTGGGTATGTAAGAGCCATCGAGCAGGCGATAAGATTAGTTAGCCCAATAGCAAACTTCATTGCAAGGTCATCTTCTGTAAGTTGAAGGACCTCAGGTTCAAATACTGATCCGTTCTCATAGACAGACTGGACTATCAGACCATATGAAAATGGCTTTATTCCGAGCTTCGACAGAAGAGCAGATTCTGATGAGCCAACCTTTTCGCCCTTTTTAACAATCTCCACCGGTGTGATGATTTCCACTGTTCCTTTGTTGATTTTGGTTGGGATGTTCAACACCTGCCCAATGAGTGTGTGAGAACATGTTTTATCAACTTAGGAGGAGTAACAACCGATTAGAAGTAATTAACCTGGAAGAAGGAAGTCTGAGAAGGATCAAGCCCAGTATTCCCAGGAGGAACAATAACATCAACTGGTGCAATGAGGCCAACCCGTGCAGGAGCTCCAACCTGTTCCATACTTCGTAGCATAAGTATTCATACAACTAATATAAAACCGATCATGAGAACAAAAGAATCCAAGATAATTTATGTAACAAAAAGTTGCTGGGATATGACCAACTATACATCAAAAGCATGGTGAGCAAATACCTTATACTTGGCAACTTCATCACTCACTTCTTTGAGATCTCCTTTGGTGAAGATCAAACCAACGTTACCCTGAAAAAATCATTAGAATATCATAGGAATTTGCAACTCGTAAGTTGATTACGGTTTCCAGTTTGCTGTGAAAATAAAGGGAGACAACATTAATTAGGATGGTAGCTGAGGATTTGTTCTCAGAAACTGTTTTATTCTGTCTATGAATTCAAAAGCAAAGTTACCATTTCCATATAAGAAACTTTGCATCAGAGAGTACACATGCCTAGAGCTCTACAGACTTAGCATTTTTGTGGAAATCAATTTACGAATACTTCTTCCCCCAAAAATTTTGAATCGATTCAGAAAACAAAGAAGAACCATTGAAACTATTCACTTTTTAGGATTTCAGCTATACATGAAAGCCAGTCGACTTTTTGCCCCCTAAAAGCTACTGAACAGATTAGCCCCTCAACACACCCTTCTCCACTCACAGTTTATTCCGAGCTGAAACTGATGAGAAAAGAAAAGTAGCCGAAACATTGTTTCTTGGGTCCAAAGGAACTCGGTTCTCCTTCTTCTTTTCCTAGCATCTTGCTCACCATCCAAACAATATCAAATACCCCCCCCCCCCCCCCCCCCTTCTCCCCCACCTCGTTTTTTGGTTTTTAGAAAATAGTACAAGAACGAAAGAAGGCCGCGTAGTAAAGACGTAAAAGTAATACATGCATGATTTATGAGGGGAAGAGCAAAAGAACGATAAAGGAAAAAAGAAACTTACAACAAGAAGAGGAATTAGGCTGAGAAAATTATTGTTACCAGTACTCTCAGCATGGATCTTAATAGACCTCTTCATCATGGTGTTTTTACCCATCAAAATAATAGAATCTCCACGCAGCCCAGAGCGGATGCTCTGGAGCTGGTTGGAACCGACATTGTCAGCACCAACAATGAGGATTTGTGTGTAAGTATCAAGAAGCTTACAGATTTTCTGATCATAGAGGACTTTCTTCTGCATTTTAGACGGTTTGATGGCCATCTTCTTTCGTTTTTTGGATGTTTGAAGAAATATTAGCAGTCAAGCAATACACTATAAAGGTGTTGAGAAAGGGGGAGAATATTGAAGCTATGAGATTTATGGGAAGTTATATATTGGGATATCAGTGGTGATCAAAACCCTAGATATGAATGGTAGTGGAGTGTGTGCGTTTGTTGTTGATTGCTTTTGCATTTGCATGAGTGTGCAGTCTCTTTGTGTAGTATGCAGAGGATGGTGGCAGCAATATGAATTCATGTACAGGTACGTGTATGTCTGAGATTAATGGGACAACGGGATTTACTGAGCTGGTAAAATATGGTTATTTTCAGTTTGACCTGATCCCACGCTTCTGCTTCAACCGCAACCCTCTCTTTCACCATTTTTCCATTTTTTGATTTTGTGTTCTTTCCCACTTCACGGTATATATCTAATATATTTTCAATGTTTTGTTTTTCTTTTGGAAGGAAATATATGTTTTCAAGATTGGTTTGGTTGTTTACTTCCGTAGGAAGTGTTTATGATGCAATTAAACGCCACATTCTTTCTTTTTTTGATGCAAAAGGGAAAGTATGAAAAAGGTGGATTCCTTGCCTCCAAGGAGGAAACCGAACTACGGGTGACTCTCTTCCTCGATATTTTCTAAATATTTGATAGGGTTTATATTTTTTATATTTATATACAAATTTTATTTTCAACTCCTTAATATTTTTATCATTTATTGTCGCTCCATAAAATTGAATTTCTAATTTCATCCTTCGTTTACCTCACGCATAGAGTTAACTTTCTACTAAGTAAGCCTAGCTCTAACTGATGTTACTGGGAGAATAAATTCACTATCAAAGATTTGCAAGTTTCTTCATCGCTTGCAAAACTGACTCACTGAACTAAATTGCCCAAGTCCCTTGTTTACCCAACATAGGATAATTATCTCTTAGGTTTGCATCCACCCAAACCACAATTGTCGCATGGCATAGATGGCGGGGTATTTTCTCAAAACACAGCTCATGAAATTTTCAAAATTTATGCTATCTAAAACATTAACACAAGAATACAAGTAATATTAACTTTCATACTTTCGAAGCAAAATCTCAGCAAATACAAAATTAACGATTACAATAATAAATCACAAAAAAATATACAAATTTTCCATCAATATATTGCCAAAATGCAAACGAAATAATCAAGGGAATAATACGTTTTGTTGAATTAAACTTGAAGTAAGCATAATGCTATATAAGATGATTTGAAGTGAAAAAATTATGTAAATGTTCATTTACATTAGAACAACTCATAAACTATGTCCATCTCTAATGACGCAAATCCAAATTTATTATTATTCCCACAATTTTGCCTATTATGACTGGATTGATGGCAGTTTGAACATCTTGTGGGAAAATTGAGGCTGCAAAAATCCATTTCTCCCCGTATTCTGGTTATGCCTCCATCTCGGATGATTACGACCCTTTATAAGTTTTTCATTATGTTTAAGGATGAAAGATGCAGGCCTCCAAGTTGACTCACTTCCAACCGAATAGAAATCACAATTTTATATGTTTCTATAACTATCCTTGGAGTAAAATTCACTAAATAGATTTGCAATRTCATAACCTCTTGTTTGACATACAGYAAATACATAGGAACAYGGTCTTTYGAATAAGCRTCACTTCTGGCAATCACACGTATTCTCACTCATATTAACYATATRAACATGGTTACCCCTTTGACCTTGTCTCCATAAAGTGGTGAGACCAAATATACCAGCATGTAGATTGTATTAGGTGACTGAGTGCATCCTTGCCTTGATTTCGAAATCAGTGTAAATCTTTCATATTCTAGATGGAAATGGATATCGGTATTGAGGGATCTCATCTCGGTGCAAGCAAAAGTAATCAACAAGTTTGCTAAAGCTCATCTTAACCAATACCTTTACTGGAAGTGCACGTATTTTTTTTAGAAAATTATTCATAGATTCAGACAAGTTGGTTGTTAAAACTCCAAAGCTATGTCCTTCATCATGTGATAGAGCCCATTTGTCAAGAGGGATATTCAAAACCAATTATATGCTGCCTGATCTCTTTTTGTTATCTTTTCTATGTAAATTTCAAACTTCTGCATTTTCGGTGTACTTTCCCATGATACATTAGCTTTTTAATCTACTGCTCTTGAAAGTAATATTGAAGTTGGCACGGATATGATATAGGTAGAATATGTGGACAGCCTTCAATCCTTGCCAATCTTGATTTTGTGCCACTACGCTCAAAATGCCCTGATGTCTATTCGAGATTAAATAGACAAATCTATCTTTGATCACATGGAAATGAAACAATTGCATAAACCACCCCCAACTCTCTGTAGATTCTTTATCAACAATGGCATAGGCCAGTGAAAAAATATGATTGTTGGCATCTCATTAACTAGCAATTAATAGCACATCACGGTAAGCACCCATCAAATGTGTCCCATCAACAGATATTACCTAGCCTACAATAAGTCAATCCTAGAATTTGTTGCCTGAATGTCCTGAAGACGAATTTAAAAATTTTCACCTTCTCAGTACTTTCTCGATTATGTTTCCACTTAACAATTGTACCCGAATTTGTTTATGATAATGCTGCACAGTAGCGAGGAAGAATTGAAAATATAGATACCTAAAAGCCAAATGATAACTCAATACATTATTTTCTTGCATTCCGTCCTTCYTTATAAGTGATTCCAAAATAAAATATCTCCATCATCTCCTACTGAATAACTTRACATGCGTTTCCAGATTATCTATAATCAGATGGGTGATTTGTCATGCAATGTACCTATTGTAATGATAAGTATAAGGATAAACATTAAACAATTTATATTTATAATTAAAAATGAAGTATGAAATACACAAAGAAAAATCATGAGAAACTTACTGAGTAGTAAAATTCCCGTGGGTGTTGTTTTAGACTCGAACAAGACATGTGTATTCCGCTTGTAATTAGTGATCTACCATTGGCCATTAGTATATCTCTACGTAGCTCTAATGTACTATAAATATATATTATTATCTGTTAAATTTTGACAGGATGACGTCCACTTCTTATTTTTATTTTTATTGACCTTGTACTCACGACTTATTCTGATTGACCAACTAGTGACAGCCTCAACGAATTGCTTCTTATCCTCAAATCTCATGTGTAATCGAATGTCGAGATCATTACTTAACCACATATCAAGATGGGTTCTGCTAGCATCAACAAAATCATCTTGTTGTTCTCCCAAACCCATGTTTTGAAATGCTCTGAAAGAAGTATAATTGGAAAYACAAATCTATCTTCTACCATCAACAATTCCCTGTAACGTACCAGGCATGTATGGATGTGTAGGAACTCCATCAACATCTTCATCACTATCACCCACTCCATTCACAAGCTCTACATCTTCAGGCTCGATAGGTAAATTACACACGTTGGTTGTATCAGCATACTCATCACAAATTGCATCCACATTCATCTCGACACGATTTTTACAATTTATTGTTGCAACAACTTCTGGAATACCCTGCGCTGCTATAATGGAGGATCCCGGTTGACAATCAGGATCACTCAGACCCATAGTTTCTAAAAATGCATTGCTGCTTGTTGATGAATTATATTGTATTGCGTCATAATGACCAAACATATGTGGATGCCAATAACCTGAAGATATAGTATCACTTTCCGTCACTTGAGGAAATGTAAAGTCTGGGATGCCTGACTGTTGGTTCATCAGTAATTTCGTATATGCGCCCATGGCAAATCCGGATGGGTCCATATATTCTGGAATACTTACTGCATTGGGCCCTGGTTCATCACTAATGCCATAAATGYGCCCCTCAAGTATATCCTACTGGTCTCCCGRTTGGGGCACCGAATGTGTGTAATGCTGCAACATATTTTTGTGGCTCAGTTTGTTATATTTCATTAAATTTAACGAGTAGTTGTATCTGATGTGATCGTGTTACCTCAGTCACCCCCCATAACACTTGTAAGTCATCACATCTGAAATAAAGGAGGACTAGAAATGAACTTCTCCATTATAATTTAACAGGATATGGTAGATGAACTCAACATGATATCTTTCAAGATCAAAATTTAGTAGACTACAACCTTCCCTACACAACTCTGAGTACGAAACTGGTCTTTGTATTGTCCAACTCTTTTGAATAGGTCTGTCAATGCAATGAGAACCTCTAGAATCAAGCCTCATCTCACAATCTCAATGCAAACATATTCTGCATGGTTGTTCTAAAGACATTATCTTAGATCCTATTAAAATTTCACAACATCAACTTGTCAAAATTTCACAATGTAAGTTGTAAGGAAAAAATGTACTAAAGTCAAAATATCTCATATTTTTATAATAAACCACAACATAAAAYCCTAATTCCTCAACATTTATCCTTAAATTATCATATATTCAAGTAATCAAATTTAACCCAACATCCTGAAGTCAAATTCACAATGTAATTGTAGTTCAAAATAATGTAATGAAGGAATGAAAACTAACTAATAACCTCATATTTAACAATCAAATTATAAACAAATTATCATAATTTGTCAATAAACCCTAGCATAACATGATAATTTTCTTAACATTTACCTTATATAATCACTTATTCAAGTAATTAAATTTAACCTAACATTATGAAGTCAAAAATTCACAATATAATTATAGTTCAAAATAATGTAATGAAGGAAAGAAAACTAACCAATATTGTTTTCTCATATTTTAACAACTAAATTACAAACAAATTATCATCATTTGTCAATAAACCTATCATTATGAAGTCAAATTTTCAGAATGTAATTTGTAAGAAAATAATGTATTCAATGAATGCAAATTAACCATTAATATTTTCATATATTTTCACAACCAAATTAAAATAAACCATACCTTCAATGCTTGGATCCCTTAAATTTGTAGCAAGATCTAGCCAAAATGTGGATGGATAGTGAAAACATGTTAATCCTAGTGCATTAGATGTTAAAATTTTGAAGATTTATGGTTGAATAATGGAAAGATTAGATTTTTTTTTTTAAGTTAATGGGTAGAGGAAAATGAAATTTATGTGAAATAAGAAAGAAAATGTGGACCTAGGTTAAAAAAAGCAACAGATACATTTAAAGCTAGCACAGGTTGATAAAGTCAGATCCAAAGGACGTTGCATTCACTGAATGTGATGCCTGGTATCGCATTCAGCAAATGCGATGAAAAGTAATGTCGCATTTGGCAAATGTAATTCTATTTGGCATCGCATTCATTGAATGTAAGATAATTGTTGATCTCTACCTACACAATATAAATTATAGTGCAAGTCATCCTGCAATAAAAAAAAAAATACCTCAAAACAATATAAGTTACAATCATTCATCAACGAAAACTACCATTCATCAAAATAAGTTAATAAGAACTATACTAACAACATAACAATGTCCAATTACAAAAAACATTTACACTAATACCCACGAGTGTTAGTAAAAAAAAAAATTTACAATGAAAATAATAGTTTAGTAAAAGTCTACATCAATATCCTAATGGTCATAAGCTGCTGGAGTGTAATGTTTGAGGGCTCTTAGGGCCCAAAAACCTCTACGGAGAATGAATGCATCTGGATCGAAATCGACATCATCCTCATCAGCATCACAAGAACGGCATCGTACAGGTACGATAATATTGCTAAATGAAGGCGATCTGGTCTGAACCAGGGTGATATCCCCATAATTAGTCTGTGTAAAAGGTCCTGGTGCATTTGGATGTGTGGAAGTTCCCGGTGCATCTAGATATGTAGAAGGCCCAACTCCGGCATCTCCCTCATAGGAGGTGTAGGTGAGAAGGAGCAGGCAGCAAAATCATCCTTGGGCTGATGCTCAGGCAGATGCACATCATCAGCATCCTCTGGTGCTGCCCACCAATATCGACCTCGGGTGCAGCAGGCTGCTGACGTGCATGTGAACGACTACCACCGTTCAAGCTCACCCAAGGCATCAATATTCACCCAAGGGCAACGAGAAGTCTAAGGAAGTAGTACTACATCAACGTCCTCCCTTCTATGGCAGCCAAGAGATTCCAAGTGCGAAATTGTTCTTCTCATCTTCTCCTTAAGCAGTACGAATGCCGATCGAGAATGTGGATTTGCATGTGGCATCGCTTGATCCACGATATCCAAACATTCCCATAATATCGATGCCTACACAATATGAAAGAACACAAACAACAATACAAATGAAACATACAATATAATTAATTTAAAATTTAACATTATGAAAAATAACATAACACATATCTCGTAATGTAATTGGAAACTAGTGGATAGATAACCCTCATGATCTTGTGGTCTAATCGTAGGATTTTCAATAAGCAATCGTGTCATGCGGGTATACCGTTCCATGTCATCTGGATGAGGCTCCTGCACCAGATCTGCTGACATCCCAATCACTATCCTAGATTGTCGAGCATCTCACTTATCGAAAGATCTTTTGTTCACATCTCTCCACAATGTACGAATGCCCCATCCACATATACTATAAGTGCCGAAATGATCATGCAAGGCAGGGATACGCTAATCAAAGCCAAAATGTCACATGACCCTATCAAGGAAATAGTACTCCACCATATTCCAACAGATCAATGGCACAAAGGATGATAGCCAGATGTCGGACCCTTCTTAGAGGGTTGGTAGTTGATGAAGAATTTTTGTATATGGCATCCATATAAACTGCATAAAAAAAATAAAAAGACTTCATCAATCAATTTTGAAGGGTATTAAAGAATAAAAGAAAGTACTTCAAACATTATAATATACTAAACAGACTTGATTGGTGGTGCAGACATCTAACTGATCCTTATATGTCACTAATACATGTGTGGGCAAACGTGATGGATCAAAAGGCCGATTCTATCTCGCTTTGTATGGAGAAGATTCGAAAATATATGTAACAATTAGGCACAAAATGGGTGTAAAATAGGAAGATGCTTGTATACTCATGGCTATAAATATAAAATATGAAAACAATACCTTAGTTATTGAAATAATTTGTAAAAATTAAATAAATTTATAAGTTAAGATTATTATCAATGTATAGTTTACTTGTACCAAGATCATCGCACCACATATCTCTTTAGCTGAACCCATTGCAGCATCACATAAAGATCTATACAAATGGGCTAAAACACCACTTGCCTAACTTAACTGCCTAGACCTACACAAATCTTCAAGCTGATATAGAAATCGAAGGGGAACAAACTTATTCGATTTATCAGAGAACAATAAGCTGCTAAATAATAACATGATAATGCACTGGCTCGACAATTGATCTCATGGTATGTGGCATCCTCCGGAAGTGGGGTCTCCAAATGTGTTTCTATTGCCCTTGCCATTAGTTTATTGCCTTCAATATCATTGCGTTGCAGTCGAAGTCTAGAAAGACAAATGTCCTCCCAATCTTGCATACTATTTGTACCAAGGCCTCCAATGATATGGTCACCATCAACCTTCAAACCTATAAGGACAGCAATGTCCTGCAGTGTCACTATGCCCTCCCCAATCCGTAGATGAAACGTGTGTGCCTTCGACTGTCACCGTTCAACCATAGCAGTGATCAGGGCATGATCAACACTCAGATTTCCTAATCTTCAATTCCCTAAAAGCCTGTATCATCTATGACATCTCTAACTCTGAGATCGGYCACACCATATGTTGACCAAAATCTACTTACTTGAGTCCTATACTGTAAACCTCCAGACATAGACGGCTCCTCGCATATCAAATTAAACCTGTGTTGTTCTTGTCTAGACAGTAACGACGTATCTAAGGGCCTAGATGAACATATAAGAGAACTCGTTCTATTTATTAATAAAATTATAAACATCTTATTGAATACAGAACTGTAAAATCTTCCATTTGAAAATAATAATTAAATAAGTATAAAAAAACAAGTCTGTAATTTTATTTATAAATGATAAGCATTAATTCATATGATACAGGATAAAGTCCCTATATTAAATGACTTTAAACAATATTCAAGAAACTTTATATTTTCCCGAAGATAAATAACTATACTATTCTCTACTATTAGAATTCAACATTTATATTTAAATTTTTATTATTATATTTAATTAAATATTAAAATAATTTAATTTAAATTAACGCGATATTTGTGAACATTTCAGTGACAAAAAACCTTATGAAGGGTCTATTTCATATCAGAGCTGAGCTAACCTTAAGCCCATTTTTTATGCTTCTATCTTTCCAACTATTTTTCTAGTCCTATTATTTCATTTGAGTAAACCAAGATTCAATTTTTAGACYAATCCCTCCTATCAAATTCTTGTAAAAATTTGATGAATTCAACTTTTTCATTTCAATTTACAAATTAATTGGCTAAATAATGCATAGTGAGACTCTTACTCATCAAACAAAAGTTAAAGAGTCATTCTCCTAAACRGGGCCACCATGTTATCCTTTCATGTTATTCTTTTAATCCAACTTCTGTCAGGGTTTAGTACAAAGAAAATGATAAGATTTCTTATTTTTCTATTATATAAGCATCTTGCTACACATGTTAATTGTTTTTCATCTCTCCGTGGCTTATGAAAGGGTACTACTTAATGATTTCCAACTGATATACTACACAGTTTATTGTGTCTCTCTTCCAATTTGTAAACCTGGAAGAATAGCAATATCCTATCGAAACATATCAAATTGATTTCTTAAAACTAAAAGAAGTTGTGGCAACAAATACCAGGGAATAGCAAGAGATGCCAAGAAAAATCAAACTATGACAAATATCTGCAGAATTAATTCGGCGAGCATGACCGATATAATAGATATACATACTACAAATTTAGCGATTTGGGAACTGATATATATACAAAATAGATATACATATTTTGAGTTTCAGAGATAAAGGCAAATATGCAGAATCAGTTGTTAAGTCATTTACAGAGACATTGACAACAATTCAGTTTCAAAGACAGTGATTACTCAAATAAATTAGTAATATGCAGAAGTAACTTGAAGAGACATAGTCAATTCCTCCCATGATTTTCTGTAAACAAATCTAAAAATACCTCCGAGTCCCTGTATTTTGCAGAAAGAACTTCGTAAGGGCAATCCGAACAAGGATAGCAGCAGCAAAGGCTGATTTGTTGAAGTGTCCGGAATTTTTTTTTTTTTTTTTTACTTTTTACCTCTACACTGTCGCATTGCAGAATTGCAATGGTTTAATACCAGTGCATTCTCTGAGCGTGACTGGCTTAAATCATACACATTGGTAGAATGCCATAGGTTAGAGGACCAAACGCATCCGGCGAATGCGATGATTAGATGCCAAACGCATTCAGCGAATGCAATAGGCCCATTACTGCCACTATTTGAATAGTTTTGTCCATGATGGGCATTCTTTTGAGAAAGGACGCCCAATCGAAAAAATTTCCCTAAATGGCGCTGCCTCTCCCTCCCCGCAGGATTACGGTCCAGGTACGAATTTTTAATGATTGATGTAATATTATGTAATTGGAGAAGGAAAATTATATTTGTATCAAATTATTCAAATTAACGCAATAGATGTGAGAGTGTTCAATATTACGCTACTTTTTGTTGTATTATTCAAATATGATGGATTAAGGATAGTTTTATTTTCATGAAGTAATTAAGGTCTCGTTTAATCAAATTGAAATTTGAGGTACGAATATGAAGGCTTACATTCAAGTATAAAGTCTGAAAAATAATTTAATTTTGAAATGTTAAAGATTAACTTTATAATATGTATAAATCTGAATATCAAATTTTGTAATTTAACTTGAAGTATCTTAATATATTAAGTAGAGATATTATCGTTTAAAATTTATAAAATGAATTAAAAAGTACTTAGACATTTTAAAATTAAATTAGAAAACGAACTTAATTCGTTCAGTTTTAAGTATTAAATTGAGATATCAAACAAGATTTAAAACTAATTAATTAATGTAAACTAAATCAAACATCATAATTGCGCTACATGAGGATGAAATTATAAAATATATTAATTTACAAAATAAAAAAAGGAAAACATGATTTATTAAGTGATGAGACAAGCAGAAAGAGAAGGATGGGAGAATGTGAAGAGAATAAGCTCATCGGAAAAGAAGAAGCCTCCATTCACCACAGCAGAAATTGTCATGCAAGCCATTCTTGGATGCGCTGTAGTTTTGTTATTGTATGGTGCTCTCCCTTCTCAATTTTATATTTTACGGAGTATTGCTACATTGAATATGTTCCAAGATTGTATTTGTTTTTAGCCTTCCTTGGATTTCATGTTAGACAATATATATATATATATGTATCTCATTTGATGGTATACTGAAAAATATAGGAACAGACTAAACGCATAGCTCTATATCCTAAATTCAAGCCCCTACTTCATAATTTCTTTATATGTTCRTTAGATTTCTTTTAACTTTTGTTATATTAATTCATCAATTTTTATCATTCTTAAACTGTCACTTTTCCATATTATGTCTCCTTTCCTAATCTATAGGTTTTATTGGCTTTAATTCCATGACGATGGCGACTATTCTTTGACAAATTTACGGAAATAAAGTCAGCAAAATCTATAGACTAGGTAAGGAGGTGGATTGATATGACAAATAAAAGGGCAATTTAGGAATGATAAAAGTTGATACATTAATATGTACTTGTTTACCTTATTTAGATAATAGGTAGTGAATTTGGATGCCCCTAACTCGAAGAACAAAAGTAAAGAACTAAATTGTTTTTCATATTAGAACTCACCCTCGTGCTAGTTGAACGATAGAGAGATACGCATATAAAAGTATCTAGAGAAGCAAGATAGTTGTTTTTTTATTAAAGAAAGAAAGCTGAGGGGAGGGGGAGGGGGTGAGAAGGAAAAAGGAAAAAAGAAAAGGAGAAGTCGAGGAAAATGACAAAAGTTATTAAAGTTTTTAAGATTCGTGACGTGTATTTTCATTTTAAGATTTAGAATATTATTTTCATATCAGTATTATTTTTCTTGTAGGTTGTGACTACTTTTTTTTTTTTAAGAACCAAATTATTTTCTATTAGGAATCAAATTTACTTCTTCAACATGTGGAATCCTTATCAATCAAATGAGGTTCAAAGGTTGACTTGAAGGGAATAATTATGAACCAATTTTCCTGAAATCAAGATTATGAACCAATTTTCAAGGGAATATTAAAATGGCAACAACTATGTTAGGCAATCAAAAGGTTTTAAATTGATTTAAAAAAATAAAAAATGCACCCTGATCAAGTGAGACCCATTAAAAGAGACATATTCAATAAAAACTTTATTAGTGTACAAGAAAAATTTAATCAAATAACAAAAGTATTTTTGAGGAAAATCAAACGACCTAATTAAAATGGAAAAGTTTACTCGAATCAACATCGATCTAAATTTTTGTGGCTCAACGTTATTAAAAAATAAAAAAAAGTAAAAGATAGTAAATGCCTTATGATTATGGGCATCCAAAGTAAAATTTAAATATTATTACTATTTACACAGTTCTCTCGTCTGCGAAATAATAAAAAAACAAGAGGAATGTAAAATAATTGTATTAATTTTATAAGTTTGATAAGATATGTGTTACAATTTCTGAAATRTTATTGTTATAAGAACTTAATCTGTTGATTCTTCTCTTCAAAATTTGCCGGGGGCTTTCGTTGATTATTCTCTTCGGAATTTATCGAAGGCTCTTCGTACCTTGATCTTGGAGTCTGAGAGAGATTTGATGCTTTTTCTCTTTCTTATAGGCTTCTCTTAATATTGGACATTAATATGAATTTTTGGGCCTCTTTCTCTTATGCTTTGGGAGATTTATAGGCAAAACGAATCGATTTTATTAATCGAAATCAGATTTAAGAAGGACGTGACATCACTTTATTCACTTTCATTTTAATTTTTATTACGTGAATCTTATCATCYTTTAACACGTGTCGTTATCTTTTGATTAAAATTAATTTTTAATTATTTAAATAAATTATAAAAATTTAATTTAATAAAATTTACATGTGTACGGCTTATATTTTTATAATGTTAAATCACAAAAAGGCAACCTGAATTGAAGCACCGCATATTGTCCAATTAAAATACTAAATAACTAAACCCAATGAAAAGGCCGTTCGAGAAGAGACAAATGATCGATTTCCAAAGTGGGTACTTCCATATCCATATTAAAGATTTGGGGCCCCATATGGAYGAATAAATAAATACGATGCGCTATAGAGACAGGTACCACGTGATTCATTGTATAGATTTAGACCATTTGATGGTGTGCAGCCTTGTACTTTCTTTTTTAATTATCTTTCGCACTATGTAGTTCGCAGTAATGCCCAATTAGTCTTTCTTTTTTTTTTTTTTTTTCCTTTTAGCAGAAATTCCTAACTGTTCTTTGCACCTATTACCCAGCTCCCTCTTACTTCCTTCATTCTGTCAATCAGAAAGCTGATGTTCACTCAATCTTTTTATGACACGGTGCAAATATTTATAGCTATATTTTATGATAATTCAATATCCTTTTATAATTGCTAAGTAAATTGATAATTTAAATAAGATTATATATTTGACTTCGTTTTATAATATTGTATTAAAAATTTTTTAAAATAAAACTTTCTTTAAAAAAGAATCAAAACTGTCAGCATAATTCGATCCAAGTTCGAATTAGTCCAGTTTTGGATGGATAAAAAATTCCCTCATCCTTAATTTTCAAGGGTATATTTCCTAAAAAAGGTAAGTTAATAGTTTGTTTTTATTAACTAAAGTAATTAGTAATAAAATTTATGTATTACTGAAATTCATATCTAGATGAACATGATTTATTTGAGAAAATTTAAATAAAAGATATGTCTATTGGAAGTATTATATTATTACTTTATTGGTGCAGGAAAGAAAAGAAAGAAAGATGATCCTCAAGAAATAGAGAAGCAACTGGGGTGGCCGTTTTCTAATAGGTTGAATTCAATTCTGGAGGCTTTTAATAAGAATTTCTCTAAATAATGTTCTTATTAACTTGCAATTATGTTTTTATTTAATTTGACAAAAAGAAAATCAAGTATCTCTTCCAAAGTATCTCTATCTTTGAACTATTGAGCTTTATAATTTTAGTTTAGGGGTTGGCTAATCCCTTCGACTGGCTCCATTATTAAGTATGTCAATAATATCGGTAAACGGGCCAAGTGGGCTCAAGCCTATATCGGTTCAACCTAATTAAGTTTCGGCTCGTAATAATATTATAATTTTAAAAAATCAAGTTAAGTTGGTTATTATACTAGTAAACTTGGATTATTTTAATCCATCAGTTAGTGCGAGCTCAACTCGTGTAAGGTTTGATTTGACCGATTTAACTTGCGTGATTGATTTTTTACTAAAATATTTATTTTCTTATTTATCATTTCCTTTATTCCTTCCATAAAATTTTTATTTCTTTTATTCCTCACATAGAATAATTATAAGCATCATAAATACGACTTTAATTAATATAATTATATAAAAAAATTTAAAAATAAACATTTTGAACTTGGGTAGCTCCTTGGTTAGCTCGGGGGACTCATGAGTTCATGAGGTAGGCATCCGAGCCGAATGAAGCTCCAACTCTTAACTTGTCAACTCGATCTAAATATTTGGATAAGTTCAGAATTATAATTCGACACGATTTTAAATTGAATAATAACTCGTTTCTAACCCTGTAAGCTGGCTCAATTGCCATTGACAATGGCCAACACCATTCTTGTCCCTCCACCTGATTTCAAAGTTTTAGGAAGAATTTTGCATGCATCCCATCTGGGCCCGGGGCCTTAGATGGGTGCACATCTATTAGGGCTCGCCTAGCCCCCTCCGTCGTGAAAGCTCTGCCTAAATTTCCAATTGCTCATTTTCCAATTTGTTTGTTATAGTGTCACCCATCATTCCATTTAATATTGTCGAGTTAACTTTTCACATTTATTACGAAATCAATTTGATTCAAATAACAGTGTCTATTATAATTTTTTATATTTTATTTTAAAAAATTTCTTTACGAAGTTAATCAAAATCTCTTAAACAAATAAGGTTTCAAATGAATTGAGTGAGTCGAACTTAAGCAAACCTAAGCTCTGCAATACCTATTTTTGTTTGACTCAAGTTTGAACGGAGCTCGCACTCAAGTGGGAGCTCGGGTTGAGTTTGGGCTCGTCCTGAATTTGCCCAAAAAAATAAAATAAGAACAAAGAAAGGAAAAAAATAAATTCAAATATGAAAATTGAAACATCAATCATAAAATCCTAATAAATCAAATATAATTTCTTACACCAAATGCAAAAAATGTTATAAACAACATTTAAAATTTAACAATAAAATTTAAAATAAATTAAATATTGTTTCTTATATTCACCCAGACCAAGTAAAGAAATATTAAAAATTAATTTTCAATAATTATGACAAATATATAATATAAGCCTTCCCTATATAATAAAAACAAAGTTACTATTTCAAATGAAAAATTATAAATAAAAATTTTACTAGCATTATTTTGATTGCGAACTCAAGGGGCTTGAGAACACCAAAGACCAAACTTAGTCCAAGTTAAGCTCGAAATCAAAATTTGAGTCTAAACTCAATTTAGTCCAAAATCAATAGCGGCTCAATATAAAAAAGTTCGAATTAAACTAGTCAATTTGACTGATTCAAACTCCTTCGTATTTTCAAAAAACAAAATCAAAAATTTGATTTTGAAGGGCGAAAGAAAGTGATCAAAATATTAAGACGATAAAATAATATTTTTAAAGTAAAAATTATATATAAATTTAAAAAAAATTAGCAATGCATATAAGATTTTGAGAAGAAATATTAGAGGCGTGACTCTAGCACTCCTCCTAATTCTTCCCTTGGACAGTCCGATACCCAAGCCATTCCGCTCCTCACCCCGAAATAGACATTAACCTATGAAAGGGTAAAGAAAGATCGAGGGACCACCTACTACCTACTTCTCGGGAACGCTATGCATGTGCTGTGATAAACATGTGTCACGTGTTAAAATACATTTTCTGCAATGATATTGGTATTCCTATATATAATATTTGCACCAATTAAAAAAGAAAAAAAGATGTAGTTTTCTTAGTAGGATAGAGGCCAATAATTTGCACTTAACTCATTTCTTTCTCGCATCCCTGGTTAGCCATCCATCTTTGACTTGCCTCGTATTACTTGATCAGGGTCCGGAAACTTGAAAGCCTGTATAATTGATCTCATTGATAGTAATGGAATATATTTTTCCTTTAAAAAATTTTTTAAAAATAGGATGCAATTATATTGCATCTTTTAGATGCACTACTCAAAAAATATCTATAAATTATAGATTTATCCAATAAATAAATTCAATTTAAAATGCTCTAATTGATAAATTTTTTATCATTCAGTTCTCTCTGGCTCCTCTTGAAAATAATTTCTACTTTACAACCTTCTTTTAAAATTTAAATTTCAAACTATCCTTGTAATGAACTTGTGAGTCCCACACAAACTAAATATGGATTTAATACTTAACCCAACTTAGTTTTATCATTTTTATTATTTAAATTATTATAGAAAATATAATTAAAAGATTAGAAAGTTGTAATATAAAAAATATTTGCAAGGTGAAAAAAAGTAATTAGAAAACAATTTACAAACTAAAAAGTAAAGGAGAGGAGCATTGTTGCCCATTGCGATGGAAATTGATGAAGGTGGAGTGCCAATAATAGAAAGGGAAATGTTAGGAATGATTCTCTATTAATATATCTAACATGCGAGAATTAATTAAAATTAAATAAAAATTCAAGACAAAATTAATATCATTTTGTGTTCTTTAGGTGTTGATATATAATTAGAGGAGTGGAAAGAATTATGAAAAATATGTTTTCCAAAAATTTAAAATAATTACACATATATCATTATTAATCCGTAGACTGAGATGATAATGTATCAATAAATTTCTTATAAGAAAGCATACTTCATCGGTCATTTTGATCTTAATTATTTAAATTTTCTTTTGTGGGAATACTATGCTACCGTTATTTACTTCAAGTCCGCCATCGGCAGCCTCCAATTTAATTAATAAATCCCCAAGGAGCTCACCTTCTTCAAATAGACTTGCCTGCTGCACTTCAAGTACAGCTAAGCATTGTCCAGTTGCTGCCAAATAGCAATTCAACGCTGCAATTTGTGTATTCAATCCTGGATCACTCTCACCGATAATGGAAACCCTCGCCTTATCTCACAGACCGCTCCCTTCCCCTTCCCTCCTCCCCGTTCCCTCCAGTTACAGAGCCATTTCAATCGCCACCTCACCTTCTCTCTTTAGCTCCCCGGCCTATCAGGTCCGCCGTTCGCTCAAATGCTCCACCGTGTCTCCGCCGTCATTAGGTACTCTCATRTGTAATTTCAATTTGGTGTTTAGTCTCAGTTGAGSTCAGGTTGATCTAATTCAGTGTTGAATTGTTTTATTTTGTTCTTTTTTTGTGTTGAAATGGAMTGGTGTTCTGAATGCAGTCGACCATTCMGCGAAGTTCAAGGAGGCGGCGAAGCATGGGAACTTGATCCCCTTGTACAGGCCTATATTTTCCGATCATTTGACTCCAGTTCTTGCTTACCGGTGCTTGGTCAAGGAAGATGACAGAGAAGCTCCCAGCTTCCTTTTTGAGTCCGTTGAGCCTGGCTTTAAAGTCTCCAACGTTGTAAGCTTCATTTGCCTCCATTTATCTTTGCCCTGAAGTGAAGAGCTATGCGGTCAATGTTTAATGTCTTCGAGTGTTTATTATAAACATATTTTCTTTCTTTCTTATTCTTTTGGTGGCAGTGCTTATGTATACATAGTGCATCTATATATTGATGTATGTATAGGTATAATGTGCCTAGCACCGATGTTATGTTATAAGTTTAGTTTCGCATCTCTTTCCTTTTCGTTAACTTTATTTATTTATGTATGTCTAAGAGTCTGGGATTATGTGTGCCCAGGACCGATTTCATGTTATAAGTTTAGTTTCTTATCCAAATCTCCTTTTCTTGGGAAGGTTGGGGGAGGGGTGGTGTGTGGAGCCATGTCTAAATTCAGTATTTAGGCAGCTTCAACTTTTACAACCTTAGTATTTCTCTCGGTCAAGTTGCAGACTGAGTTATGCTCTTATATTGAATTTTAGGCAGCTGAACTTTGCAACCTTTGTATTATCTTTGGATCAATTTGCAACTTGATTATTGTACCAGTTTGATTATCTGTTAAAATTTGTATCTAAGCGTTTATCCCTTTATCCATTTATATTTACTACTGAGGTATTAAAACCAAATTCGTCATTTTATTTGTTTTTCCCAAGAAGAGAAAAACAATAAAGCAGCCTCTAAAAAAATCTTTTTTTGGTGAAAATACTATTTTGGAGATTTTTGTGTCTTTCATTAATAAATTTTAAATGGTTAGATTTAATAAGCTCTGAAATTTGATTATTGGAACTCTGGATTGCTCTATTGTGAACTGTCAATAGTTTTTCACATGGTTGAAAAGAGAAGGAGAAAGGTGTTGCTTCATGTTGCTGTGGCATTTCTCTATTCGTTTTAATGGAACTTGAGTCTGAAGTTTATATTTTTCCTGATGCGGAGTTATTTATGCTAGGGGAGGTATAGTGTGGTTGGAGCTCAACCTACTATGGAAATAGTTGCAAAACAGAACATGGTGACTGTAATGGATCACCGTCAAGGACGTCGCATGGAACAGTTTGAAGAGGATCCAATGGTAGTTCCTCGGAGAATTATGGAGAAGTGGAAACCCCGGCGCATTGAGGAGCTTCCTGAAGCTTTTTGCGGTGAGGAATTGGATTAGTCATATGCTCTTCATGTGATTGTGATTAGTGATACTCTTAGGTTACACTGTTCAGTTTGACATCTCCCACAATCCCCGGTCTATCAGGTAGCTTGATTTTAGGGTATTAAGTTCTTTCTTGTTCATCAGTTGCTTTATAAACCTGACACCATCAGTTCACATGTCTTTTAAAAATACATTAATACAAAGCATAAACCGCAGGAGCTTCCAAAATTGGGTGACACTCTGTAAATAATTTAGTGAGCCCTACCACTGTTTTAGAATACTAATTTTGATAATTCTAATTGTATACTTAAGCTATTTAGAAAACATCTCTAATTATATTGTTCTTGTCAATATAGCTACTTATTGCAAAGACTACGTGCTAACAATTGAGTTGTTCTTCAGTCAAATGTTTGTCTTGATTCATATGTTTCAGTTGTTTAATTGATCTCCCTTATTATTCTCGTTATTGGCCCAAAATATTTTTATTGCATGCTGAAGATGTCCATCACTCAATTTTTAGTTTCAGACATGTAAATATCTTCACTTGCTTCATCCATATAATTAACCGATTATGGTTTGCACCTATCCCATATGGTGGATCACGGTTTAAGAAGGGAAATTTTATCTTGTTTTTAGTGTAATCATAGCTCTTGTGTCTTCTCTGATGTCTAGGATGTGAAGGGAAATTTTTTTTAGGCATATCCTCGAACATTTCTTTTAGTGGTTGTGGGGTATGTATTCATGGCTTGTAAATTTTTGCCTTCTCTTTTCAGATGCTCTTTATTTTGTACAGTGATTCACTAGGATTCTGTCTTCAGAATTAACCATAACCAATTTTCTGGTAGTAACCTATGTATTCATCAGGAAAGAAGGTTGTCATGTAACATCATCAAACTTATTTCCTAAACAGGTGGCTGGGTTGGTTATTTCTCATATGATACGGTGAGGTATGTAGAGAAGAAGAAGTTGCCATTCTCAAATGCTCCTCTGGATGACAGAAACCTTCCTGACATTCACCTAGGACTTTATGATGACATAATTGTGTTTGACCATGTGGAGAAGGTATGCTCTTTTCCTCCATAACAAGATCCACACTTATTGAACATGACTAGCTTCAGATCTGAGGTTCTTTACAATTTATGTCACTTCAGATTCTTTTCTAAAAATTGTTTTTGGAGACAAAGAAAAAAGGAATTTTCTGATCCGTTTTGTTGTCTTATCACACTAATATTTTGAAACAGGTTTGTACAATTTATGGTCTCAAACAGTTTTCTACAATTCATGGTCTCATTTATATTGTTTTCTCTATATATGATACTCTAGATGCTAATGTAATTCTCAATTGAATTCGTTGACATATATTTATCTTTTATTTTTTGAACTAGTTTGAGTATGAGGGGATTTTCAACATGATCGTCATTTGAACTTTGGAGCTGATTTTATTCCGGTTACTAAATACTTTGTGGTTCTTGCTTGTGTTACACACATAGAAAGCATATGTGATACACTGGGTGCGGCTGGATCAATTTTCTTCTGTTGAGGAGGCCTTCGAGGATGGAATGAATCGGTTGGAAACTTTGGTGTCAAGAGTGCATGATATAGACCCGTAAGTTATCAAATTTTTGCTTTGGAGATGGATGCTATGCTTGTAGGACTTGATTTTCCTCATATTTGATTCAATTGTCAAAGTGCAGTCCTAAGTTGCCTCCAGGTTCGATTAATTTACATACGAGTCTTTTTGGCCCTAAATTGAAGAATTCCAGTATGACGAGTGAAGAATACCAGAAAGCKGTCTTGCAGGCTAAGGAGCATATCCTGGCTGGGGATATATTCCAGATAGTCCTAAGTCAGCGTTTTGAACGACGAACATTTGCTGACCCGTTTGAAGTTTACAGAGCATTGAGAATTGTCAATCCAAGTCCATATATGACTTATTTACAAGTCTGCCTGCTCTTCCATACTTTTAAGTTTTTCTTTTTTGAGGTTTTAGTTTTAATATTTTGCCTTTTGACCTTTCAGTGCACTTTTTCTTTGATCAGGCTAGAGGGTGTATTTTGGTTGCTTCAAGTCCTGAAATTCTTACTCGAGTTAAAAAGGTAACTTCCCAATTTTGTCTTTTCCACTATGGTTACAGTTTTCATCTTCTGTTTTGCCTTCCAAAGTAGTTTATTTTGCTGATCTTTGCAGTATGTTTCTTATCTCATTGACAGGGATCAATAACAAATCGGCCCCTAGCAGGGACTACCCGGAGGGGAAAGACACCAAAAGAAGATTATATGTTGGAAACACAGCTCCTTAGTGATGAAAAACAGCGTGCAGAACACATTATGCTTGTTGACTTGGGAAGGAATGATGTTGGAAAGGTTCTCTTATGTGTCTTTGATGTTCTAAAAGTTCTGTATTTGCTTGATTAGGGGCAGATATGTTACAGAAAGGCCACCATCGGCCCTGCCCCCATCAAAACAACAAAGCCAAAGATACCTGAAAGAAAAGAAAAAATGAACCAGAAAAAAAAAAAAAAAAAAAAAGAGGAAGAAAAGAAGCATCTTGCTGCTTTCTAAAAGCCAAAAGGGTCCTAGATCTGATGGACTAGTGTTCTACTTGGGTTATATAGCTGCTGGCCTTGTCATGGTAGTTATTCTTTTTTTGCCTGGACAGAGTTCTAAAGCCCTTTAACGTACCTACTGAAATTGCATTTGCTGTATGATTCTACTCATGCTATGCCCATTTATGGTGGGAACTGAGGGTTGGTTTTGGAGGCGAGCTAAGTTCTATTACTATTACCCTGATTGCTCTAGAGTGTGGAGTCCTTGTCTCATCAAACAACTTACTTAGTTGCTTTCTACAAGAATATGAAAATTTGTGAAAGCTTAATTTTGGAAGTCTATATCTAAGCCATGAAGCAGTTTTTGTTGTGTCTATTTCTGAGGATATCTTGCAAAGTTATGATTTTGTTTGTTAATTGGACTTCATGTTCCATGGTATTGGATTCTTATCTAGATTTTTGCATCTCATGTAACCTTACAATCAATATATTGTGGATGCAGGTTTCAAAACCTGGTTCTGTGAAGGTGGAGAAACTGATGAACATAGAACGGTATTCTCATGTCATGCACATCAGCTCTACAGTGAGTAATTTTTTAATTACATTTTACTTTTTTCCATCAAGAAGTAGTGTACATATAGCAAAGAGTAAGTAGGTGATAGTTATTTAGAAGTCCTTTTGATGAGAAATGCATAGTTCAAAACTGCCTTCTTGTTATAAACTCCTTCACAGAAGCCAGTTCACTTGAATATTGTTGCTGATTTCTCATCTGTAGAGCATATATAGCTTCTGAAGTATCCAAAAAGTGGGTGTTGATAAAATGTACCTTGTTTTCCTTACTTTGAAAAATCTAAACAGAGGTTTTGTAGGTTACAGGAGAGTTACGTGATAACTTAACTAGCTGGGATGTTCTACGTGCAGCATTGCCTGTTGGAACTGTTAGTGGAGCCCCAAAGGTTGTTCTACCTCTTTTACTTTTGTTAATGATGTGTCTCTCTATTTTTAGTTGGCTTTTGTTCATTTAGGAACCTCTTAGTTTTGTAGTTCAAACTACGTTAATCTTGATAAAAAGAAAAAATGCTAAATTGGAGGATCCCCTATTCTTGAGAGAGAGCTCGGATCACTTGTATGCATAGATCCCAATTGCAAAATGATATCATCATCATGTTTCACGCGGAGTAGATTTTTCATTTCCCATGCCCTCTACAATCTACTCATTAGGCTATGTAGAGAAAGCTAAGGCAACTTGATTTGTTTTCATATTTTTGACAATTATAATCCTAAGCCAATCACAAGAACTTAAAATCAAACATAGGTGTATCACCAGAGAAAAGAAGGAGGTTATTTGGATAAAACAGGTGCGCTTCCTATGAGGCTATCCTTTAAGATGATTTTTTTACCTTTCTCATCCTTAGCTTTAATGTCAAAGATGATATTTATGGTTCGTTTATAATGGGGTTGATTAATTTAGAGTAGTAAGCAGGGGCCAATCATGGGCAAGGACCTCTTTGAATGTAGAGACTATGTCTCATCTGAGCTTTCCAGGACTTTCTGTTCTCTCTCACCTCTGCTCTAAGACTAACTTTTTAGTTTGACACATTGGAGCCGTTAAAGATTGCTCCTTAAATTCTACATTTCCTGCATAGCTCACGAGTATGCTGTGATGGAATATTTTGGGTCACCAAAGAAAACAAAAATGTTAACTGATTATTGGATTTACTTTGATATAGGTGAAAGCTATGGAATTGATTGATGAACTGGAAGTCACAAGACGTGGGCCATACAGTGGGGGATTTGGAGGCATTTCTTTTACTGGTGATATGGATGTTGCACTAGCATTGAGGACCATTGTATTCCCCACTGGAACAAGGTACGACACTATGTACTCGTACAAGGATGAGGTCAGACGTCAAGAATGGGTTGCCCATCTTCAGGCTGGGGCAGGTATAGTGGCCGATAGTGATCCCGCCGACGAGCAGAGAGAATGTGAAAATAAATCTGCAGCTCTTGCCCGAGCAATTGATCTTGCAGAGTCATCTTTTGTTGATAAATGATGAACATGCTGCCACAGTGAAGCTGTCCCTTGCCATTATGGGGTTATGGTTTTCTACCGAAGGGCCGAAGAATACTGTATGATTTTGCAAAGCAGAAGTATTTAAGATGTAGTAGGACACCCTTGAAAGTCTTTTGTTGTGGTTAGTCATGATTTGTTACCGTCCATTCAGGCTCAGTAAATTTGTTGTAGTGCTTTTTTCTTGGAAAAATAATAATGTCCCTCCCAATAATGACAGTTGATGAGCCGTGGATTGTTCTCTGGTAGTTAATCAATGTTGATCAGCATCAGTTTCTAGTTTTGCAGATCTAATTGTGCCAGAACTCCTATTGTTTCTTTGAAGCTTCTCTTCTCTCCTCTTCTCTTCCAATCTCTGTTGACATTTATGGGCTTTGACCCAATGGATAGAGGAGACCATCGGCCTTGTTGGTCATTGTTGCTTCGCAAACTTCGGGGGTGAAGGATTGCCACTGCCAAAAAGACTTGATGAATAGAAATGAGACTCGAAGAATTGAGTTAGCAAGTTCTCTTACGAGGCAAACGGAGCTCTCTCTGTGGAACAGGAAGTGGAATTATTCAAACACCAACCACCACTTGTCTTCTTGGGAGTACTAAAAAGATCAAAGAACCTTTAATGCTACGAGCTGCAAGCACCTGCACCCAAACTCCATCCCAAGCCGTTTCTCTTCTTAGTACTGACTTCACTGACGAAAGCAACAATCCACAGAACAATAAGGACTTCATTCCTTGGGTACCAGTAGACAAAGACAGAATTTATAAGCCCGGGATGTTATCTCTAATCAACAAGGTTTGTGGCCGCACGGTTGGGTACAAATTTCTTCTGCAAAAACTCAAGGACATCTCGGACCTCACGGATGAAATAAAACTCATGGACCTTGGGAAAGGTTTTTCCTAATCAAACTGGAAAAACCAGAAAACTACCGGAAAATTCTCCAGGGTATCCCCTGGTTCGTTGTAGTATGAACTTGGTAGCCAGAGTCCAAAGCATCAACAGTCTCTTTCACATGCACCGCAATATGGGCCCAACTCACCGAACTTCCAGCTGAAGCTTATGATCTCCAATCCTAGCCAAAGATGGGAATATGCTAGGATCACTTCACCTAGACACTACAACTCTTGAAGCTTCAAGAGGGCAGTATGCCCATGTTTGCATCCAAGTCAAGCTTGATCTGCCGCTCAAGACGCTTCTCTATACTGGACATGATTCGCAGTCAATATTGATGAAGGTATTCCTCATTTTTGTTTTAGGGGTGTTTGGTCGGGGAAATAAAATTGAGTAATGAGAATAGAAGGGAATTATTATTGTCTTTAGTCTTGATGCAAGGGATGAAAATAAAAATAAATTAATCATTGTTTCAAACTCAACAATCACTCAGGTCAGTGTTAAGTGCAAAAGATAATAATTAATATAAATCAATCGTTCCTCCAAACTCAAGAATCATTTATTCCCTCATCCTCTATTAATCTGGAATCTCCTATTCTCTCCTCTATGTCTTTTTTTGTAGACTACTGATTAATAAATATCTACTCTAATTTAAATTTATAAGAATATTAGTCGAAATCTTACTAAATTACTTATCAAATTCTCTAATAAAATTCAATTCTCAAATTTGTATTTGTATAATAAATTGAAAAAAAACTTTGGTGGATGTTATTTGTCCCATACTTGGATCTGGATTTGTTTGATTATCTTTGAAAGATGATGGTGATCTTTTTTTTTTTTTAATATAAATTGTTCTTCCTTCAATTTTCCTTTCGTCATCGCCGTTAACTATATTGAATACTTATCTTTTAATTCCTTTGCTCTTACTGGTCACGCATAAATGACAATAAGATAGTCTTTTTTTCTTTTTTTTTTTTTTACTTCTTAATTCTTATCTCCTCGTTACACTGTACATATCCTTTTTTATTTATTTATTATCTTTTTCTCATATTAATTACGATTCTATTCGATTTTGTGATACTTTTTTTATACAATTTTTTAATCCGTTATTTGTCTTTTTAACCGTGTGGATGTTTCCTTTTTCATTTCAATTTGTTTTGTTCCTTTTGCTCATCTCATTTGGTTGTCCTTTCTGGTCGTTTAAGAGGTTTTCATTTTAGTTCTTTTATTTGGTTCCTTTTGATTTTTTTTTCTGGTTCCCTSGTTTCTCTTGAAAGCTTGTAAAAATGGCGGATTGTAGTAAATGACGTGGCAAAGCCGTTCCCCGTGGTGTAGGTTATCGAAGCAATTGATTTCAACCGCGAGAAGTATACATTGCATATCTCACTTGTTCGTTTGCGTGTCCGGAACGATCATCGTTTTTACAACTATTTAGAGATAAGACATTTTGTAATTTCTATCGAGTGATGATTATTTAATTTGAATTTAACTATTAAAATTGATTATTAGAATGATATGAAGGTGTACTAACCTGCTAATAAATGGAATATGTTTATTAAACGTGCATATCATATCAGTAAAGAACATGCTAATTAGTTTCTTTTTTTTTTTTTTGAGAATGTGTTGTTCTTTTGTAATTTTTAAAATATTATATATAGTATGGAATCCACTTGTTAACAACGCGGAGTTGTATCAAAATACTGAACTCGTGACTCCAATTCGTTTTAATAAATCAGGGAAGTGCAAGCGATAATGCTCTCCCGCGTGGCGGATTCTTGAAGCAGGCTTCGCCATCCATTCTGTCGGTGTCTGCTGACTAATAATTTGTCTTGTGATTTTCATTGATAGCCGTGTACCTGTGTTTGTATTTACTATTAATGAAAACCCACAAGAAGTATAATGTTCTTCTTTCCTTTTTTTTTTTTTCCCCCCGATTAATTGAACTTTTTGCAACTTTTCTTCTCCTGCTTTTGGATGATGAAGGTGTAGCTAAAGAACTTGTTTCCTGTCATTCTACTTCTAAATTGAACCCCGAAATGATTTTATGTTTTCAGGTGTTAATTATCAAGAAATCATCGTTGTTTAAGTAGTTGCTGCAGCTTTTGATTCTGTTCTGAGTCGAGGATTATTCTTGTTGTTGTTTTCCTGCAATTGACTTCAGAGTTCAGATACTACCATGTCCACCGCTAAGGTTTACATAGTGTAAGTACGATTCTTGCTCCAAATGTGCCATGGAATCCCACTTTTGCGTTTTCTGTGCTGAGATTTCTGGAAGTTGATTGTGATCTTTTTTCATAGATATTACTCAACATATGGACATGTAGAGACTATGGCCAGAGAAATACAGAGAGGAGCTAGCTCAGTAGAAGGTGTTGAGGCAACACTTTGGCAGGTACCGGAATATTCTCGATGTAAAGATGGGATTATTTTCTGGTTTATTCTTATGTGATAGGATTTTGATTGAAAGATATAGGTGCCCGAGACATTGCCTGACCGAGTTCTGGAGAAGATGAAGCCTACACCTAAACCCGGTGATGTACCTGAAATTAGGCCAGAACAGCTTGTGGAGGCTGATGGGTTTGTTTTTGGTTCCCCTTCTCGTTTCGGCATGATGGCAGCTCAAGTTAAAGCTTTCTTTGATGCTACTCACGATCTATGGGCTACACAAGCCCTTGCTGGAAAACCTGCTGGAGTCTTCTGGAGTACTGGCTTCCCCGGTGGCGGCCAGGAGCTTACCGCGTGAGTTGTTCCCTTCGTTATCCAGTGATTTCTTTCTGCACTAAACCATGAATTAAAAAACAAAAAATTGGACAACTCAATACATGTTTAATTAATTAATCCGACATTATTGAGAGGCTATGCTGCATAGGAACCAACTCAAAAGGAAATTGGAATAGAATTTGTGGCTGAATTGGTTGACTACACCATGATATGGCTGTCCTTGATTTCCACTCTTTCTTAATCTTTACTTCAATTGCTTGGCTAATGGTCTTACATATAAGGTCATTGGATTACTGTCTCCTCCTCTATAAACTTTTAGTAAGTGAAATTGGTTATTATCGGTTTGAATTATTCCACTTGAATTTCATAGCTCAGCATATAATCTAATCTATTACCTTATCAACATCACCTGAATGGAATTCTTTCTGCCACCTGATCTGTTAATAGTTTCATAAGTACGATCATGTTACATGGAATGGCATATTGGAGACATTAATTAATAATTAAATGCACATTCTAGGAGCTTAAGCTTATTCATGACCAGTGACTTAACTATCCTATATACTCTTAGTACGGTAGGAATGTATATCATACATATTTGCCTTGCTGGGGTCCTAGATTCGTAGTACTGCATTTTTTTGTTTGATACACAACTCCAACCTTTTATCAAATATCTGGTGTTAATTAAGTCTTTTTCCTACTCTTCTGCTGCATGGACATTGATAGGTAGGTCTAGATTCCTTTATTCTGCTCGATATAACACAAGACTCCAAGAGTGTTTCATCCTTCTTCCGTAGTTTGCCAAGAAATTCTCTACCTTATGTTGTGGCCCATGTTTTGACATGCTTTCTTTTGATCCTAAGTATGAAAAATCATCCTCACCAAATTTTGCCCTTGATGCTCCTACACTTGTCCTACGAATTATCATAACCGAACAGCATAGAGAATTGTGTGGGCAGTGTGGTGGTAAATTCAATCTTCGCCAGCCACCATGATTGAGTGAGATAGTTGTTTAGAGTTCGGATGATCCGATTTCTATTTAGCCCCATTGAAGAAGGTTCAAATAATGGATCTAGTTTAGGTGGGAAAATTGTTGTTAGCAAAATCAAGTTTTGCCTCTATGATGGTAAAGTCAAAGTTTTCCTTTTATGTTAGCCACTATTATGGACAATTAAGGTTGCAAGAAGATGCAAGTTGTATAAGTTTTGACACCAATTTGTTGGAAAAGAGGCAAAATAATAGGAATAAACAATAGCAAAACACATAAATTTATGTGAAAAATTAGAATATTGAGAAAAATCCATGCCGGTAGAGGTCAGAGGAAATTCACCAATATAAAAAGTGATTATGAGAGGAGAAAACACAACCTTAAATTATGAAGGGAAAAGCTACAAAGCTTTAAGAGAAACCTACGTTTTATTCTCTAAGCTTTCCCTCTTTATCTCTTTTATGTTTCTTGTACTCAACATGAGATACAAAAACAAGGCTTGAAGCTTCACATTTATAAATGCTCAAGGTGATCAACTTGGATAGAGATGATGATGACAGTGGAGGTGAGGAAGCCAACTTGGTGATAATTTAGTAGTTTTGCAATCTATAAAATCTAAGACTTTTAAAGTCTTAGCATGCAAGAAATTGCTGCAAGTTGAACTTATACAACTTGCATCTTCTTACCAACCTTAAAAGTCTAAAATGGTGGCTACCATAAAATGTAAAATTTGACTTTACCTTAGTTGAACCTTATTGAATTGAGTCAAATAAAATTTAGATCATCCGAACTCTAACAATCTCCACCTTCACACGAAATTCATAACCAACATTTAATCAGCACAACAAACATATCTCCACCTCTATCGTAAAATTCCCTAAGGGCATATCTCAACAATCAATATCAACCAAGTTTCAGCAATGCTCAAACTTGATTAAAGGAATTGTCTTAGTCATCATATTAGCAGGATTATCATGAGAACTAATCTTGCTCGCAACAATATCTCAAACAAAGTGGTGGAGATTGTTTAAGATATTATTAATTCTGGTGATATTGTTGTAAGTAAGATTAATACGCATGATAATCCTCCTGATATGATAACTGACTTCTTTTAGTTAATTTTGTGCATTGCTTAAACTTGGTTGGTATTTGTTGCTAAACATCTCCCTTAGGGACTTTCACGGTAGAGGTGGAGACATGTTTGTTGTGCTGATTAAAGGTTGGTTATGAAATTTGTGTCAAGGTGGAGATTGTTAGAGTTCGAGTGACTCGAATTCTATCTGATCTAATCCAAGTAGATGATCCAAGAAGATTCATCTAATGGATCTAGTCAAAGTGGAAAAATTGTTGCTAGCAAAATCAAGTTTTGCCTCTATAGTGGTAAAGTCAAATTTTGTCTTTTATGGTAACCACCATTTTGGACTGCTAAGGTTGGTAAGAAGATGCAAGTTGTATAAGCTCAACCAATTGGAGCAATTGCTTGCATGCTAAGGCATTGAAAGTCTTAGATTTTAGGGATTGCATAATCATCATCCAAGTTGGCTTCCTGACCTCCATTGTTACCATTATCTCTATCCAAATTGATCACGTTGAGTATCTATAAATATGATGATTTAAGCCCTATTTTTGTATCTCATCTTAAGTGCAAGAAACATAAAAGAGATAGAGAGGTCAAGCTTAGAGACAAAAACATAGGTTTATCTTAAAGCTTTGTTGTTTTTCTCTTTCTAATTTAAGGTTGTGCGTTGTGTTTTCTCCTCTTGTAATCACCTTATACATTAGTGGATTTCCTCTGGCCTCTGCCGCCATAGATTTTTCTCCCTATTTTCGGATTTCCCATTGAAATCTTTATATTTTGCTATTGTTTATTCCTATTATTTTTGACTATTTTCTAGTAGTGGTAAAGTCAAGTTTCGCCTCTATGGCAGCCACCATTTTGGACTGCTAAGGATGACAAGAAGATGCAATTTGCAGCCATTCCATCAATTGGAGTAAATGCTTGCATGTTAAGGTTTTAAATGTCTTAGATTTTGTGGTTCTCAAAATTATCGTATCATTACCAATTGGCTTCTTCACCGCTATGGTCTCCATCACCCTTGTCCACGTTGATTATATTTTAACTGTCTTCAAGCACTTATGAATATGAAGCTTTAAGCTTTGTTTTTTTAAATCTCATTCTTAAGTGCAAGAAACAGAGAGAAAGAGCGCGAGAACTTAGAGAGAATAAT
Organism: Rhazya stricta; assembly: GCA_001752375.1. NCBI lineage: Eukaryota > Viridiplantae > Streptophyta > Magnoliopsida > Gentianales > Apocynaceae > Rhazya > Rhazya stricta. The sequence continues at coordinate 7,187,311 of MEJB01000001.1, read as the reverse complement.
ATCATTTCTCCTAAAACGTTGTACTCTTTCTTTGTAAGAATGGGGGTCCGTTTTCTCCTATTGTAAGAGAGAGCATATTTTCAATTGTGCTCTCCTTATTGTAGAGAGAAGGTGTTGTAATTCTTTTGTTATATTGAAATACTTTTATAGTTTGCTCATGATGTTTACCTCGAACTATTTTGAGGGTTCTCCATATAAATACTTGTGATCAGCTATTTTCCTTATTTTTCCATTTCTACTTCAGTTGTATGTGCGTGCTTCGTCCTCAACTCTCTAACAAGTGGTATCAAAGCTAGCTTCATACCAACTTCCATGCTATAGTAAGACTAGTTAGTGGCAAAGGAGCATCTTGGAACAATGGTGATGAAGYTTGAAATAGAGAAGTTCAAATAAAGATGAAGGCGATCTTAACATAAGAAGATTGCTTTGAGTTGATCGGTGAATGACCAGTTGCGATCATCGACGATGGTAAATGGAAGAAAATAAATGATAATGCTATTGCGAATCTACACTTAGACCTAGCCGATGGACTTTTATCAAGTTTAGAAGAGAAACACTAGAAAAGAGATTTTGGATGCCCAAATGTTGTACGAGGCCAAGTCACTGCACAACAACAAAATCTTCTCAAAGAGAAGGCTCTACACTCTTTGGATGACAGAAGCTGCTTCAGTGATATATCATATCAATACAATGATACCCTGTTTTTTAAACTTTCAAAGTTGGGTATAATATAGATGTTAGTGACCGTGCATAAATTCTACTTCAAAGTACCAAATTTGTATGATCAACTCGTCCTCAACCTAACCAACAATATTCTCTCAGACTTCCTAGTCTTTGAAGATGTTGCAACCTCTATTTTTTAAGAGGAACACAGGCGCAAAAACAAGGAGGATAAGTTGGGAAATTTGCAACAAATGGAGGTGCTATCAATGATGAGAGGTAGATCAATGAAACATGGTTCCAGTCGGGGCCTAAATCATGGTAGGTCCTAATAAATGCTACAATTGTGGCAAGAAAGAGCACTTCAAGAAAGATTATTGGAGCAATAAGAAGAATGTGGAGATGATCGTAACAGATCTTCAGGGAAACGTAGCAAGCACCTTAGATGATGGTATAGTTTTATACAGCGAGATAACTACAATTGTTGAAGCCAGACAAGATTCCTCGATGTCTGGATTATAAACTCAGGACTACATGGTATATGAGCTCCCGGAGAGAATGGTTTCACCAATATGAATCTATCTCAGGAGCATTTGTGTTCATGAGATATGACCATGCTTTGGACATTACTAGTATGATGGTATAGTTAGCACCATTCAGGAGGTAAGACATGTGAAAATTCTGAAGAAAAATCTATTGTCTTTTGGACCATTAGATAGTAGTAGGTGCAAAATTCATRTCTAAAATTGGATCATGAAGATTGTCAAAAGAGCGCTTGTGGTAGTGAAAGCAAAAAAGATACTCTTACATACTTAAAAGAGAGACAATTCAAGAGGGAGAAGTGTTTGTTATATGAACAAGTTCACCATAAGAATCAATGACGATGTGGCACCGAAAACTTGGCCATATGTCAAAACGAGGTTTGAAGATTCTCTAAAAACAAAAGATTCTTCCAAGGATAAAAAATGTATCATTACCCTTTTGTTAGCATTGTGTCACAAGTAAGCATCACCTATTTAAACTCATCAGTTCTACTGTGAGAAGCAAAGCTATCCATGAATTGCTAAACTCTGATTTTTGGTAAGCATCGGTTTTGTTCCTAGGAGGTGTGTGATACTTTGTATCTTTTATTGATGACTACTTTAGAAGATGTTGGGTGTATCCAATCAAAAGGAACGGAAATGTACTCATAGTTTTTAAAACTTTGGAAGCACGTGTAGAGCTTGAATCTAATAAAAACATCAAGTGTTTGAGAACATAAAATGGAAGAGAATATACTAGCGAATAAATGATGTAGCAAAAGACAGTTTACCATGCCATACATTCCACAACAAAATGGTATTGCAAAGCAGATGAATAGAACCTTATTAGAAAAGACAAGAGCAATGTTAGGAATTATGAGATTGGGCAAGTCATTTTGGGCTGAAGCAGTCAAGACTGCCTGCTATATGATAAGTCGGTCGCCATTAACCGTAATTAATTTGAAGATGCCTATGGAGATTTCGACTAGTAAAAGCTAGGTAATTATTCTCATTTACATACATTTGGAAATCATGTATATGCTATGTGCAATACTAAGAAATACCAAAGTCGGTCGCCATTTTCTAGCAAGCGTCTAGAAAATGTATTTTCTTGGCGTATAATGATAGAGTTAAGGGTTATTGCCCATGSGATCTCGTTGCCCACAAGATAATTATCAATACATATGTTATATTTATCGAAGAAAAGTTATAAAGTGATGTAGCACTGTAGACGAGAAATTAGCAACTATCGTTAGCTCGTTGTATAAAATTTCGCCATCATCTAAGATGCTTACTACGTTTTTCGAGGGATTTGTAGCATTCTTCTCCATGCTCTTCTGATTACTCCAATAGTCTTTTTTGAGGTGCCATTTCTTGCCACAGCTGTAGCATTTAATGCTCTTCTTACTTCTTGACTAAGGCCTATGGCTCCTATTGGGACCACATTTCGAAGATCTGCCTCTCGTCGTTGATAGAGCCCTGCTTGTTGCGAATTTGCCAACCTGTCCTCCTTGTTTTTGCGCTTGTGTTCCTATTCCAAAATAGCAGTTGCAACATCTTCAAAGACTAGAAAGTCGGAGAGATTATTGTTGGTTAGCTTGATGAAAGGTTGATCATAGAAATATAGTAGACTTTGCAATAGAATGTTGCATGTTCACTAACATTTATGTGTTGCCCCAATTTTGAAAGTTCCGAAAATAGGGTATTCATAGTGTTAATATGATTTGGAACTAAAGTAGCTTCTATCATCCGAAGCGTGTACTACATTCTCCTTAAGAAGATTTTGTTATGAAGTTACTTGGCTTCGTATAACTTTGTCAGGGTGTCCCAAATCTCTTTCACAGTCTTTTTCACTTCTAAACTTGATAAAACTCCATCGGCCAACCTAAGTGTAGATTCCCAACAGCCTTATCTTTCATTTTTTTTCACTTCCCGTCGTCGATGATCTCAGTTGGTTGCTTGGCGATTGCCTCCAAGCAATCATCTTTGGTCAAGATTGCTTTCATTGTCATTTTCCATAATAAGAAGTTGCTTCCATTGAACTTTTCTATTTCAATGTACGAACACAAGGATTTACGTGGAAAACCCTCGAATTAGTTTAGAGTAAAAATCACGGGTAAACTATTGAAGGATTTCACTGTAGCAAAAGATACAACTACTTTTCTCTAGAATAAGAAGAACACAATTACCGGTACACACTCTCTTATAATAGGAGAAAAGACACTCTTATTCTTACAATAGAAAGACTACAAAACTTTAGGAAAAACCCATATTTTTCTCTCTAAGCTTTCCCTCTCTCTCTCTCTTCTATTTCTTGCACTCAAGAATGGGATGCAGAAAAAATAAGGATTAAAGCCTCATATTTATAAGTGGTTGAAAATGGTTAAAACATAATCAACTTAGATAAAGGTGATGGAAGCAATGGTGGTGAAGAAGCCAATTTGATGATGATATGGTGATTTTGCAGTCCACAAAATCTAAGACTTTCAAAGCCTAAGCATTTACTCCAATTGGTGGAGTATTTGCAAATTGCATTTTCTTGCCATCCTTAGCAGTCCAAAATGGTGGTTGTTGTAGAGGCAAAACTTGACTTTACCACCTCACTTAAAAATGATGACTGGCAAAAATTGAACTTACCACCACACTGCCGACAATTATTGGATCCATACCCCACAAGGTAATTATCAACAGAGATATTATATTTGTAGAAGATAAGTTATAAAGTGATGATAACACTTCAAAAGAGAAACAAGAGACCAGAACATGAAGAATGGAGATTACAAGTTGAGTTTGCAATTCTAGAAGTTTGGCGATTGACTCTGGACAAGAAAGGAACAATTTGACACTCAGACTATATTATGGAAGTTAATATTGCATACCGCTTTCTAACAAAGGATGGAGAGCCATCAACTTTTCATGAGGCTATAAGTATCAAAGAAGCTTCTCTATAGTTGCGAACAATGTAAGAAGAAATTGAAGCTCTCTGTGAAAATAGGACATGAAATTTTGTTCCATTATCACAAGGAAGGAAGGTCATTAAAAACAAATGGGTCTACAAAATAAATGAGACAGCAATGACCAAATGCAGCGATATCAGTAAAATGATTTGCTCAGGAAGAAATATTGACTTCAAAGAAATATTTTCCCCTGTTTTTGGAGTGACGACAATTCAAGCGGTCTTGAAATCTTTTTATAATTTTCTCGTGATTTTCATTCTGACCTAATTTAGAGGATTTTTTACGTAAATCTGCGTGATTGTCTATATGTTTATTTTTTCATTTTTACTTCAGTTGCACGAGTGTGCATTGTGCCTCAACTTCCTAATGCGGCATGGAAATTTTGTTGGAGCTTGGCTGCGTAATTTATTTAATTTACAGTCCATTTTAGCAAGAGAATGGTCATATGGTTGAAAGGAAATCGAGAAGCATATATCCTTTTAGAGGTTTCTTCTCTGAATTACCACTGTTCACTACATGGCTGGTAGATTCTGTTCTGATCTTATATTACCATTATAAGTTGACGATTCTGGATTATTCAGATTGGATCAACCTCTGATGATACGATAAACATTTGTCTTAGAAATTGTTTTCTTTGTCCGTCATAATGTTTTCACTAGTTTCTGAGAAGAGAACTCGTGCTTCCTGCAGTTTTAACAATCTTTGATGGTAAAGTAGCCGTGGAAAATGAGACATACAATGAAACTGGAAATAAAAATACAACACCTTACTTTGAAGAACTCTTGCTGGTAAAAAATTTCCCAGGCCCTTCGAGAAATGTTGAGCTTTCTGTTTTTTGACGCATAAAGAGCCATAGCCGTAACAATGAAAAGAAGTGAAGATACATATATAGTCTGCATTCTAAAGTAGATTAATAATTTTTCTTGTTCTGTGCAGATTTACTGCCATAACACAATTTGCAAACCATGGCATGATATTTGTTCCTCTTGGGTATACTTTTGGAAGTGGAATGTTTGAGATGAGTGAGGTTAAGGGTGGATCTTCTTATGGTGCTGGAACTTATGCTGCAGATGGATCTCGTCAGCCTACAGAGCTAGAACTTCAACAAGCCTTTCATCAGGGAAGGTATATGGCCCAAATTACAAAAAAGCTGAAAAAATCACCCCCTCTGGAATGATAAGTATTGAAGATGTACATGAAAATGTAAAAACCGAACTCAGGAAACAGTCATATTTATTTATGTAAAAGATTACTTACTGCAATGAATTTCAACCAACCTCTGAGAAATTACTTCTTTTTCCCCAAATTGTCTTTTCAACATATGAATGTATTCCATGAAAATGATGATTTTTCTTGATGGGAAACCTTAAGAAGTATGGCACGCCATGTTTGAAGCAAACTCTGATGTATTAGCAGAAGTACTATAATGGTCAGTGGTTGAAAATATATGGCTTGTCGATATATGAGAATGGTGTTGTAAGAAAGTGAAATCTCCGCTCAAGTATAAACTTGATCGGAGTTCGCTGAGTCCAGATAATCGTATATATTTGGTTCCTCATCTTTATTATGTTTGTAGTTCAGAAGTTCTGGGACTTCTTGAATTTCACTTCACAGGTTACACTTCTTCTTGTAGGACCGAGATAATGTTGGTCTCACAGCAGTGGCTGAGATAAGACTTTTTTTGAGTGTGGGCGAAATTTTTTTAGAAACGTATGTTACGTAAGTATTTTAATAATAAAGATTATTAATTAATTGATATTTATATAAAAAATGAATCATCGAAAAGCCTCTAAGGAAACGAAGTTGAAAATAATTTTCTTTAAAAAAATCAAAATTAGTTTGTAAATAAATATAAATAATCAATAGAAAAATGGGCTTCCTTTGAATAAAATATTGCTAAAACTAAGTAAATAAAGTTCGAAATGAAAAGAATTAAAAACACGAACCAAAATTATCTTTTAATACTTTTTCAATAACTCATTTAGAAATTAAAAAAATAATTCATTTTATGAAAGACTTAAGGTGAGTCTACATTGAACATAACTGATTCCACTGTTTTTTCCTTATAAGCCTAGCAGCTAAATTTTTTCTTTGAAAAGCCTTGGACCTCACTGGGCCTAAGCAAGCTCCTCCCCCGTCTCACAATAACTGGATTTAGAACCAAGCTGGTGAACAGTTCCCAAAATAAATAAATAAATAAATAAAATCTTGCAAGTGAAAACTTTTAATTTAGGTCCCGCCTAACCGTAAGGGTGAGAAATACCTATTTTTCAGGCAGAGTGCTAAATGTATTTCTGAAATCTGTTCAACAATATTCCTAACATATTTTAATATATTTTATCGAGTTTATGAACTTTTCGCTACCTTCTCTGTAATATATATCGAGTAGATCTATCAATTATTTTGAATTTTTATTAAAATATCATAATATAGTAAAACCTTTAAAAAATTAATAAACATTGAAACCATACCAATTCTATTAATTTAAAGAGTTATTAATTAATCGATAAATTAAATAAATTATTAATTTATCAAACGTATCTATCGTTAAGAAAAATCATATTACCAAATTAGAATAAGGTAGCTTATTATAATCAGAATTAGGTATACGTATCCTGTTTCCTAATTGATGTAACATCAATAACTAATAATGAGAATTCAAAATCTAGATGTTGTAGGAACAAACAACAATATGCTCATAATTTAAATAATATGATATGTAATTTTAGTGAATTATTAACTTATTATATGAATGAGACGAAAGTCTTACATGAGGTTTTCAAAAAAAAAAAAAAAAATCTTATTGAAATTATTAATGTATCTAGTTTATCCAAGTTGAAACCTGAAGAATTTTTATTCACTAGATGTTATTAATTTATTAAATATAAAGTTTTACAATTAGATTTAACAAAGATTAAAAAAGAAGATTCAACGAAGTCGTTGAACTGACTCTCCTCAACACACATGGAACTGCTGAGCCACGGCTTCCATACTCACTTTCTTTTTCATTTTTTTTCAAGTTTAAATGAAAAATAAGTAGGACATGAAATAATAATATTATAGAAATGATAAACTAATTTTTTTCTTTAAATCTATTTTGATTTGCGTTAAAAGTGAGATTGTTTGAGAAAGAATTTAGGTATCTTAAAAATGATGTAGGGAATCGTAATGGTCAGACCCACTTTATTATCAAAAGATTCACTTTTTAAATTTTTTTAAAGTTTAAATAAAAGAAAAGAGTAGAACATGAAATAATAAATTGTAGGAACAATAATTGTCATTTTTTCTTATGATATATTTCGATTTGAATTAAAAATGTGATTTTTTTAATTAGTTTTTTAGAAAGATGCAGGAGGGATGATAAAGAATATTGCTTATATGAGAAGGTAATTTACAAAAATATGTTTAAAATAATATTACATGGCGAGATTTAAAACGTTGCGTTTAACACACATATTCTTTTGAGATTTTTTATTAGATTAAATTTGATTTATAAAGGTGATCACCTTTTGGCTTTTTTTTTTTTTTTGTTTTTTTAAACCCCCTTCGCTGCTCATAGCTTTAAAACGTTGTGAGGAGGACGTTCCCGTTATTATCGTTTAAACGAATTTATAAACGTCTCTAATTCTAGGACAATCTTTCATCACTATGAACTCTGGCCATCCATAACAGTGGCCTTTTCCAATGTAATTGTCGTTGGTAATTGATAACACAAAGTTTGCTTATTTTGATTCTCTTATGAACTATTCAATACCTTTGATTCCATGATGAACTCTCTCAGCGTTTGGTCGTCCACTGGGGATTAAAATAATGTTTAGCCGCTTTTGAGTCTCCTAAGCTTGAAGCCATAGTAAAGCCGCCTAAATTCATTTGCTTATGCATTTAGAGCATCTCTAATATTAATATTTAATAAATTTGAACATAGTATATAAAATATTAATTTATATCAGATTAATATTTGAGGAAAAGGAAGTATCTTTCAATGTATGACGCTGATATCCTTTCATCCTATTTGAGTGACATTTATTTTTTAAAATAAATAACAAAAAAGTATTTTTAACTATATATAAAAAATTAATTTTTAAATTCGAAAGTTATCTCTAATTATTGAGTCAACATGTTAAATATGCTTTCTCGATCTAGATAGTGACTTTCTTCAAATTCCTATTGTTCAAGAATGGTGGATCCAACGCTCACGGAAAAAATAACTAACGTTTATTCAGATCGATGAGTTTGGTCCTTGTAGATTGTAATATAACGAGATATTTTATGACCTTTTTAACTAGTTGATGAGGTGGATAAGTTTGGTGCCGGGATAATAAGATATTGTACGGGCTTTTATGAGATGAATAAGTTTGGTAAGATATTGTAGATTTTTTATTACACAATTACTCTTAAATATAAGAACACTTTGAGAACCCTAGAAGAAAAGGTTAAATGTTAGATTGTTCATCTTATTTCTACTTATTACTGAACTAGTTTTTTTTTTTTTAAGGAATATTACTCAAAAACGTTAATGAATTAAAAAGAAGCGAAGTTTGTAAGTAATTAAATAACTAAATGCTGGATTTTAGTGTTACTCCACAGCCTATATAAGTAATAAATGGTATGTGGAGGTCCGAACGGTTCCTCGGACCTACAACCCGTTCACATACTGGAATCAATAATTTGTACACAACCACGTGGAACGCAAGCTAAGTAGAACAACGCCAACAATTGGTACTTCGGTTTGACCACAACATTCCCACTCGCACCTAAGTCGATTTCATCTTTGCTTTCTCTTTTCCTGCTTGAGCGCACCCATGGAGAGCCTGTGGCGATCCGTCACCGGAGCAAATCCCAGCCCCTCCGATTACGAGGGCGTCGATTTCTGGTCTAACCCGGAGAGATCCGGTTGGCTCACTAAGCAAGGCGAGTACATCAAAACCTGGCGACGTCGCTGGTTCGTTTTGAAAAAAGGCAAATTGCTATGGTTCAAAGATCCTTTCGATTCAACCACACCGGAATCGGTTCCACGGGGCGTGATCTCTGTCGCCGATTGTCTCACWGTGAAGGGTGCTGAGGACACACTCAATAAACCCTTCGCCTTCGAGCTCTCCACTAGCCGAGACACCATGTACTTCATTGCTGACTCGGAAAAGGAGAAAGAGGAGTGGATCAACTCAATCGGACGCTCTATTGTGCAGCACTCCAGGTCTGTTACTGATTCCGAGGTCGTCGATTATGATAGCAAGCGGTAGTTTTTCTATTCGCAGTTTTCTTGTGTATTTTACACTCATTGTGATATAGCTTTGGAAGCTTTCCAATATGTAAAAGTTTCTTATTTGCATATGAAAGACTTTGGAATTGTGATGCTGATTGAGCTTTCTATAGGGGTTCGGTCAAAATTTTACCCGTATTATATATTTTACATTGGACTATCCTGGGGTGAATTTGCAAAGATAATATGAAGTAATAGTAGGAGTTAGATTAAAGGAAGTGATGTGATCAGTGGGTTGAAGAAAACTTCTCCTGAGTGATTGATTACTCAGTGAGTAAAGCGCCATTTGGGTGCAGACTGTTGTTCCTTGCTGCTGCTGCTACCTTTTTTCTACAAATTCACTTTCTTCAAGCGACAGATTATCTGGCTGATGTTCTTTGCACTGTAGTATGTATATCTACCAGTCTAACCTAATATAGTAATATATTGTCCACCGGATTTCTGCCCAAAAGTTGTTTCCTTTGCCTTCTTATGCGAATGGCTTTTTTTTTCTTTTCTGTTCTTTAATATTATTTATAAAATTTATTTATTTATTAAAAAAATAAAGCTATGTGCACGGCCTTCTTTTATACCCTCTTTCCTTTTACATTATCCTGTGCTTTTGATCTTAAAGCGATGTGCGTCATCACACAGTGTAACGGACAAGGCAAGCCCAATCTTTATTAGGCTTTCAGTTTTTATCAAATTTTGATAACTTCGTGATGATGYAATTAGTCAAAAGTAGGATGAGGGTATAAAGCAAACAAAACTATTGGGATCCATATCCCCAGTTATTGTTAGGATTTTAAGTATTTATTTTTCTGTAGTATTTGCTGGAATGGGCACTAATGCATCATTCGTTCTTTGTATAGGCAAGATAGAAGCTCTCAAACAATCAATGATCGTGTTCTCTTTTCCAGTTGTGAGAGCATGATCACTATCACTTGATTTCAGTTTTATTATCCGAAAATTCTTTAAGAATTAAGGGGATGCAAATCTAATTCTAGTTAAAGAACTGAAGCTTATCCAATTTCTATTTCTATTCCTTTGAGTTTCTTTTCCTCCCATTCTTTTGCGGTAAGTTTCTTGTACCCATGATAGGACTTTAGTGTTTGCTAATTGCCCTGGCGCCTAAAAGTTCTGTGGAAGATTGACTGACTGAAATTTCACCAACAATTCTCTGTTCGTAATAGGATCTCCTGTATTATCCAAGTTATCCCCTTCAGCTAAAACAATGTTGATCTTGAACTACTGGATCCACACCTTATATTTGGCTGCTTTTGCTGCCTAGAAATTGTGGGATGAATTTTCAAGTATTGCGSTTTAATTTTCTAGAGGTTAGGTAAGTTGAAGTGATTGTATCAGGTATAGAAGTGTTMTATCGTCTTCATCTGGTTATTACTTCGATAGAAGTTCGGGCAAGCTTGGATCTTTACCAAATGGTGAAGAAGTCGATGTCTAAGTTAWGATGAGACTGCACCCARGGAAACAACTTAAGAGGGTTAGGTTTAGAATGTGCAAGAAAAGTTGTGCATATACACAAAGTTGTTCAAAATTATCAAACTGCAAGAAGCTCCTGTTGCTGTGCACTTTGGTCATGAATGCTACTATACTGGGAAAGCAGAATCAGCAACTCAAAATTCCCGAAGATAATCGAGTAATCATAGATACTAAATAATTTTCTAGGTGGCTTACAAAATGTATGAGAAGAAAAATGCCTTTTGTTTGGTAGTTGATCTGCATAGCATGAGTTCTTTTTTTGCACAATCAGGTCATATCCATAGTTCYAGTGGAGTTCTTGATCAAAATCGATGAGCCGGTGAATAGGATTTTTGTGGGAAAATTGTTCTTCTATTATGATATGCGGTTATTTCAAGATCTTATGATGATATGGTTCCTATCATGTTTGCTCCCCCTACCCCATCAAGGTCATGTAATAAAGGCCAGGGGAGGTGCACCCGTAACAGGAGAAGGGGAAAAGCTTAACAATATTCTAAAAGTAACTGCATGAGCAATAAGATGGTAAKACGATGGCGGATTAATTCATAGTATATGTATACATTTATTGACAAACGTATTGGGCGTTACCAAGTAAACAAGAAGTTAATGCCTTAGTTGGGAACCTTATCAATATGGCTTGTTCTCTTGGATAACTTGCACTTAATTTGAGTTTTCTTTTTGGGAATGAGGTAATCTTTGATTTAATGTTCTTGTTTTTGTTAACTGCGTTTGTTTTATTGGCGATATTCGAATTTAATATCTTGACCATTTGAATCAATAATTATTTGTRCTTATACAATTGAGTAGGATTAAAATTTTATTGTGCATTTGCAATATTGCAATCTTCAATCCCTAGATTGGCTACTACCTATTTGCTACACCATCAATTGTAATATTTACAGTGAAAAATAGTATCTTATTCTAATCTCTCTACTAATTTGAAATACAAAAATTGATGTAATTTTATCAAAGTGAATTACACTGGATGATTAATCTAATCCTTTCTCATAATATATGTTATCCGACAAACTAAACGAGCCCATATCGTTCCTCCCGATTCCATAAAACCCTGGAGAGCGTAGAAGCGGCACRCTGCRTCTCATGGCCGCTAGGTACGSCCCTGCAATCWGCCTTCCACGTCATCARCATCTCCAAAACCCAGACCCTMTTCCAACGGTCAATAACGAACGTTTCTTCGCCAACCACCCTGTGCTCGAACTCCTGGACCAATCTTCGAACACTACACAGCTCAAGCAAATCCATGCCCGAATGCTCCGGCTTGGACTCTTCTCCGACCCTTTCTCGGCCAGCAAGCTCATACAAGTKTCTGCKCTCTCCGAATTGTCAAGCCTCCAATATGCCCAGAAAGTGTTTGATCAAATTTCACACCCGAATCTTTATTCTTGGAATGCTCTCATTCGCTCGTATGCTTCTAGAAAAGAACCAATTAAAAGCTTGCTGATGTTCATGCAAATGCTTTGTGAGAGTGATGAATTGCCTAATAAATTTACATACCCTTTTGTCATCAAAGCCTCTGCTGAGCTTTCGGCATTACGGGTTGGGGAAGGACTTCATGGGATGGTACTTAAGTCTGAACTTGGGTCTGATTTGTTTGTTCTTAATTCTCTCATTCATTTTTATGCTCAGTGTGGTTGTTTGGATTTGGCCTACCGAATYTTTTTGAGTATGCCAAAAAGGGATATTGTATCTTGGAATTCAATGATTGTGGGCTTTGCGCAAGGAGGTTATGCTGACAAGGCATTGGACCTGTTTCATGGTATGGAGGAAGAGAAGTTGAGACCCAATGATGTCACTATGATTGGAGTCTTATCAGCTTGTGGGAAGAAAATGGACTTGGAATTTGGGAGGTGGGTGCATTTGTATATTAAGAGCGAGGGGATTAGGGGGGGTTTGATACTGAATAATGCCATTCTTGACATGTATGTAAAGTGTGGCAGTGTTGAGGATGCAAAAACGTTGTTTGATAAGATGGAAGACAAGGATATTGTTTCATGGACAACTATGCTTGTAGGGCATGCAAGGATGGGTGACCTTAATTCAGCGAGGACTGTTTTCAGTAAAATGCCTTACCAAGACATTGCTGCATGGAATGCTCTTATCTCAGCATATGAGCAAAATGGTAATCCTAAGGAGGCATTGGCTACTTTTAATAAATTGCAGCTCAGCAAGGAGGTAAAACCTGATGAAGTCACACTTGTTTGTGCACTTTCTGCATGTGCGCAATTGGCAGTTATGGACTTAGGTGGCTGGGTTCATGTATACATAGAGAAGCAGGGTATAAAATTAACCCGTCATCTCAGTACTGCWCTAATTGACATGTACTCGAAGTGTGGACATCTGCAGAAGGCACKTGAGGTGTTTCATTCGGTTGAGAGCAAAGATGTGTTTGTCTGGAGTTCAATGATTGCTGGTCTGGCAATGCACGGTCGTGGACGAGATGCAATAAATCTTTTCTTGAAGATGCAAGAAGCAAAGGTCAAGCCTAATGCTGTTACTTTTACCAACTTATTATCTGCTTGCAGTCACTCGGGGCTGGTGGACGATGGGAGGGATTTCTTCAATCAAATGGAACCAGTTTTTGGTGTTGTACCAGGGGTTAAGCAATATGCTTGCCTCGTCGATATTCTTGGCCGTGCAGGTCACCTGGAAGAAGCAGTAGATTTGATAGAGAAAATGCCAATCTCTCCTGGGCCTACGGTGTGGGGGGCTCTACTTGGAGCTTGCCAAGTTCATGGAAATTTAGACCTTGCAGAATGGGCCTGTGGCCAGTTGCTYGAGTTAGAGTCTCAGAATCATGGAGCATACGTATTGTTATCAAATATTTATGCAAAATCAGGCAAATGGGATRAGGTTTCAGAACTAAGGAAGCTAATGAGAAATTTAGGATTGAAGAAAGAGCCTGGATGTAGCTYCATTGAGGTTGATGGCATTGTTCATGAATTCCTTGTGGGAGATAACTCTCACCATCTATCAAAGAAAATCTACTTGAAATTGGAAGAGATGATTGCTAGATTGAGATCGGCTGGTTATGTGCCAAACAAGTCCCAGCTGTTGCAACTTGTTGAAGAAGAAGACGTGCAGGATCAGGCGTTATATCTTCATAGCGAGAAGTTGGCTATAGCTTTTGGACTAAYTAGCATATCCCCATCTCAGCCGATTCGAATTGTGAAGAATCTTCGTATATGTTGTGACTGCCATGCTTTTGCCAAGAAGATATCGAAGCTTTATAATAGGGAAATACTTTTGAGAGACCGCTACAGATTTCATCACTTTAAAGGGGGCGAATGCTCATGTATGGATTATTGGTGAATTTGAAGTATGCTCTGTTGTAAAATAACATACGTACAAAGATGGGAACCAAATATCAGATGATTGCTCTTATTTATTAAGATTGTCGTTCCTGTTATCAGCTGTACTAGTTAAAAGAGAGTCCCATGCATTGGTTGACTGTACAAGAGGGGTATCAGACATCAAATTATTCAAAAGAGTACATTTTATAAAAACTAGATCACCAAAGTCACCTATTTTTGAAAATTTCCTCCTTGTGCACCTCTTCTGTTAAATTTCTCTCTTACTGACATCAGATCCATGTACACTTGCATCATGCTTATTCTGTCCTGTGGAGCTTGCTCTGAGCATGAAAGACCAATTCTGAATAGAGAAATCAAGCATTCGCTCAAGTAACTTTCCCTATCTGTGGTGTCTATCAGATCTCCAGGCTCTTCCTCGTACAAACCTGATTGGTCCACTACGTCCATTACTTGATATGGCAATGCTTGTTGGACAAAATTATGGAGATTTCCATTGTCTTTAAATAATTCATCAGTAGGTCTTCTCCCTGTGAACATCTCTAGCAGAAGAATCCCGAAGCTGTACACATCCCCTTCAGTAGATACCTGACTGCCCATGCCATACTCTGCAAGTTTACGGACTAGCATTAACTATTATSCTGACTGAAAATTGGTGCTGGATAATTGAAGTTTATATTGATAACGTAAAGGATTCCTTCAAAACAACACTAGAATAAAAAGTTTTACCTGGAGCAGCATAACCAATGGTGCCCTTGACCCCAAGTGAGCTAAACTGATTCAGATTAGCATCTTCAGTAGAGTTGAAAAGCAGCTTTGCCAAACCAAAATCACTTACATGAGCAGTCAAATCATCATCAAGAAGGACATTACTGGGCTTAAGATCACAGTGAGCCACAGGTGTTTGGCACTGGTTATGAAGGTAGTGCAATGCGGAAGCAACATCTATTGCAATGTTTATCCTCTGGAAGATACTCAAACTTTTTTGTGCTATATGTCCATCATCAGGATGCAGCCATTTTTCCAGGCTCCCATTTGGCATGTATTGATACACCAAAGCTTTAAAGTCATTTCCATGGAAGTCTGTACTTGAGCAAGCAGTTAGAATCTTCACGAGGTTTCGGTGCCTTATGTTCCTCAAGGCTTGACACTCGGCGAAAAAGCTTTTCGAAGCCCCTCTCTGTTGAAGTTTTATTACTTTGACGGCAACTCCTGTTGCATCTGGACCAAGAGTTCCTTTGTAAACTGTGCCAAAATTACCTGATCCTATCAAGTTATGCAGAGAGAATCCACCAGTTGCATCTAGCAGATCTTTGTAAGAGACCTTCCCTTGCATGTCCATGGTTGAGGAGGCTGAAATAGGTTTACTCCTCCTCTTTCTCATCCAGAAAAATGAAAGCAACATCAACAAGAAGGTGGAGCATGAACCAAGAATAGCAATTATTAGTATCATCCTCAGAGCAGTGTGCTTCTTTGATTTTATAGGTGCCTGTCTAGGACATGATTGCATATGCAGTGCAGTGATGCCCCCACAAAGTTTCTCATTTCCTGACAATTCAATCCTACTTGGATCTCCAAAAACACCCTGAATGGGCACCTCACCCTCCAGCTGGTTGAACGACAGATTCAMGTAAAGCAGAGAGGAAAGCTTGGCCATGCTCTGAGGAATGTGTCCTGACAAGTTGTTGTTGGAAACATCTAAGAACTGAATGTTTTTCAGACTATTCAAATTAGCAGGTATTGGTCCTTCAAAGCTGTTTCCTTCCATGTCGAGTATTTCCAATGGTAGACAGTTCCCCAATGTGTTTGGAATTTTACCAGAGATTTTGTTGTTTGAAAAATCTAATGCGGCAAGATTTGTCAAGTTCCCAACCTCTTCAGGCAAAGGACCACTCAAGAAGTTCTGGGACATGTTCAGTATTATAGACAGAGATGACAGACCAATCACTTCTTTAGGTATGGAACCSGTTAGGTTGTTCTTCGACAGGTCCAATGATTGGAGGAGTCTGCAGTTTCCAAGACTTGGTGGTATACTTCCTTCGAATTTGTTATCTTGAAGGTAAATGTACAAGAGTCCTTTAATATTTCCCAGGGAATAGGGTATCCTACCTCTCAACTGGTTTGATTCCAAATGAAGGTTTYTCAAATTTGAAAGCTTTCCTATAGAGTCTGGAATGCTGCCACTTACAAGAGAATTCACTATGCTGAGAACGTTTAAGTTGACAAGGTTGGAGATATCTTCGGGAATGCTTCCGCTTATCATGTTTTTTCCTACAAGGAGCCGTGYCATTGAGGTCGAAAGATTAGTTATAGAGTTAGGCAACATACCCCCAAAATTGTTTTCCGCAATGTCCAGAAACTCAAGCTTCCTGCAATTGGTAAGAGAAGATATAAAACTCAAATCGTCAGGTGCACCACTACCCAGCTGATTGGTGAGAACGTTAAGCCAGTAGAGATTTTGAAGGTTGCCAAAACTCATGGGTATATTTCCGGTGAAATTGTTCATTGGAATATCAAGCTGTAGAAGCTCTGAACAATTGGACAATGAGGCTGGAATAGATCCAGTGAAGTGATTGCTTCCCAAATACAGTCTCTGGAGATTTGGAAACTTAAGGCCTATATCAGGTCTCAGACTGCCTTCGAAATTGTTAAATGACAAACCMATGAGCTTAAGGGATGAGAGATTGTAAAGAACAGGAGGAAACTYGCCAGAAAGCAAATTCCATGACATGCCAAGATATGCCAAACTGCTTAGTTTGGCCATTGTATCTGGAAAATATCCATCCAATTCATTGTACGACATGTAGAGCTCTTGCAAAGACGTAAGGTTTCCAATGGAAGCCGGAATAGTTCCTGTAAGATTGTTGTTCTTCAGATACAGCTTCACCAGCTTTGTCAGTAAACCAAGTTCTGGAGGAATGCGCCTTTCAAGAAAATTGTGGTCTAGCAGGAGATTTACCAAACTCTCACAATGAGAGAGGTTAGCAGGAATTTCATCGCTTAAGAGATTAAAGCTTAAGTTCATGGTTTGAAGCCTGATCAGTTGGCCAAATTCTGAGGGAACTACACCATGGAAAGAGTTGTCTGAAAGATCCAGAAGGCTAAGAAATGAAAGATTTCCAACGTGGGGAGATATGGAACCAGACAATCTCAGGCTTCTAAGWCCCAAACTGTAAACCCTCTGGTGTTTCCGCCCACATACCACCCCAGTCCACTGGCAGAAATGGATGGTTGAATTCCAAGAGTCTAGGACTCCTTCAGGATCTTCGGTTATTTCAGACTTGACAGCAAGCAATGCAAGCTTATCTGTCTCATTCCCGATTGTAGCTGCTGAAGCATAAGCAGGAAATGACAAGTTGAGGAACAATGATATGCTTGCATTGAAGGTGAGATAGAAGAATAGGATCGAACTAATAGCTTGAAATTCCATTTGACAATGTAAGGTTGCAGAGAAGGGTCACGTGATTGTCTAATCAGCTCAAACAACTTCAGAAAAGCCTATATACTGAAAATTCTTGTCTTATTCTCTTGACTTCTCAAGTAAACAAATACAAAAAGACTGGGTGGATCTTGATTGAAAATCAAAAGTACACCAGTTGAGATTCCGGAGCATGTTCAACTTCATTTTCAGATTTAAACATGGACTAGGAGGTATGGACATTGACCAACTAATATTGCTCGTCTGCGCTGTACTTACATGTTTCGTGGAAACCATGAGCATTCCGGGTCCTAAAGCATGGCACAAATAAAGAATCCCTCGGCTTGCGGTTGTGCTTATTTCGAGGTCCTGGTCATCCCTTTACTCTTTTAGCAATCTTTAACGGTTACCAAAGTCTCTGGCGTTTAATGTAATATCTCTATCTAGACTTGCCCATCGTTATGAGTAGTAGGCTGGCAATGRGCTTCAAAGAAGACCGAATACAGATTTCCTTCATGATATGAGGAGGATTAGAAGCTAAGTGCATACTGCATTTTGATATGCATATTCTTAGAAGCTGAAAGAAATTTCTCGAGTCACGAGTGTTGAACATATGAATGGTACAAGTTATTTCTGTGTTTGAACGATCTTCACATCATGATGTAGAAAAGGGCTCAAATTGCATCTAGACGGTAGCTTTGAGGTGCAGCAAATAGCCGAAGACCAGAACAATCTCAGTATCTGACATCGTTTGGTTTRGAGGTTGCTCCTTCTCTGGTCAATTTATGAGGAAAATCAAGATGGTTGCYGGCAATGTCTGTACTTGACCAGGTCAAACTCTGCTGCTTGAGATGGCGATTGTGCTGTCATATTCAATAACTTGGGAAGCATTGGCCTCGAGCACTCACCTTGCAGCAAGGGAAGAACACTTCTTGATTTGACATTTATGCAGTAGAGTTTCTTTCTTCTGCCAGTGGTTAACTTTGAGGATTAGGAAGGAGACCTAAAATTCCTCCAAAGCAACGTAACTGCACCAATTAAGACTTAAAGAGAGATTGGACTTACAGCCTGGAGACCTCGTGAACTATGACTAATATTTTTGGCTTCCCTCCCCGTGGTTGGTATTTGGAAGCAGGTGTTGGCACAATTCAACTGGACGTGTACCGTGATTAACGGTTAAAAAATTATTGACTCAATTTTGATTCATGAATTGATGAATTTTTATTTTAATTTTAATTTTTCATTTTAATACGAAAAAAATAACGATACATGAATCGTTGAATCATCGACTCAGAAGGTTTTTTTTTTATTTTAAAAAAATTGTTCAAATAATGGTAAAATTATACCATTTAAAGTGATATTATTATGATAACTTTGACAAATTTTTTTAAAAATTCCAAATAAATTCGTTAAATCATTTAAAAAGATATATAAATTTTATTTTTAAGAAAAGTTATTCAGATAATGGTATAATTGTACCATGTGAAGCGATATTACTTTGACAAAGTTAGGTGGAATATTTGCTCAACCGAATTCAATTTTGGCAATTTGTTTTTCAAAAATTTAAAGTAAATCCATTGAAACATTTAAAAAAATATAAATTTATTTTCTCTCTATAAATACCCTCTTCCAACCTCATTTTATTCACAAGAATCCTATCATTTCTCTTAATCTTGTCTTATACCTCTCTATTTTTTTCTTAATTCTCTCAAGTCCTCTCTCAGTTTTTTTCGGATGCTCTAGAAGTCTATATTTTTCAATTCTACTATAGCCATTATTAGTCCCGAAAAAAAATGATAGACTCGAGCAAGTCCAATAGCAGGGAAAGACTCCAATGAGATTTCTCCCAACCTTACATTATTCATATCCCCACACAAACTAATTTACCACTCCAAGTAATTTTCAATTGCTGATATATTTTGAATATCAAGAAATATCGAATTTTTTATTCCAGTCATTGATACTTGGAATAATACATTTGAAGATGATGAAGATGATGATGGAGAAAGAAGTGTTGGACAGTCGGGATTGGTATCGCCCATCTAAGAAGTGTTAGTACAAGGAAAGATAAAGAACCTAAATCTCACATTTTTAGGCAGGACTTTACTAACAAATAGCTTTGTACTTGAGACTATGAAGTGTATTGCAAATATTGCACCTCTACATATAAATTCAAGTCCGGAGGAAGGTAAAGGAGTTTACAAGGCCACTTGAAATGGAAGCACCTTGACAAGCTCGGTATGAAATCTTCACAAATACAAATAATCGGGTACACARCTTCTACCAATCCTAGCTCTTTTTTTAAATATAATGATGAAAAAAATAGACATGAGTTAGGTAAATTAGTTGCCATTGAACATTAAGTTTTAGTTTTTGTAAAAAATTAAATTTTGTAGATTATTAAAAAATTGCATTAAATCCTATTGGTAAACATATTTAATAGACAAAATTAACACGTACTGTGCATAAATTATATAAAAAAGGTAAAAAAGATTTACATAAAATATTTTCTATTTAGATAATCTAGATAATAGAGTATCTATTTGTAGTGATATTTGGAGAGATCATTGGCAAACACATTCTTACATGGCTGTTACTTGTCATTGGATAAATGATAATTGGAGGATCAAAAGAAACTATTTGCATATCGTGTCTTTGATGATACACATTTGCTRTTAATATTTCAAAATTAATTTTATAAATATTAGAAGAATATAATCTCATAAAAAGAGTATTTTCGGTGAGTTTTGAAAATGCTAGTTCTAACACAGCTTCAATTCCCGATCTTCACAGATATTGTGAACCATAAATTTGGTGGTAAATATTTTCATGTTAGGTGTGCATGGCATGTTCTGAATTTATGTGTATAAGATGGTTTTAAAAAATCTTAAATCTTATATTCAACCTATCAGAATTGCTTTGTCTGATCTTTGGTCACATCCACAAGTAATGAAAGAATTGTTTAAATTTTGTAGAACAAATAAAATGAGACCAAAATTTTTTTCCCCTGATGTTCCTACTCGCTGGAATTCTACTTATGAGTTATTACATGAATCTTTTAAATATAAGGAACTTTTATGTGCTTTTTTCAACCATAATGTGCAAAACTTATGTTTATTTCCGGTTAGTAATTGGGATATTTGTGAAAAGATTTTGAGATTGTTAAAAGTTTCTAATGATGACTTATACTATGGCTGGTGTTTATTATCCAACTTATCATTTAATTGTTTATGAATGTCTTGATATTGATGTAGCTTTTAAGGAGTGTGTTGAAATAGATCAATTTAATGATTATGTTAATACAATGAATATTAAGTTGGCTGAATATTATTATGAAATACCTACGATTAATCTGATTGCAATTGTTTTTTATTCTAAGATTAAAATAGAAGGTTTACAAGAATAATTAGCTATATATTAAGGTTGTATTTGTGATGATGAAACTATAATAAAGACTGATATTTCTAGACTAATTAATGATGTTAAGAAAAACATAATTGATTTGTACATGGAGTATAATGCTACTTATGATATACAAATTCAAATTGATGAGTCATCTAACCCTGATATGGGTAAACAAAAGGGTCATGCATATCTATTAATGCGATAACGAAACAAGAGTAAGATCGACATCTTTATCATCATCAGGATCGAGTTCCATTTGGAAACTCGAAAATTATCTAACCACTTGTTTTGAGTTCGAAGATGCAGGTGATGATGTTGAAAGTGTTGAAATCATACAATGGTGGAGAGGTAAAAAGAAAAAAAAAAAAAATTCTAGTCTTATCTTTGATTGCTAGGGATGTGCTTGCAGTTCCGGCATCAACAGTTGTGGTTGAGCAAGTTCGTAGTGCTGGGGAAACATATTGTCTGAAGATCGATCATCTTTAAGTCTTGATTCTTTAGAAGCCCAATCTTGCCTCGAGATTGGATTAAAGCTGAAAAACGACAACAAGAAAACCTTCATCCCCACTTCTCCCAATTATTTGACATAGACACCGAGGAAACTTCTATTAGCACTAATGTGGGAAGCGATTGAGGTAAAAGAGGGTTTACATGTAAGAGAACTACGAGTGATTTGATTCCTCTATACCCTTAGAGGTTATGTAGGCAGCTTAATTTTTTGAAACAAAAATTAAGTTTAAGCCCATTTTAATAATAAAATTTCATTTCTTTATTAAAAGTTTTAAATTTTACCTTAGCAAATTTTTTTAGTTAAATTTTTTATTTTAAAATTTTTGATCGGAGTCAAAATCGAAACTACATTAAAAATCATAATTATAACTGTGCCAAAACCAGCCAAAATCGTGAATCGTCGATTTATGAATAGCCATGAACCGTTAATTTAAAATTTTAATTTCGATTTGTCATTTTGATATACCGTGAATCGAGTTATGAAACGTGATCACCTCTACTTGGAAGTAACATGATCAAATGGCCAAGTTGGTAAGGATGGAACTTGCACACTTAACAACCACAAATACATGTTAAGTGAAATTGTATTAAGRGATGCTTTTTAGCACTGAGGTCTACCTTTTGTCAATCACTTTTGGTAGATGATGATAATAGCTAATGTTATCACATTTGGGAAAGGCCAGTCAGTGGCCACTGTCAAAATCTAGTTGGGCCAAGACCAAGATGTTTTACTCTGATAAATAATATATTGAATCATAATGCAGTCGAAAAAGCAATATAGGATTGCAGGCACATCTACACATTTCCTTTAAATGATAATGATCTACCAGTGGTAAGTCCATTTTCACAAAATACCTCATATAACACATGGATCAAGATTTGCAATCGCGTTCTTTCCCCTTCAGCAAGTCATGATGCAAAATATGATTCAGCAGCCAATGTCCCAGCTCATTGTTAGAATGAGACAAGAATTAATTTCAAACACAAAATGTCTATCATACCACAAGATTCTATAAAGACTTAATGAATACCAGAAAGATCACAAAGAAGAATCAAGAAAAACTTAACATTACTTGTATATATTAACTTTGTAAAAATGTATATTGTGAATCAATTACAAGAATCTCTCAAGTGTTTTTGTTAATCTARAAGCTCCTCACCCATATTGAATCATGAATATTAAAAAAATCACCACTAGAGATCTTTGGAGGATTGTCATGTTTTCTCTATTTCTTACGTAATAATCGACTAATTTCAACTTTTATACTCCTCTGATAGCTACTTGATCCATCACAAGCTAATTCAAGCCATTGATTTGCCTTTTCTCATATTCCTTTTTAGGTTGAGACGTAGACCTGACATCAGACAACTTTTCAACACAACAAACCCCTAATTGCCTAGATAGAGTACTCCTCTGAGACACAACACTAAAACATCATGTTGCCCCTTCATTCTCTAACTTTCCACTGCAATTTGTACCTAGGATTGACAGGTTCAGATTGGAACAAATTTGACTAAAAGGCCCTAAGAAAACGCCTTAATCAGAATATCAGCTAATTGCTTATTAGTAGGAAATTGTAATACTAGATCATTTTGTTAAACTTTCTCCTGCACAAAATGGTAGTCGATATCAAGGTGCTTGAGAGGAAAATGAAAAGCATCATTGGAACTTAGAGCTATGGTAGACAAGTTATGACATTTGAGAAAAGGAGTTTCAGGAGGAAACACCTAAAAAGCTTTGAAAACTTGACGAATCCAATAAATGTTAGCAGTATAGTTGGCCAAGGATCTATATTCTGCTTCTGTATAACTTCTGGAAAAACCAACCTACTTCTTGTTTCCATGACCCAACATTATATCCATAAGCCACTAAAAAATTTGTTGTTGATCTCCTTGTTCCAGGTTCTCCTCCCCAATCTGCATCACTATATCCAATAAGCCTCATTGGTACTTCCTCGTAGTATAAACCCTTGTGAATAAAGCCTTGCAAACATCAAATGATCCTCTTCACAACATGCATATATATGCATGTAAGTTGATTTTTGCATAAATTGACAAGTTGTGTTAACAACATAAGCCAAATCTGGCCTTGTGAAGGTGCTATATATAAAGCACCAACTAGGCTCCTGTACTTGGTATGATCTGCAGGTGATTCTCCATCGTAGGCTCCTGTACTTGGCATGATCTTCAAGTGGTTCTCCATCAGAGGGCAACAAATGTGTATTAGGCAAATATGGAGTAGAGCAAGGTTTACAGGTAGACATACTAGCTCTACTTATCAATTCCTTGGCATACCTGGATTGCCAAATAAAGATGCCATGTTTATGATATTGGATCTGCAACCATAGAAAATATGTGAATATTCCCATGTCTTTTAAGTCAAACACCTCAGTTAATTCCTAAACCACCTCTCGCATAACCTTATCATTATTCCCAGGTAGGACTATGCTATCCACATACAACAAAAGAATTACCATAGAATTTTCAACACAACTTAAAAATAAGCTTGGATCAGGGTGACTTGATTTGAACCCCAAAGCAGGAAATTAGCTAGTAAACTTCTCATTCCAAGYCCTAGGGGCTTGTTTGAGTCCATAAAGGGACTTGTATAGTCTGMAAACATGATATGGAAATTTAGGATCGACAAATCCTTTTGGTTGTTTCATGTAAACTTCTTCTTTTAACTCCCCATGCAAGAAAGCATTCTTGACATCTAACTGTCTCAACTTCCARTTATGTGATGCTRCCCAAGCTAAAACCAGTCTCACAATTGTGTGTCTAACAACTGGATTGAAAGTTCTCTAAAAATCAATTCCATATTGTTGATTGAAACCTTGAGCAACCAATCTTGCATTGTGTCTAAAGACCGACCGATCTGCATTGTTCTTCACCTTATACACCCATTTGCAGGTTACAATATAGCAAGCAGTAGGTGCAGGAACTAATGACCAAGTTCCTTGATTCTATAGAGCTTCAATCTCCTCATTGATTGCAATTTTCTATTATGGTATTCCAGCTGCAACCTTATAGGTACTTGGCTCAATGATGTCCAATATTGCGGTAACACAAGTATAGCCAGAAAAAAAAAAAAAAAATAATCTCCAAATTTCTGGTGTGTAAGATTTGCTAAATAATACTGCAAATCCTCAAGTTTCTTCTTTTTGACTATACCAGCTTTCCCTTCTAGTGAACATAGAACGAACCTTCTGATCATTACCATCAATAACATCTTGATTAGGAACTTCCCCCAACATTAATGTCATTGTCTTCATGTATTAGCACATTGTATCACAATATTGCCATCCTGTCTTCTTTCTAAATTGAGGAAGGAGGAAGAATTACATCCGTTCCACTACAAGAAAAATGTCTTTTTTCCTACAGGCAAATCTATCCCGAAAAAGACGGATTTTCCGATGGAAAATATCCCCTTGGAAATAGGCGTTCACTAAAATCACATTAGTAATTTCCAACAGTTTCTGACAGATTTATGATGGATGTAATTAAAGATTAAATGACAAAAAATTGGAAATAAAAAATTTGACAGATTTCTGGTGGATGTTTGTACAAAAATAGAATTAAAATCTCTAAAAATCCATCTAAAATAAAACTGAAATTAAGAAAAAAAATTGATTTTCGTCCTTGTTTTCAAATTATATTCCTAAATAAAACATGTAGACAAATCTAATTTTAAACCAACAATGAATATTTAAATCACGAATTTCAACACAAAACATAATCATAATCATATTAATCCGATTACATATCCAAAAACATAAAGAAAAATCCATTAGTAATGAAACTAAAGTAATATAAAGTGCTGGAAAAAGAACCTAAAGTTCAGATCTTGGATCATCTTGGTGCCCTTGTTATAATGATGAGACGGATCATTGATATCAGCAGATGGAACAATCGCAGATGGAGGTCGCATGTGGATACAAAATTGTGTCTGAAGCATAAGCTTAGCTTCATTTGCTGCTGGAGCTAAATTTGGAATTGTTGGACCCACTGATCAAGCCGCACCTCAAATTGCTGCTCCATCTCGAACCTCACCTCCTGAGTTATATATTCCTTCATAGCTTCATAGGAAGGAGTTGAGGTTGTCTTAGATGCAAAACTAGTCTCACATCCTACTGAGAGACACCTTCAACCAAAGCCATAAATCCTATCTTTCTAGTTTTTACCTCCAATAATAGGTCTCACAGCTCAGGAGTTATCTATAATTTGGCTGTTTATGACTCTTGCGAAGCCTCATCGAGAGACTCTAAAAAATTAGTCTAGAAAATTACGAAACATTAATCAATATATAATGGTTTRAATGGGAAAACAAATTATCTAAGTTGAAGTAGGGCACTCCATATCCTTATATATCTCTATTGTGTCTTGGAGTCCACCCACTCTCCTTTTTTTCGAGTCCCTTTGCTCCGATGGAGCTTGTGACAATATTCAAATGTTTTATCACCAAAAAAATTTCTTCGGTGAAGTTTTTCTCGCAAAATCAATAGTCGGCATATGACAATAAGTTGAAAAGATGGTATATTRATACTATCTTATTAAGCAAATTTAGAAATAAGTTTACTTTGAAACTATTTAGAATATAACCAAATAAAAGGACTTAGTGAATGCAATTAAGAAATTGAAAAATTCTTGACAATTCCTTTTATTAATAGGATAATTTCTAAGCTTAAAAGCTACAACTTTAGTAAAAATGCACATCCTCCTTCAATATGCACAACATTAAACACAAAAGCACATCATGTCATTCAATATGCAATACATTAAACATAAAATCACGTCATCTTATTCAATACGAAACACACTTACACAAAACTTAGGACGGCTTACCAGAGTACACATAAGATAATAAAATATTCATCCAAGCAAATAATCATATAATCAGATAATCAGCCAACCAAGGAACTCAACTGCACAATGAGCAAATATTTTAGTAACAAAAGAATGGCCTACCCACTTAAAATGCAAATATACCATGGTCCATATTAAAAAGTTTATGCACCC
Source organism: Rhazya stricta (assembly GCA_001752375.1). NCBI lineage: Eukaryota > Viridiplantae > Streptophyta > Magnoliopsida > Gentianales > Apocynaceae > Rhazya > Rhazya stricta. The sequence goes on along the minus strand of MEJB01000001.1, from coordinate 7,160,756 downwards.
CCTCAATAGTGAAATTTTTGTCAAGAGCAATTTTCAGTATACAATCGTTATCCAGGTAAAAGAATTTATGCTTTAGGAGGATAGCATCTACAACAATAGCAGAAGGTATATCATTAGATTATCTCATGGATATAAACATTACATTTAATAATTTTCCCGTCAAATTCCATGGTTGATGCACTATCATATGTGTCAATTGGTACGATGGATGTTTTATAGATCGAATTAGAATAATTGCCATCTTTCTTGTCAAGCACATACAATTCATTAGGAACAACCATCTTATAAGTAATTTGTACTAAACACATCCTCTTGAACTCCCTCAAGACACACGTTATACCTATCAACAAGTTGAACAATCAAACATATTTCTCTTAATAAATCAAATATTCAAATAAGAATAAAGAGAAAGAGGCATGACAGGTCTAACATTGTTCCCTTAGTTCGAGCATCGCCCGCTTTAAAAGGGACAGTAAACATACCTGAATCCTTGCATTCGAGTGGCAATTGCTTTTGGAGGATAGTTGGAAAGTTTTCCCCTAGAACTATCAATTAATTACCTTTCAGCTTTTCCTCATCCTTGTGAAAAATCTCAAGAGTTTCCTTCTTTTTCTCTACTTTCTCGAATTCGGTAAATTTAGAATGGAATGGAGGAACTGTCACTAGTGCATCATATTTTTCATCAAGTGTTTTGTGTTGTTTAGTTTGTGTTTGGGGAGCAACTATTTCCTTATTGTCCTCGTTATTTATCGACCGTGCCAACCTGCTAGGGAAAGCTGGTAAAATTACTATCTTAGACTTGAGAGATTTTGTACTTACCTTCTTAGGAGAAGCTACTATTGGCTTTAACTCATCATCTTCCTTTTGTACTTCCTCCTTAGGCAAAGTATCTTCCATCTTCTTTTCACTCCCWAGGACAATGGTACTCACATTTTTCCTTGGGTCTTTATCACTTTGAGTTAACAACTCCTCATGATTCGCGTCAAGCTTATATATTGTAGTTGCCATTTGTGAGAGCTGGGGTTTTGTGTTGCGCATGTCTGTCATTGTCTCTTGTTCAAGCTTTTRTCTTTCTTGGTAATACCTTTCATTTTCTTCTTGAAACTTGAGTCTGTCCTATTGGAGCAACTCATGAAATTTAGTAAGTTTGTCCAAAATATCTTCCAAAGATTTACCTGAATTTTTGATAGTGAGCGGAGTAGGTTCACAAGGTTGAGAATATTGGATAATTTTTGGTGCTTCATAATTGAAAATGATAATGACTCCATCATGGGTTATATGGATCTGCATAAGAATTGTACTCTGATTGTGGTGGACCTAGAAATCCTCCATTCGCATTGGTATACTTATCTAGATCATATCTCCTTTGAGGTGGACCTGGAAATCCTCCATTTACATTGGCATAGTAATAAAAATCATCTCGAAGTAGGACATTGATAAATAAGATGATCTTTATTTGAATAAATACCACAAGTCCTTACTTCTTGCCTTTTTCCGGCAATAAGATCTCTTGCTAAAATTGTTAGTTTAGCTAATTCTTGTTCTAGGGAAGAGACACCTGCCTAATGTATGTCTCATCCAAATCCATATGGTTGTGAATTGCAAGCCATAAAGGAGTTCATATTGATAATCAATGAGAAAACAAGTTAATAAAGCATGCATAAAAAAGACATGGAGAAATTTTTGTTGAAAGAAATAAACTCTTGGAATATATTCCTCGACAACGATTCCAAAATTTGGTTTGTTGTTAAAATACCAAAAATAATTAACCTACTCTTATATGAATAAAATAGCATAGAGTAAGGTTGTCTCCTTAGGGAATATGTGAACAAATTTCTTTCAATTAAAACACGAACAAAAGGTGGATTTTGGAAGATATTACTAAACTAACAATTATTCTAAAAYGAATAAATCACAAAAAATATTAGGAAACAACAAATAAGATGTTGGAAACAATATATGGGAAAGATCCATACTAATTCCACCTTGATTCTATTCAATCAATTACATATGCAAAAATAATTTAATTATTGCAAGTAAACTGGTTATAGTTGTCTGAAAACCCACTAACAATCAATCTCTCCTTACTGTTTAGGTGATTATAGGAAACCTCAATAATCACTCCCTAATTCGAAAGACAACTCTCAAAAAACTCTAGAATTTTGGTGTTCTAGCAGTACTAAGGTCTAGAGAGACCTAGTTTACAACCAACAAACTCAGAACTGATCTATTTGGGTTAGATTATCTACTCCCATVATGAGAATTATATGGCATAGCAAACATAACCCTATCAAGTTACCACTTATTTAAACCTAACAAATACTTACAAATTTGAAGGTTTAACTGGCTGTAAAGTAAAGAGTCTAATCAAGTAATGAGCTTAAATTACCAACTAAACTAAATAGCTGAACTTCCCAAGAGTGAGTAAATAAATACTTACAAATAATCAAAATGATAAACAATTAGATCTCATGACTTTCTTGAATCAAAGCTTCCTTTGTACTTCAACCAGAATAAAGTGTTTAGCACGTAGTCATGGAGCAAAAACATAAAGTCAGTAATAGAATGCTCAATATTTAATAATGCATAATACGTGTTGTTCCTATCCTATACAAATAGGATTAAGAAACTCACAAATCCTAATAAAACTCAACTACTTAATAATGATAATAAAATCCTAATCTATTAAGGAAATAAGTATTTTATTTCTAAAATCAACTCCTAATTACATGGGATACATATCCCATAATACTCCCAAGATAACAGGGGTCTTTCAAAATATAATCTTTAAGGCTGAATATATCTTCGAAATTCATTTCTCCCACGTGCCCACGTTGTCGATTATAGTGTTTCTAACTTTTGCCTCAAAATGCTCCAAAATTGCATTATTTTCCCCAACTACCTCCAAAGAGTCCTAAATGGATAAAAGATCAATAAAACACATGATTAATGCAATATATCTGTCCTAGAATCCATCAAATACACCACAATTGTCACATTAATTTGGATCCTATCAAGCATCATTACAGCAACAAAGTATACACGCCAATATGCAAAACCAAGACATCATGTAACTTCACCCTTCCAGTTTCTATTCCACTAGGATATTTATCCTTCCGGGATTTATTACCTAGTGGAGGAAACCCTATTAGGCTTAGGTCTCTTGGGCTATATGAGCTAAACATACATCCTATATGTGCAAAAATGACAAGTAATAGAACCCCCAAAACTCACATCCATTTAAGTATTCCACCACTCTAACGTTTTGCAACCTTCAAGTGGCTCAAACAATCACCATAAATGGCCAATGAACAGTAATTGTATAATATTAAAGGCTCTTGAATGAAGTATGTAAACAAGTACACTTTGCATATAAAAGTTCTTAAATCATTACATACTAAGGTTCATCAAGAATCCTAACTAAATATACTTTGCTCATACTCTTAAATGCAGAAATGATATAGCATTTAGTGTTCAACATCTTTAAATGACAAATGTAAAGGGTTAAAGAAACAAAGCCTAAATTAGAGGTTGGCCCTTTAGTGAAGAACTTTTGCTTCTTCTTGTTCTTTGATCGATCACCTTTCTTCATTTTTTGCTATATTTCTCCACCCTTTCTCTTATTTGTAACTTCAGTCCTCAGCTGTTGTTCTCAGTTTTTTGAGAGATGCCTTATGCCAATCTGATGATCCCTTTTTTTAAGCTTCTCTTGGCGGTTGTGGCTACAAGTTGCCAAAAAGATAGCACRCACGTCATCTTCTCATTAGTCAAGAACTCCATTTGCTTACTTTATGCTTTTTGTCCCACATGCTTTATGCTTTATGTTTTTTTTCCAAGGATTCAAGTGGATTCCAAGTGGCAGCACCTCATTGGCTCCTAGCTTTCACTTCTATAACTCAGACGTGTCATGCAATTGTGGCCAATGCTGCAGTATCGCCATAGACTATTGCAATTGACCAAGACTACCAATTTCTTCTTTAACTAAGCATTTCCATTGCAACTATACTTGCCTACAATTATAACACAATTTAATCAATAAAAGTATAAGAAGTCTACAATTTCTTTCATTGTTAAGAATAACATTACTTAAATGAAAATGGGAAAAGTTTAGGCCAATAGCGCAATGAAGTGCTTAAGCATAAGAAAGAGGGAGATAATAGTTGATAAAACATTAATAAAACAATGGTTATATAACCACAATAAATACCCCCAAACATATACATTGCTAGTCCTCTAGCAATTAGTCAAGAAAAACAATCTACGTAGGTTCTCCGCCCAAATTCAAATGCAATAGAAGTCTCAAAAGCAGATGTAGCAAAGAAGGGACAACACAAAAATTATTAAGCATGATAGTCACTTTGGTAAAGCGTGTCGTAATGAATTATGATTAATTACATATCAAGTATACAAGCTATCCAAGTTCATTTTATAAGCCTAATGTGATTTCAAAAGTTGTTCACAAAACTCTATTCGCAAAAGTTTTGAATCCTGCAAAATTAGAAGTGAAAAGGGGTTACTAGAATCAAGTTGGTAGAAGGGTTTAAAAGCATCGTTGCAACATAAAGGCTATAGCATTGTAAATAAGCATAACACTTTTCATTCTTTTCTCATCGCATTTTTCTTCTTTTTTTATACATATAAACTTGTACAATTTTACTCTATAATATCACAAGAACTGTTTGACGTGAAAACTGACATTTTGTGACGAAGGTTCTCGGTTACTAGGTACAAGTCACAAAAATTAGAGTTACTATGCATACTCTTTCCTAATATTGTTTTTTGATGCAAAATTACATGGGTAGCATGCATAACTCCGATTACTAGGCAATACAAGGCATTGTAATAGTTATTATTATTACACAATCAAGTAAATCAGGACAAAAGACACCCTAAACCTATCCAAAATTTTATTTCCAAAACATTTCACCGCATTATCAAGTCTAAGAAAGGGTTTTCACAATTGAGTTTCAAAAGACTTTGCAAACTAAATCGAAATCACATATATGTCTTCAAAGAAGGGATAAATAGGTATTGGTCAAAATTAATTAAAGCCTGGTCAAACATAGCACTAAGAACCCAAAGAGGTAAATACTTAATAAAATATTTAAAGATGGAATCTGTAACAGTGCTGCAACATTGATACTGTAGCATTGGACTTATTGCAAGACATGAAAAATAGAGGATCACAGAACCAGATCATAAGTACTATATGAAAAAACCAAAATCAGAGTATGGAAAGCAGTAATTGAACCATGGCATCAACAGGCCATAACACACTTAAGAGATCCAATAGGCCAAAATTGACATAAGCTCATGAATAACTCGACACCAAAAAATAAAGAAGATATAAGCTAATTACGATGAGCTAAAACAATTAATTTGCAAGTACAAAATTGTCAAGGCAAGAGAACATATGCCCAATAGGGCTTTAAGATAATAGACTAATTTTGTAGTCAAAACAAGAGTCAATTCGGTGATTGTTGCTTAAAATAGTTTAAGTAATCGATCCAAAAAAGGGCATTTGACTCTCCTCCAAAAAGTAAGGCATAAAACTTAACACACCTAAACAAACTTAAACTTAAACAGAGAGTAGCAACTTTACACATCTACTACAATCAATTAACAGCAAAAACTTCGATAAGCAGTAGTAAACAAGTATCACTTCCCCTAATCAGAAGCTTCATTGTCTTCTTCCTCATCATCCATAAGTTCAACATGATCATTATCGTCTAGTTCCTCATCTTCTTGCTCTGCAGCTTCAGTTCCTGTAGTGTCATCCTTCTCATTCTTCTCAAYATCATCATCCTCTTTATCATTGACTTTAAYAGTGTCAACATGCTTTTTTTCACTACCTTCAGTAGCATTAGCATTGACAGGCTCTTCCTTAACATTGGAAATATCCATAGGTTGTAACAGGCCTCTGGGAAACCTTAGAAAATGGCTCACACCTTTTGGGAAGTTCTTTCTAGCTGGTCTGCAATCTRCTAGAGAAGAATAGTTTATTGCAGGGAAATGGCTGCTTGTTGGGGCAATTGCTACAACATAATTCTCATCACCCCCAAGTCTTCACCAAAGCTTTCAATTAGTCATTTCAACTATTCAAAAGTGGCAGTGAAACTATTGCCAGAAGTGTCAACAATGAATTTGCCAACTTTGCAACAATAAGAGAGGCAGCATCAGATCCTGGCTCCCAAAACAGCTGGTTGATGGTTGTTGTCATGATGATTCTAGAATTTCTAAGGCAACTTTCATTGTCTATATCATGGACACCCTCAAACTTACACAAAGTTGAGACGAGGCAAGGGAAAAATACTTTCCCTTACACTTTGGTTACATAGAGTTTCAGATGGTCAACCATGACTTTACCAACATTGATAGGGATAATGGTGAGAAGGTGATGTGGGTGAAAATCTATCGATTTTACTAATAATTATGTGTATAATTTCATCCTTTTTTATACATGAAGTATTACTTTGTACTATTTTGCCTCAAATATTGCTTGTATTCAATCAAGTGATTTTATTTATGCGATATTATGAAATTATAGAATTCTGTGCTATTACTAAGGTAAAATGCCCTATTTTGTAGGAAAAAGGATTCTATAAATGAAATAGAAGATTATTTGATGAAGAAGTAAAAAGTGTTCAAGGCTGTAGAAATACGATGCTGCAACATTGAAGACTAACTATTTTGCAACATTGAAGACTAACTATACTACAACATTGAAGACTGAATAGGAGCTGCATGACAACCGAGAAGCCTTAACTCTATCAGAAATTGAGAAGTCCTAGGAGCCTTAAACTAAGGGAATTTCATTGGGCGAAAAGGAATGAAGTGTAAAGCAAAAAGATATAATGTCCAAAAGGGTCTTTGGTCCACTAAGAATTTGAAAAGTGGATTGTTTATGACAACTTTTTGCCAAGCTTCCAAAAGGAAGCTTCAGATGACAAAAGGAGGAGGAAAGAGATTACAGAGACCGGTTCAACCATTACACAGAATACATGCAGAGAGAAAAGAGAAGCTTAGAAGAAGAAAAGAAAAAAGAACTCAAGGAGGACTTCACTATTGGGCTTCGTCAATCTCTTTAGGCTTTGTTTCTGCTTCTCTTAGTGATTATTTTGGGATGTTAATCTTTCATATTATGTATTTTCTTAAATCTAAGAGCATGAACTAATTTCTTAGAAGATAGAGTTTTGATGAACTAATATACTTAATGTTTATTTGAATAATTTTAGCAAAGTTTGCTCTTTATAAATGCTTTACTCAAGGATATATATTGTTTATATTCATTGTTTCGTGGCCATGAATACTGTTTTTGCAAGCTTCTTAAACTCTRAAAGATAGTAWAAGAAGTGAAAAACTTGAGTAGATGCGGGTTTGGATATCTTGAGATAAGGTTTAATATCTTAGGAAATGCCATTGAATATTGGAGATATCTATGTTCAACCCATAAAATCATATGAGACTTGAACTTTTGCTCATGTTCTTTAAGCTAAGTAACTCCAACAGGGAGAACAACTTAGTGTAGTAGGAACATGGACAAACAAAYTAAAAGGGTGAGGTTGTTTTCTATCTCGATTTGCATTTCTACTGTAGCTAAGCCTTTGCTACAGCATTATGCTTAGCTACCATTGTTGTAGCTTGTCTGTATCATTGATGTTTTGACTTCTTCGACATTGGTACATTGGGGATTCTTAAATCTAACTCACTTTTAAGCTCTTACTCATCTTTTGTGTATGCAATTCTTGTGACCTGTTCCCAAATCTTTGTAACTAGATAATTTTAGATTATTTTACTTTATATTCATGACATCCATCAACAACTATTTGATTTTATTAGGAATTTAAACCATCACTTTTGAACCAAYAATCCTCGTGAGATGATACTCTTATTCACTCTATATTACTTGTGGACAATGCATACTTGCATGAATGAAGCTTTATTGCGTATGAGATTCTATCTATCAGAAGGTAGTGTAGCAGAGCTATTCGATCCTGGTACACCATAATGTCATGTGTTGTGGGCATAAGATGGGACTTCAAGAAGTAGTGCCAGACCTTCGTTCTTGGAGTAAGCTTGACAAAGCAATATCCTTGTGAAGAGACTGTCGATTTTGTCTATGAGGGTCTTCAATATTGYATCCGGGTTTCATCCTCGATATGGCCCAAAAATTGGGCATACTCACATTCAATGTCCTCCAAGTTGTACATTTTGTTGATGTCTTTAATCTTGATATGCACCTGGACTCCCCAAATTTTKACTGGACATATTGTGGCATCCATTAGTTCACGTAGAAACCGTGAACCACAGAAGGGATGGGGCCATTAGGTTGTAGGCGTTGCAATCTGGGTCTGCACTCATATTGTCATCACCAGTGATAGCAAACCCTTTTTCCAACCACAAATCTTTGGTAGTAAAGTGCTTGTTGAATCTTTTCTATGTTCTCTCATTCACAAATCATGCATAGGAACAATCAGGCTGCTTATGTTTCTTGTTGATAGTCTGCTTCACCCGACCCATGGTTGTCGTGGGAAAATGTTTGATCTTTGAGGGGTATAAAATCAAAGAGTGTTTGTTTGATGCGAGAAGCAGAGTAATGTAGGAGTGTTGCAATATACGACGAAGGTAAATGTTTTTGTAGAGGAGGAAGGGTTGCCATGGTTCAAATGGAAGGTCGGGTAAATGGAATGTGAAAAAGACGAAGGGAGTCTGTTCGGGTTCAAGATAGGTGGTGGTTGAGTGTAAAGAGAGATAAGGTAAAAGAACTATTGTTATGGGGGGGGGGGGAAGTTGCAAACCTTTTCAAATTTCTAATTATTACCTGCAAAAAGGTAATTTCCTTTTTCTTAACTCAACCAATTTGCAAGATGACATAACAGTTGACCGTCAACTCAGACATAAAGAAATGCTGCAACATCTTGCAGCATTAACCTAGAAGCATTGATTTGGCCCCATTGCTCTTATAGCATTGCGTATCTCTATTGATGTATTGCCATAATTGAAATCCATGCATAACCTTGCTTCTCAAAATTCATGAAAACGTCTTGTTAAAACTGTTAGCCAATCTAAAAAATATATTATATAAATGCTTTCACAAAATCATAATTAAGCTAATATTAATAAAATGAACGAGTAAACCACAAATCAAACAAAAGAATTAAGAGCTTAAAGAAATGAGAAACTAAAAACAATAAAGGTAAAGTGTGGATTGGCTCCCACAAGCGCTATTTTAAAGTCACAGCTTGACTTTCDCAACATAATCTCAATTCATATGAGCAATAAACTCTTGACTCTCTATTTCTGTCCCCAATAAGGTTTGAGCCTTTGCCCATTGACCTTGAATTCATTACATGATATTTCACTAAAAAGATCCACAGTACTATAAAGGTACACTTTGGTGATCTTGTAAGACCCAAATCATCTGCATTTGAGTTTGCCAGGAAATATTCGCAATTTGAAGTAAAAGAGAAGTACAAAAAAGCAACTTGAAATTCTTTTGGTTGAATCCTCTTATCATGCCATTGCTTGGTTGTTTCTTTATATATCTTTGCATTTTCATAAGAGTTTAACCTCAGCTCTTCAAGCTTATTTAGCTGTAACATTCTCCTTTTCCCAGCAGCATTTAAGTCACAATTCAGCTTCTTAGTTGCTTAGAATATCCTATTCTCTAATTCTAAAGGTAAATGGCATGTCTTTCAAAAAAATTAGCTTATAAGGGGGACATTCACAATGGTGTTTTGTAAGCTGTACGGTAAGCTCATAAAGTATCATCCAATTTAATGGACCAATCTTGTAACACCCCCATATCATAATTGCCATAATCCGGGAATGTCACCGACTTAATTCTCATATATTTAAAATTTCAGAGGAAGCTTTCGACAATAAAGAAATAAATTTTAAACTTTCAACAAGCTCATAAATAAATAAAAAATTTAATTCATAGAGCGACTCTTGGGTATCAAAGCYTGCTCCCAAACGGATCTCCATGCACCATCTAGTTAATCATCACCTGAAACTTAAAATAAGGAAATATGGGGTGAGCTACTAAGCTTAGTAAGCAAATCCATGCATGAATGCATGAATAATGCCCTATATGTCATGAGTTATAAAATTTCGCTTTTTCAATAAAAACTTTTTAAATATTTCCATTTCATAAACTTTCTCATAGAAACTTTCCTTTTAAAATGTAAGAACTTTTCAAACATTTCAATTCCTTTAAAGTCATGAGCTCACTGAGTATAACGCCTAACCATTAAGCTCTGTAGTGGGCCATTTATTCTTTAGAACCAGATCATATTTCTATGGGTAGAACCACAAAGCGGTTAACATTTCTTTACTTTTCCTTTCATCTTTTCACCTCCAAAGAGGTGAACATTACATTTCCCTACCCTCCCAGAAGGTCGGTTCTGTTGCGCCGGTCCCCCACGCCCCATTTTCCACTCACATCTTTCATGGCTAAGTTTTACACCTCTTTTTCAAAATCCTTAACGTTTGAAAATCATTCATCATAAAAATAACATCTTTAGAAACTTCATTTCTCAAAACATTTACTTTTTTAAATTTCATTCTTTAATAACATTTCCTTTCTTGAATGTATGATTATGTCCATAGAAGAAATATGCAACTACTACAATCTACATGCTCATGGACCACATGAACCCTTAAATTAAAATTTCTAACATGTCAATAAGTAATAAAATTCACATACTGGGAGTAATATCACATTATAACACATAAGAGCGATTATCAATTCACATAAGAAGATTYAATCACARTAACAACACACTTGCATCATCACTAAATGAGAATGTYAGAATTTACTTACGTAGAACTCAGATTCAATACACATTCAATTCACCAAAGAGCAATTTAATTATAACAGCAACACATATACGTTTATGAGAATGTGAGAATTTACTTACTTGTGGTCCTTAGTAAATTTGTTTACTTTCGCTAGCAGGGTGCCTTGGTTGCCTACAACGTTAATGTGCCACAATATCCTAATATTATTACATAAAGAATATTCATCTTAACTTGTTTAACCAAACACATTCGTTTAACACATGTGCTTACCGTCAATACCTTTATCATTTTTCCTATGGTGACCTTAACTAATAATTTCTCAAGATGAATTTCCATGTCAATAAAAATCGAACTACTTATAGTACAATTTAATTTCATGACTCCTAATTTGTTCTTAAAATAACAATAATAACCATAATCACAATATATATTATTTTATCATACAACCCTAAATTTCACCCTAAATTGTATTCCAACATATTTCTAGAATTACATCCTCCTTTTACTTAATTGTACTAACTTAAATTTCAATTAAACATATTCCATATTTTTCTTAATTATTATTATATAATAAAAAACCTAGGCCATTCGGTTAATTTAAATAAAGAAACTAAGGATTCACCTTAAATCTCGAACCTTAAGTGTGGTATCGAGTTTAAGATGTAATGGCATCAATCACGCTAAGGAAAGAAATACGCTCCAGGCGTGCGAACGGCAGTCCTGATCGCGTACATGCTGCTCGCGCGTTACTGGCTTGAGCGGACGGCACATGGTGTCTGGTTGCTTGGGCGCATGGTCGCCTGGTCCTCAGGTCACCTGGTTGCCCGGGCGTCTAGGCATCTAGTCGCCGGGCGTTTGGGTGCCTAGGCGCTGGGCATCTGGGCACCTGGTCACCTAGTCACCTGGTCGCCTGGGTGCCTAGTCGCTTGGCGAGAACGGAGGAGATGGTGTAGCGTTTGGCATCGGTAGAGAAGAGGAGAGAGAGAGAAAGAGGGTGAGAAGGCTGGTGTTGGTGAGAGCAAAGGAGGAGGCATCAGTTGGCGACGGCTATGGTTAGGAGGTTTAGGTTTAGGGCTTTCTTTGGGAAAAAGATGAATAGTAATCTTCATCTTTAAATAATTTTTTTAAAGCTAACTTAACCCTAACTAAAATTTCTTTGTGGACCATTTTTATTACTTAACCACTAAGTCCAACTAAATGAAAATCTATTAGTTTTCTTCTGGCCCAAAATGGAACTCCAAATTCAGTTTTAGATTTGAATAAGAAGAGGACGGGCTCTAATGGGTCGAGTCTAAATTAATTAACTAAGACTTCTAATTAAAGTAAAGTAATAAAATTTTACTTTTAAATAAACATACTCACATATTAACGCATAGCAAAAAATAAATCAATAAAATAATTATTTATTTCTGATTGGCACATCAAACGTTACGGCCTCTAAGTCCTTTCACCATGAATTAATCAATTTACTAACAATCATGAATACAATCGAATTAGTGAATTACAAAATAAATTGTATATTTATATATATATAAAGTTTCAAAGGAAAAATAGAAACTAAATCTCATGTATTACAAATCTCTCCTATTGGGATTTACTTTTTTCTCCAAGGTTCGCTTGATTTTCCTATTGGAAACCTCCACCTATCCACAAGCTTGTGGATAGTATGTTGTTGCAATCCGGTGCCTAAGTCCATACTTAGCTAACAAATTCTTAAAGGCCCAATTACAAAAATAGCTTTGCCCATCACTAATTATGGCTCAAGAAGTGCCAAATCTAGTGAATATGTTATTTTTTAGGAAGTTCATAACCACTTTTTAATTATTTGTAGGCAATGCTGAAGCTTCTAGCCATTTAGAGACATGATCTATAGCCACCAAAATGTATGAATTTCCAAATGATGGAGTGAAAGGACCTATAAAATTGATTCCCTATAGGCCAAATAGTTCAATTTCAAGAATATTGTTAAGCGGCATTTCATGTCTTTAAGAGATTTTACCTACTCTTTGTCAATTATCACAACATCTCAAATTGTCATATGCATCTTTAGAAAGAGAGGGCTAGAAGTAACCTGATTGTAAAACCTTTGCCGCTATTCTCGATCCTCTAAAATGCCCTCCATATGGTACTGCATGACAATGCTGGAGCAATCCAGGTACTTCCTCTTCCACAATACACTTTCTTTATATTTGATAAGCACACTTCTTGTAGATAAATGGTTCATACCAGCAGTAATATTCCACATCATGGAAGAATTGTTTTAGTTGTTGTTTGTTCATATCGAAGGAGTTATTGCACTTTCCAAGTAATTGGCGAAGTCCGCATCATGGTGCTAGAGTTACCAAAAATAGTTGCTCATTAGGAAATGTTTTTGAAATGGGTATATGGCAATTCAGTGTCCCCTCTATTTCTAGTCATGAAAGATGATCAACCACTTGATTTTTTGTACACTTTTTATCCTTTATTTCAAGGTCGAATTCTTGCAAGTGTGACGCCCATCTAATAAGTCTCGGCTTAGCATCTTTCTTGGAAATGAGATACTTGATAGCCGAGTTATCCGTGAAGACTGTAACTTTGGCTTCAATCAAGTAAGCTCTGAATTTGTCAAATGCAAACACCATTACCAGCAATTCCTTCTCTGTGGTAGATAAGGAGTGAAAAATATAGAGTGCAAGATTTTGCTCTTTAGCTGCCCCAGCACTGCACCCACAAAAAGTCACTAGCATCGCGTATCAATTCAAAAGGTAGTGAACAATCAGGTGCAACAATGACTGGAACTGAGACAATGGCTTYCTTCAACGTTTGAAAAGCCTTGCTACAACGTTCATCAAATTTGAACTTCTTATCCTGCTGTAATAATTCATAGAGTGGCTTTGACATTTTGGGAAAATCTTGGATGAACCTTATGTAGAATCCGGCATGTCCTAGGAAGCTTCTAACTCCTTTCACTGAAGATGGTGGTGGCTTCTTAATGACTTTAATTTTAGCTTTGTCAACTTCAAGCTCTTTAGCTAGAATGTTTGACCTAACAAAACACCCTCTGCCACCATGAAATGGCATTTTTCCTAGTTCAAAACTAGATTAGTTTCTTCACCTCTGCAAAACTTACTCCAAATTTGCCAAGGAATCTTTAAAAGAATCCTAAAGACTGAGAAATCATCCATAAACACTTTAAGAGGTCTCTCCATAAAATCTGAAGAAATGGATACCATGCAACATTGAAATGTTGCTGGAGCATTATAGAGACCAAACGACATTCTCCTAAAGGAAAAAGTTCCAAATGGGCAAGTGAAAGTTCTTTTCTCCTCGTCTGCTAATGCAATAGCAATCTAATTATATCCTGATTAATCATTCAAAAAGAAATAGTACTTCTTCCCAGCTAGTCTATCCAACATTTTATTGATGAAGAGTAGTGGGAAGTGATCTTTCCTAGTGGCTTTGTTTAGTTTCTATAATTCATGTATACTCTCCATCTTGTGATAACTCTTGTGGGAATTGACTCATCTTTTTCATTGGTTACAATGGTCATCCCTCCTTCTTAGGAACACATTGGATTGGACTAATGCAAGAGCTATCCTAAATAGTGTACATAATCCAAGCATCTAACCATTTGATTATCTCTATTTTCACCACTTCTTTCAAATTTAGATTCATCCTTCTATAACGTTCAACTGAATTGCTATAATATTACCTCCAGCAAAATTTTTTGCATTCACAGTGAATGGTTAATCCCTCTTATGTCAGCCATTTTCCAGCCCATAGCCTGCTTCTGCTTTCGGAGAATTCTAAATAGTTATTCTTCATGTTCAACCCCTAAGGTAGCAGATATTACCACATGTAAAGTCTCATTTTTTTCCAAATATGCATACTTTATATGTGAAGGAATGGGCTTTATTCAAGCAAGGGGGTTCTTCAATGGATGTCTTAATTGATGATGCGACTTTTTCTGAAACAAAGGTTGAATTGTTCTCTTGGAGTAAAAATAGGGTTGTTTGACTTCCACAGCTTCCACAATGTTCTCCTCTTCACCACTTGATTCCAGAAAATCTTCAAATGGCAAGTTTTCTATAACATCAGTGAGTGCAACATTGCTACAACAATCTTCACATATATCAGCCATCAAAGAGTTTAGAACATCAATTGAGGAGCATTCGTCTATGTCAATAAGGAACTTCTTGGAGTTAAGCATGTTGAATGCCACCTCTTGGTCATGGATATCTCATTGTAAGCTTCYCTTTCTRGACATCAATCAATGCCCTTCTAGTAGCAAGGAAAKGTCTAAAAGTATGATTGGAATCTCTTTGGCTGCTTCGTAATCCCAAACAATGAAGTTAACAAGGTATATAAACTTGTCAACACTTACTAATACATCCTCAATATTTCCTTCAGGATAGGTAAATGATCTATCAGCATGATGGAGAGTTACAATTGCTAGTCTAGCTTTCCCCACTCCTAATTTCCTGAAAATTGATGTTGGCATGAGGTTAATGCTGGCTCCTAGATCACATAATGCTTTTCCGTTGTAGGTGTTCCCTATAGCACAAGGGATGGTGAAGTTGTTCAGATCTTTAGCTTCTGAGATAGCTTGTTCTGCAGGATAAAACAACACTTCTTAGTCAATGCCACTATTTCGTACTATCGCAACCTTCTTTTCTTCAATAGGATGTCCTTCATAAACTTTTTATATGTTGGCATCTGTTCAAAGGCCTCCACAAGAGGAATGTTGATATGAAGCTACTTCAACACATCAAGGAACTTATTGAACTTTTTATTCTCTTTTTTCTTTATGAATCTTTGAAGAAAAGGGATTTTCTATAGAACTAGTTGAATCTCTACTCTTATTCATGGTGATTCTACAGGCGATGCAGCAGCATTGTCATTCCCTGGAAGACTGTCTCCAGTCTGCATTGGACTAATGTCTATCACAATTTTAGCTTCTTGTACCCCCAGAACTTTTGTATTTTGCCTTGGTTCACTCAATTCCTTTTTGCTTTTCCATGTGATAGCTTTGTAATTTTCCTTCCATCTCTTTTGGGAACCTATGTGTCACGACAAAGAGTACCTTGTGAGAAGAATCTCTATCCATAATGAGGAGAATCTTTCCATTCGAWTCTCAAACATCACTCAACTAAGGCTAGATCTACCATCTTTGGAGAATGTGCAACATCATTCRRGCCCGACTCATAGCCCGAATCCTCAACTTGTGTAGAATGCGAGGCGAAACCACTAGCATTTGCATCACCAGCACCTACAGGTCCAAAAATATGTGGGGATGTCTCATTCGAATCCATTGTACTAAAATCATGAATAGGCATTATCGAACTCAAGATTAAGCCTACACCAGTGATAGACAAAATCACAATTAGGCAGTTGACTATAACGCATAAGTATATACGGTCCTCAAGTAATATAGAATAAGTAATGTATCGATCCCACGAGGATTGTTGGTTCAAATCTAATGCATTAAATTTCTAATAAAATCAAAATATGAGTTGATATTTGTCACTGAAAATAAGGTAAAATAACCTAAATTATCTAATCACTATGATTCAGAAATAACTCAAAGTAAATCACACACAAGATGAATAAGAGTTCTAAAAGTAAGTTATGGTTTAAGAATCCATAATGTATTCAGGCTAAGAAATACTCGTAGAAATACTACAACATATTKCTGCAGCAGCACCTGTACAAAGGTTCTGCAACATTATACAAATCAAGACATGTAATGACCTCGCCCTTTCATTTTTTTGGTCCATACTCCTTCACTAAGTTGTTCTACTTGTCATAGTTACTTAGCATAGGGAACCCAAATAAATACGCAAGTCTCTAATGATTTTATGAGTTAACATTGATATCTCTAAAGTTCATTAATGGCATGTTCAATAATATCCAAACTCACATCTACTCAAGGTTCTCACTACTATATTTCCTTTTGACATTTAAGTAGCCGAAACAACAGCATTAGCGATCAAGTAAGAATGATGGTATAACAATAAATACACTTGAGTAGAGTATTCATGAAGACCAAATATTTGCTCAAAGCATTTACTAGAACATTTAATACATTAGTTCATCAAAACCCTAACTTTGATAAGTTAGTTCATACTCTTGTTTACAACAAAATGCACCATGCTTATCATTATATATGAAAATAAAAGTAAATAAAAAAAGGGCCTAAAGAAGATTCGATGAAGCTCTATGATAAAGATCCTTAGGATTCTTCTTCTTCTTCCTTCAATGCTTCGAGCTTCCTCTTCTTTCTGTTCCCTTTTCTCCCTCTTGTATGACCTCTGTACATGTTCTGCTGCTGCCTGAATTATCCTCTAATTCYCTCCTCATGCCTTTTTGTGTAGGACATTTCTCTTGGAAGCTTGTTCAAAAGTTACCAAAAGGTAATCCACGTGTCATACTCCCATTCACCAAAGAAACCCACTTGCAAGAATCACTTTATAATTCATGCTTTTTCTTTCTAAGATTTTTTTCTTGACATGGCCCACATCAACTTCTCTTTAACTTACTCATACATGCCTACTACTCTTGGGTTCCCGTCCTTCATTGCTGCAACAATGCTGTAGCCACGACCAGAATTTGGACTTCACTWAACTTCTTTATTAAATAACCTCTAATTTGCATGTAGAATTGTGTTCCTAAAAAATAAAACATGTTTCATCAATAAAGGTTCATTAATTCTATAATTTTGCAATTTAGCACAAATAATATTACATAATGGAATTTAGACAATGTTAGCACAAAGTAGTGCTTTAACAAGTTAAAGATGGTAGAAATGTATACAAAAATACTAGATAATTGTATGGGCTTTCACCCACTTCAGCTGGGATGATCTCTTTTTGTCATTTTTACTAAACACAAAAGAATATGAAACATAAGTTCAAATTAGCATATACTAAGAAAGTTCAATTACAATGCTACAATCATAAATTATTTGTATGAGAATGTCATCTCACTTAGACTGTCACCAATGACTAAAAATGACTCAGTTGAATAACAAGAGTAGAATCAACAGGTAATTTGGATATTTATAATAACAAGGAAAAATATCAGAAGCTAGATACTACAATAAATGCCCAAAGCACATAGATCCTAGCTCAACAGACGAATCCCAACCCAAGAACCTCCAAATACATAATTAGAAGTAGCAATATCTCATTCTACAATTKAGATGCCAAATAATTTGAAAGGGAAAAACTCCTAATAAGAAAAGGGAATGAAAAAGCCAGAATAAAGGAAAGATTGAAACAATGCACAAATAGACATACATATAAATAGATGTATTCCAGTACAATAAAAACCCTAGGAAAATCATAGTATTGAAGGTTACCTTCAACTCGGACATCTCCAGTGATGTGAATGATAGCTCAATTTCATTTGCAGATGACAATGACAACCTTCGAACGGCTCCACCAGATTTTCATTCGACGCTATGATACAGTGAAGATAGTAGAAAATGGGTAGAAGGAGATTTTGGAAGTGTTTTTCAAATAGAGGAACTCTTTGATTGAAGACGATAATGGGGTAAAAGCATATTCAAGAGGGTGTTTGAGAGAAGGGTAAATGTCTTTGAACTCCAAAATTCTTTGTCAAGAAGGGAGGAAATGAGAGAAAGGCAACAAAATGGCTAAGTCTCTTGTAAAAAGTGTCTAGACTTTAACAAAAATTAGTAGTGTTAATTTGATATTTCAATTCGGTTTCTGTTTGAAAAATTAGTTTCAGCTTTTTTTCATCAAAACCAAAACCGAACAAAATATTCTAAACATTGAAATTTTGAAATTCATTAAAATTCGGTTCGATTGAGGTAATTTCGAATTAAATTGAAGAAAAACTCTCTTTTTCCCAAAAAGGTAAAAAATTCGAACAAAATAATAAATTTAAAAAGAATATATATAAAACTTCAATTTTTTTATTTTTCGGCTTATCAAAATGAAAAGTGAAATTCTAAGTTACTTATTGATAAGTGTCAAAATTGTACAAATTTTACGCCATTGTATTAAGCAATTACCCTATTATGACATTGAATCATGATTATTTGTAAGCAATTTGTGCATAAATTAATATATTCCTTCATGGCATGTGAGTAATTTGATTTTAATACAATTGTTGAATTTATGGACTAATTTCTATTTAAATTGTGTAGGAATATGCATTATGAAAAAAGGAGAAAATGGTCAAGAAGTTGTGTTGAAGTGCAATGCTATAGCATAACCCACCGCATCACTTTGCTGTAGCAGCAGATGACAAGACAAGTAGTTTATTCAGCAGCTTAAGCAACTTACACCAGGTAGCAGCCTCCTTGCAGATTTCAAGCATGGTTTTCTCTTCCTACAGCTAGAGCGTAAGGGTCCAGACCTTGGTTAGGATCATGATGCGACCCCCGGACCTCCAAAGGCACAAGGTACCTAAGTCTAACTTTGATACCACGTTAACCCACAAAAGCTAGCTATCATGGGAATGGACCGTTATTATCTTAAGTGCTTGTAGCCTCCTTGAATGGTTTGCTCTTCCTACCACTGAAGCATAAGGGTCCAGACCTTGGTTAGGATCGTCATTCGACCCCAATCTGGGGGCCTACTATAGGTAGGTTCAAAATCACATAATTTTCTTCTATCTTAATTATTATTGCAGCAAAATCTAATAATATATTTATCCAAATTTGTATCATTATGAAATAATAGATAGAGTGTTATTTTAAATATTCAAACAATATAAAGCAAAGTTTTCCATCTTAATTACGAAAGAAAGTAGTCCAACATGCTTCCATACCTTTATTACCACTTTGACCAATATAACTTCGAGTATCCCGCAAGACTTTTAGTGAGCATTTCAGACCCAACCTAASGTCGTTAGGTAACTTATCTTGCAGTTCCTTCATAGTTACTCAGCACCCTTGGTTTCATTTTTTACCTCCAGGCACAAGGTTTTAAAGATAGGTAATGATGGAAATTTTSTAAAGTAAAAAGAACAAAGAAGAATTTGCTAAGATAGGAACRAATATTTGTAATAACATCTGTTCAATTCTTTGAGCATGGGCTAATTTATCTTAGTTAGGGTTTATGTGAATTTGAGTATGATGATGTGCTAAATTCGATTCTTGCATACTTAAATTGATTTTTAGTTTATCCAAGTGTTTAATTCCTGATAGGAAACCTTTCCTCCGAGCTGGAGTTGAGAATATAGGTGGGATGTTAACTCTAGTGGAAAAACTTAGGTGAAGTGAGTGGTTTTGCATGATTGTTATAGCATCAGCTACAATCACTAATGCATTGTGAGAATACTTATTCATAAATAGGGTTCTTGGTGAGAGTATTGAGAGTAATACCCCTTGAACCTAGAGCTTTAGTAGCTATACTAAGGCCAACACCATTGCTTGAGTCAGTTAGGGCAGAACATAGAAAAAACCAAGTAGTGTTTGCAGTGTCAAGCAATGTTGTAGCATTTTTGTAGCCTAGAGTTATGCCCAAACTACCTATGTATGTCCTTAAGATTGCTGGTGTGAGTGCAACATCCTTTCAAGGGACTGTAGTTAGGTCTCAAACAAAGCTGATATGGCTGATCATAACACCGTTCTAGGAAACCAGATAACACTTGAGCGTCATATAGCGAGGTAGTGAAGGTCTCGGGTTTGCTGTGACAGAGCAGCCTTACTATGGGATCAAGGACTTAGTCACCGAGGTATTGTGGGCTAATGTCAGGGAAGGTGGTAGAGTTAAAAGGCTGAAAGGTTGAGGACTCTATCCATTTAGCAGCATAGTTCCTGCGTAGCATTCCTTTTATAATTCATGTAACACAGGTATGTCTAGGTACTAGTGTACTCATCACACTAACCATGTATTGTAAACGATGTTGTAGCATGCATAACCATATCTCATAAACATCATACTTAGGGATCCCTAATTTTCTAACTAAATTCCATTCCCAGTTATTATCCTTCTACTCACTTCTTTGTTGCTTTCTAATATCTAATCATTGTGATTAAATTGTACTTAGCTTAACTTTATAAGTTACAAATCTCAAATTATTGAATCATTCTTTGTAACGTTCATACCATTGCTATAACATCAATCTTTGCGGGATCGACATCCACTTATTACTATCATTCTTGTTAGATCATGTATACTTGCGCGAGTTTAGTGAACTCATTTATAATTATTGCATCACGAAAACACAGCAACACTTACCTAGCTGAATTGAAAAACGAAATAATATTGGTTCAAAAATTCGGTTTGAACTGGATAATGAATACCTCTAATAAGAGTTATAAATAAAATAACTTAACTATTTTAACAAAAGTGGCTAAGAGGTGACGTTGTATAAAATCCTTCAACCAAGGTTCAAATCCCATGTGTTCAAAATGACTTTGCCTAATTGGCTTGCATCAATATACAGGAGAGATCAATCAAGGACATCTATGAAGACAATAATTTTTTAAAAGTTTGAATATTTTAGTTATTATAACATCTATTTTATATAATAAAAGTTTGAAACTTTTGTAGATAGTATTTACTTTAAAAAAATTAATATTCATAAGTATTAAAATTTTAAGCATAAATCATGTGTATAAATAATATTTACTTTAACGATTCTAAGATTCATTTTTAAATTCTTTTATATAGAATTATTGATTTTTTTTTTTTACTTTCAGTCTGTAATGTCTGATAGATTATATTTTTCAAAGTTTATATTTAAAATTATGCGTTTCTAAATAATTGTTTTTGAAAATTTCAGTCGTAATTTGTCAAAAATTATGGACAGATTTTCAACATAATTCTTGACAATATTTTTATTTGCATTTTCACTATTTTCTAAATTTTTTTACGAGATCCAACTTTAATTTTTGATGGAATTTTTTATTTTATTTTAATTTTTTTAAAACTTTGGTTTTAAGGTTCCGTCAAAAGTCTGTCGATAATTACCAATGGAATTTTTACAATATTTTTTATTTTATTTCAAAATTGATTCATACTTTTGTAAGAAATTATGGACGGATTTCCATCGGAATGTGGTAGATTTTTTTTCTATTTATTTATCAAAAATTAACGACAAATTATCAACTGAAAAGTTCCTTTGCAGATTTTCCAACGAATTTCCAATAGATTATTTGTTTTTTGACAATTTTGGCCATTCCTATCCCAAATCACTTTGACATCCATCAAAAATATCCGTAGGAAAACAAGCTTTTCTTGTAGTGATTCGTGTGGTATTAAGGAGAGTAACAAGACCGAGTCACTAACAAAAATAGTCTATGGTATATCTGTGGCAATCATCGGTGAGGTATGAGCAGTTCTTATCTCTACCATTTCATTCATTTCTGTAGGTCYAGCTACTTCCCTGAGTTCTAATTGACAAGAAGACTTGGACATAGTACATGACTCATTACTGAAATCAAACATGATGTATGTTTGACTTTAAAAGGAAAACTATCTTCATCATGTGTTACAAGTCTAGAAATAAGTATTTTTGGGTTTCAAGATCATAGCAAATCAGACCTTTATATCCAAATGTGTAACCCAAAAAAGCACATACCGCAGATTTTGGAATAAGCTTTTTTGGATTGGATGGTCAAAGATATGGAAAACAAGCCAAGCCAAATTAATGGAATTATAATTGGTTCTTTACCATAAAGTTTAAAATAAGTGGCTTGTGTATTCAACACAGATGTTGGCATTCTATTTATTAAGAATGTTGCATGAGCACATGCATAAAGCCAAMTTAAAAAGAATGTGTGCAATATGCATTAAAGCCCGTGCAATTTCAACAATCTATCTATTCTTTCTCCCAACAAGGCCATTCTGTTGAGGTGTGTATGGGCAAGACATGTAATGTCTAATGCCTTTGGATGCAAGAAAATGTTTGAACACAGTACATATATTTTTTCTTAACACCCCCAGATTAGGAAACTTTATCCTAATTCGAAAATGTCACCAATCAACTGTAACACTCCCAGATTAGGAAACCTTATTTTAAAAYAGAAATGTCACCAATTACTCACTCACATAAAATTTGTGCAAATTGAGAAAAATAAAAATTTGGATATTTTAATACAAGAGGATTTATAAAATTTCGACAGAGTTTCCTTTATATGACTCTTGGGTATCAAAGTTTGCTCCTAAATGATTTACACACACTATCTGGCAAGTCATCACCTGAAAAGTAAAATAAGAGAAAATGGAATGAGCTAATAAGCTCAGTAAGTAAATCACATGYATGAATACATGTGTCGTGCACTATATGTCATAAAGTTCAAAAATTTACTTYGCTAAACTTTCCAAAAATTTCTTTTTCAAATCATGAGATCACTTGGTATAACGCCTAGCCATTAAGCTCTACAGTGAGCAATTATTATTTGAAACTCGATCACATTCTACCGTAGAACCACGAAGTGGTTAACATAACTTAATCTTTTCCAAAATAGCACCTCATAAGAGGTGAATAACACATGAATTCTCACCCTACAGAGGGTTAGATTGGGTGTGCCAGTCCTCCACGCATCATTTCCCACTCTCATCTGTCATGGTCTAGGCTTTATACGCCTTTTCAAAATTCTTTACGTTTGAAAACCATTTCACATAAAAATCACATATTTCCAAAACTTCATTTCTCAAAATATTTTCTTTTCCAAACTTCATTCTTTAAAAACATTTGCTTTCTTAAATGCATGATTATGCCCATGTCAAAAATTTTGCAAAATACTATAGACTATATTCACATGAAAATGAATCACATAAACTCTGAACTTGAACTTCCCAACATGTCATCAAGTAGAAAAATTCACATACTTGAAATAAAACCATAAATCATATCACATAAAAGCAATCCAATTATAACTATGAACTCACATKCAATTCACATAGAGAGATTCAACCAAAACAACAATACACATTCATTATAATAAATGAAAATGAGGGTGTTTACTTACATAAAAAGAAAGGTATTTTCTTACACAAAAGGAAAGAGATTTACTTACATTAAGTTCTTAGTAAATTTGGTCACTTTAAATCGGTAGTGAGTGCCTTGGTTACCTACAACGTTAATGTGCCAAAAGTATCCTAATATTGTTAAACAAGGAATATTCATTTAACATAAATGTTCACCATTAATACGTTCATCATTTTTCCTATGGATGACATTAACCTATAATTTTCGAGTTTAATTTTCATGTCAATAAAAATCAAACTACGAATATTATAATTTAATTTCATAACTCTTAATCGTTCTTAAAATAACAATAATAATCTTAATCACAATATACATTATTTTATCATACAAACCCTAAATTTCACCTTAAATTATATTCCAATAAATATATCTTTTACTTGATCGTATTAACTTAAATTTCACATTAAAAATATTCCATATTTTTCCTTAATTATTATTATTACATTATACAAAACCTAGGCTATTCGGTTAATTTAAATGAAAAAACTAAGGATTTGCCTTGAATCTCGAACCTTAAGCATGGTATCGAGTCTAAGAGGTAATGGCCTCTATTTTGRAAAAAATGCGCTCCGGACATGCTAATAGACGGCCAACAGTGGCTTGGTCACAAACAGACAGCACGAATGCAACTCGTTCGGGCGGATRGCGCATGGTGCCTGGTAGCATGAGCGCTTGGTCTCCTGGTTGCTTGGGTGCCTGGGCGCGTGACAGTGACGAAAACGGAGAAGATGGAGCGGCCTYCAGCACCAGCAGAGAAAATGAGAGAGAGGGAGGGAAGRCCAGCGTCSGTGAGGGCAAAGGGAGGAGGCGGAGGCGATGAGGGGGTTAGGTTAGGTTTTATGTTTAAGGAAGAAGATGAACAGTCATTTTCTTTAGGTCATATACATATAAAGCTAACTTAACCCTAACCAAAATTCTTTCATCGGCCATTTTTATTCCTTAACCAACTAAGTCCAACTAAATTAAAATATATTAGTTTTCTTTAGGCCCAAAATAGAACTTYAAATTCGATTAGATTTGGATAAGAAGAAAATGGACTCTAACGGGTCAAATTGATTAACTAAATATTTCTAATTAAATTAAGCTAATAAAATCTTTCATTTAAATAGATATACTCACACAATAATGCATAAATAAATAACCAATCATAGAAATAATAATTTATTTCTAATTAGCACATCGAATATTACGGCCTCCAAGTCCTTCCGCTACAAAATACTTAAAACAACTAATAATCATGAATATAATCTAATTTGAGGATTATAATACAAATTATACGTAAAATCAAAAGTACTTCTCTATCCTCTTCCATGTCCAAAAGAACAAAATCAACAGGACGTATGAATTTATCCACTTTTACCAAGACATCCTCAATTATTCCTCTAACATAAATTATGGACCTATCAGCAAGTTACAATGAAATTGTTGTTGATTTTACTTTTCCAATTCCTAACTCTTCAAAGATAGACAAGTGCATCAAATTTATACTAGCTTTTGAATCACATAAAGCTTTACCAAATTGTATTTTACTAATATTGCAAGGAATAGTAAAACTCCCTAGATCCTTGAGCTTTTGTGGAAGTTTTTGTTGTAAAATTGTTGTGCATCTTCAATGAGCATAACAGTTTTAGGTTCCTCCAACTTCCTTTTGTATGATAAGATGTCCTTCAAAAGTTTCATATAGCTAGCATTTACTTAAGTGCATATGCTAACGGAATTTTAATATGCAGATTTTTAAACACATCCAAGAATATAGAAAATTACTTATCCAAATTGGTGTTGTTTAAGCCTTTGGAGATAAGGAATGGGAGGAACATATGGTTTAGGAGAAGAATGAAGTTCAGTGTCCCCCCTCTTTGGATATTAGGCTTATCTCATCATCCCTATTTACAACTTTGTGATCAAGTTTCGTTTCAATTTTCTCTTTTTTTAGCATTTCTTGGAGTTCCTTTCCACTTCTCAAGATGATTGCTTGCACTTGTTCTCTAGAATTCTTTTCAGTTGTACTTGGCAAGGTACCTTGAGGGCGATTGGATAAAAGATTTCAATTTGCCACACATGCATCTCCAAATCTTTGATGGAAGCCTTCTGACTCTTTATTGAAGTCTCTTGACTTTGAAATAGTTTTAATTTAGATTATCTTTCTTGAGTGGGAGATTGACTTTGATATCCCAAAGATGGATTTCTCTCCCCTTATTGATTATTTCTCCATGAAAAGTTTGTATGACTTCTCCAACCAGGATTGTAAGTATTTTAGATAGGGATAAAGTTGGATGTATTATTGTTGACATAATGAACTTGCTTCAAGGATTGATCAATTTTCCCCAAAGATGCGCAATCAATATTATTAACTCCTTCACAATTAGTGCACAATACCCC
The DNA here is from genome assembly GCA_001752375.1 of Rhazya stricta. Lineage (NCBI taxonomy): Eukaryota > Viridiplantae > Streptophyta > Magnoliopsida > Gentianales > Apocynaceae > Rhazya > Rhazya stricta. The sequence goes on along the minus strand of MEJB01000001.1, from coordinate 7,134,623 downwards.
ATTAGAATTCAAGCTGGTCACTTGTTTAGTTAGGGCTAACATCTGGAGAGATAATTGAGTAATAGCACCTAATTCCAATAACCCTGCAACTTTCTTTGTTTGCTATTTGGTTGATCTCTAATAATTGTCGGTGGCCATGCTATCAATAATCTCATATGCCCCATTTTGATCCTTGGAAATCAAGCTTTCTCCTGGGGCTGCATTCGACGTTGTTCAAATAGTAGGAGTTACACCTTTGTAAAATGTATAAACTACTATCCATTCTTGCAGTTCATGGTGTGAAGATTTGCGAATTAGATCCTTGAATCTCTCTCAAGCCTCATAAAACGACTCACTATCAAATTGTGCAAAGGTAGAAATTTCACTCTGAAGCCTCAAAGTTCTTGATAGAGGGAAGTACATGTTCAAAAATTTGGTGGCCAACTGATCCTGTATAGCGATTCTCCTTTGTGATAGAGAATTTAACTAGTCTTTGGCTCTCTCTCTCTCTTAGAGAGAAAAGAAAAGGTCTTAATTTGGTAGCATCTGCATAAACTTCATTATACTTGAAAATATCAAGAATCTTCGAGAAGTTTTGAATGTGAATATTGGGGTTCTCACTTTTCAATCCATCAAATTCTATATAATTTTGAATCATCTAGATAATGGGGACTTGATATCAAAAGTATTAGCCAACAACGTTGGTCTTTGAATACTAAAATTCAGCCCCATTGAGTGAGAGAATAGCACAATCTCATAATGGCCTAAGACTGGAACATCTTACCCTGCTAGAACAATTATTTGATTATTGCCTTTGTTATTATCATTTTGTTCATGACTCGAAGGTATATTAGGAGGAGGAACTTGTTGTGCCTTTCTTCCTCTTTGCTTGTGCCTCCTTGGTATTTTTCCTGCAAGTTTTATTAATTTTGAGATCGTATGGTAGTACTTTAGCAAGACGACAACAGCACATACACCAAAAGAACTCAAAACTAAACCAAAAAAACAAAAAAGCAAAATAAAATAGCTCAATCAAAATCAAAAGTATGAAAAATGTTATCAAGATGTTATTTCCCTAGCAATGGCACCAAAAATTTGATACGGGAAATCCTAACAAATATACTAAGTTGTATTGTGTAATATAAAAAAGATATTGATCCCACCGAGAATCAAAGCCCAATTACCATTCACTTATAGTCCTAAACTTTATCTAACCAATCAATTATTCAAGTGTGATGAATTATTATACTATTAACTACTAGAAAACAATGTAAAATCGAATGATTTAATCAATGGGAGAAGGTTCTAAGACCCATAATTTCACAATCCAAATCTATATTATCCAATCAACTTTCCAAACTAATGTATTCATCAAGAAACAATTGAACCCTAGTTTATCAACTGTCCTTTCTCAAATTATAATCGATCTATTCCCTAAGTAACCAAGATATCTCTATACTTGATTTAACCTAGGCAAACCCAATTAGCACATGGTTCTTTATAACTGCACAAATTATGTGAATATATCTCTATTTCACACGCAATTTATGATCATTTTACTTGACCTAATTATCTATGTGTTATCTCTAATTGTCCTAGACAATGTTAAAATCAATCAAAAATGGCCAATTATCCAATTGAACAATAAGAATAGTAACAAAACTTCAATGAAACTCAACAAATCAACATGAAAAAGTCTTCTCAAATAATGTAGAGATAGGAATGCATTACATCATAGTCTTAGAATAAAAACTTAGTTCAACATGATCGAATTACAAATCAAGGGTTTATATGAAAAGATGAAAAGAAACATCACTACAAATTGAATAGTAATCCCTTTAATCTTCAATCCGATCGCCTTTATCTTCACTTGAATCTCTTATCTGAAAGCTCCCCAATGTATTCTTCAACTTTCAATGATGAAGTATATCCATCTTCGAAGCCAAATATGAGTTTATGTACTTCTAAAACACTTCATATCAATCCAAAATCAATTAAGAAACCTTAAATTGCCCAAAATGCCAAAACAATTTGAAATTTCTGCTAAAAAACAAGCCGAATCGACTGTCCCAGTTTGATGTCCTAACCACAATTACATCTAGATTCGTATTGTATTAAACTTTTAAAATACCCTATAATCTAGATATAAAACTAATGTATGATGCCTAAAACTTCATGTAGAACTCATGATGGCCATTATGAGTTTTTAATTATGGCATTTGGGCTAACTAATGTCCCATCAAATTTTCAGGCTCTCATGAACAATGTCTTTGGACCCTTCCTTTGAAAATTTGCATAGGTATTCTTTTATGACATATTGGTTTATAGTGCAAGTTGGGAGGCTCACCTAGAGCACCTTTCAACTGTATTAAAAGTGTTGCAGTCCAATCAGTTGTATGCTAATAGAAAGAAGTGCGAGTTTGGAAAGATTAGGTTGGCCTATCTAAGACATGTGATTTCAGCAAGAGATGTAGCCGCAAAGCCTCCAAAATCTTAAGTGACTTGAGAGGATTCTTGGACCTAACTAGATACTACAAATGATTAGTGGAAGGGATGGGAAGATAGATTGGCCTTTGATGAAACGGTTGAAAAATGACATATTTGGGTGGAATGAGGGAGCTGACAGTGCATTTCATGAGCTGAAACATGCTATGACCACCGTACCCGTGTTTAGCCATTTTTCATTGAGACTAAAGCCTTGTCACTACAATTAAAAAAAAAAAATCTTTTGCAAATGCAATTGTAACTGTTGCTAATAGGTCCTAATCCTTGTTAAATTACTTTTTATTATAGTTTAACCATAGTTACATATGGAGGCATAGGCGTTGCGATCGTTGAAAAACCTATTAATGGCCCTTTTTCAGCCATGAATTTTACCATAGTTTCAAAAGCATTGCATCTAATCAGAATATTTTCATTGGCACTTTTTAGACAATTTGATCCCATTATTTTGAAACCGTTGGAAAAATCCAATTAAAACAAATTGATTTTTTTGGTAGAAAAACATCTTACCATAGTTATGCAAACACGATTGATATAGTTTTAATTTTATGATTTTATTATCATAACATTTCCCATAGATTGAAAACTATGGAAAATCTAAAATTGTTTGAAATATCTTTCTTATTTTTGTATTATTTTTCAAATAAAACCTATATATCATCATTTTTTTACACGTCAAACACCAGATAATATAATATCACAAATCTTGAACACCACCAATAAAAGTTAACAAAGTAGAATTCATTAGTAATAGAAGCATTTAACATCCAAAAGTGCAACTGCTAATTCTGTAAGTTTGATTAATACTTCACTTCTTTATTAAATCCAATTTCCTAACCATTTGCCCAAAGATAAGTATACTAGTTTTGTAAGGTTGATTACTACTTCACTTATTTATTAAATCCAATTTCCTTAACCATTTATCCAAAGATAAGAATATAAATTAATAAAAAATAGAGAACACATCAATTAACATGGTTTGGCTCAAAAGCCTACATCCATGGAACCACATCAAATGTTAAAGCAAATCCACAAATGTCTTTTACATCAATCATTCAAGTAAAAATACTCTCCTTCTCTATTCAAACCTTGTTTCTTTGTCAGTTGTTGAGAATTTGTTCAATGACAATTGCTCGGTGTCCCACCAAGCTTGTTGTTTACCTTCTTCTAGCAACGAGTTGTCGAAGATRTGATTAATAGAACTGGCTTAAAATCAATGAAGCATAACAAAAATATAAGAACAGTGAGCAATCTTGATTTTTTGCTTAAGAGAGGAAGTTGTCCTTAATATAGAAAAATGGCGCATATTTTCTCAACTTCTCTCTGGCAGTTGATCGGGCAATAAATGGACAATTAGGGTTTTTAAGTTAGCAATTATAATCTAGGACTACTTTAAAGATAAGTTCTAATTAGAGAAGGAATTTTTACATTAATCCAAGAGTCTATATTGGTACTAATGTTGTGTATAGAACTTTCATATATTTAAACCCTAAAAAGTCTGATCACTACAGCAATCCAACAATATGTCCAATAAAAGAGTATCCAAATTATCATCATTATATAATATGAACATGTATGTAGACATCTACTCGGATTGTGTGCACAATTCTAGTTCCTGAACTAAACTAGTTTCTAAGTAGTTGAATGAAATGATGTGTTTATATGATGCGCCAAAATATTGTTATTACAATCTCCCTCCTTTTGCCTTGCATATGAGCAAAGCATTTTAAATCAAAACATCCATAGCCAACAAAAAGCTCAATCTCACAATCACAATTATCCAATATCCAATATTGTATAGTCAACGCCTAATTAAATTATAATTATATCCTTCTAGCACATCAAGCAAATGACTATATTAAAACCATACCACAACTATCCAGCAAAAATTTCGAAAGCATCTAAAATCCAAGTAATATGAATGTCAAGCACATTATCTTTCCAAAAGCAATAAAATCCGCATGTACATAGTTCTAATAGCCACAAGTAATGTCAAATATCAAATGTCAAGCACAAGTAATATGAATGTCAAGCATATTATCTTTCCAAAGGCAATAAAATCCGCATGTACATAGTTCTAATAGCCACAATTAATATCAAATATCAAATGACAGTCTCCAAAGCCCATAGCCTAATACTCAAAATCTAAAAGCCCAACCACAAGAATATCTTATTTTGTCACTCTCTTTATTCATAGAAAAAGTCAAAAGTAAAATTACATGCCACAAATTTGTGGAGTGTGAGTCACTGAAGAAGATGATAGACTGAATATTGAAGACCTATCAACTTTGCTAACAAGATTTGAGTGTAAATAGACCAGAGCATAGGCAACAACTAACCATTATAACCATCAAACATATCTAAGAGTACCCAAAATAAATAYTCTCCCCTCTTTGATCATAGATTGAGCTAAAAATAATTAAGTTGCTAGTCTAGTCATAATGGAGCGAAAGCACATTTGACTGAGATGAAGGCACAAATAGGCCAGTATCAATATACTCCCCCTTAGTCGAGGCTAGGGAGGGAAAAAAGCTCTATTTCATTTTATTGGAAAAATAGGAAAGAAAGAAAATCAATAAAGAATAAAGAAACATGCAAAAGACATCTAAGGCACCAATACCCTGATAGATCAAAGAAATTCTGAGGAGATGTTTTGCTGGATAAGACTATATGATGTTGAGGACACTATTTTGACCATGCTACTTCCACAATTTCATGAAGAATATAAGAAAAGAAATGTTCGGGGGAATGCATGTTCAAGATGAAATGTTCAAATTTTCAAGTATCATAATTAGGTCAGCATAAGTTGTACATTATATATGGAAAACAAGGGTAGTCAAAAATAAAGTTTGAAATCTAAAACACGTTATGCAAAAAATGTGTGCATGTGTGTGCTCAAGAGGATTTATAGCACTTTGGCTAAGTGAATATCCCCTTTCCTCTTATCATACATAGATACTCAATATAGAAACAAAACTACATAGTTTCCTATTCCATTAGTTGCCTCTCCCTTTTTATTTTCTATCATCTAAATATTTGCATGAAATGCATTCAATATTGTCAAAAATGTGAATTTCACACACATATTAAGGTATCCTTTTCCATGATAAAGAATTTGTTGTATAGGGTCACTAGACCAAAACTACTTACTCAATGAAGCTTTCACTATTCAATATATGGTAGCCTTCGAATAGGTACTCAACCGAGGGTTTTCAAGTTTTAAAAGTCTTCAACTACGATATAGTACCCAGCATGTGATATGAGGCTAATAAACATAAATCATCATACAAGACTAAATGTCCCCACTTTCAAAATGATTGTGCAGACACTAGGACATAGTTTTTTGCAAAAAAAGATATTGGGCAACCTAACACAATTAACAAGCGTCCTCAATCAATGCAACTCATTGTGGCAAATAATATCCTATAGACCTCCTTAAATCTAAAAAGGTTTGTGTTGAAAGTGATTTTGTGTATCCAACATGACGTGTAGTACTTTTAGGAACCCATTTCATTTTAACTAACCCTTTTTCCCTTAGATGAAGAAGGTGGACTTTTAGCTTGATTAAATATCTTAAGCAAATAAAAGTGTAGTTTAAAGTATTTAGATCAAATGTGCCTAAGTTTTCCATAGAAATTACAAGTAGGAATAACTTTGGTACCTTAGGGATTTTGCCTTTGAGTGGAATTTTTGTTCTCTGTTGGTGTGGTCACATTCAAATCCGTTGTGCACATTCTGGAATTGAATTCCAAATTAATCACCATTAACCTTCCCCATATGTTGGACTTGTTCATGTTTGGTAGAGCTCTTCCTGATTGTTTAGGATGGAGTTTGCACTATTCAACTCTTCTATTGCTTGAGTTTAGTTTTTTCTTGGGAAATACCAAGGTCCTTTTCAAGTGCTTTAATTTTTTCAATCAACTCRAGRTTATCTTTTACAAGTTGAAGATACTTCATCTCAATTGCTCTAATTTGTTTCACARCAATTATCCACTTGTTGTACATGTTCGCATAAGCAATTTGAAGGTCTTCAACATAAATGTTAGATTCTACTTCTTCATCATGAATGTCAGATCGTACCTTATCCTTATTGGCATCTTTCACTACAAATGCTAGGTAGTTGTGCTCAGTTTCATTATCTTCTTGAACTTTAAAATCACTGTCACTCCATAAAGCAGTCATAACATGGTCCTTCTTAATATTATTGGCACATTCTACTTGAATGTTTCCATACCCTTCACATTAATTGCACTGGATCCCTTTTCCATTTTTGCAACCTTCTCGTTACTTTTTTGAAGGAAAAGTTTGAGGTTGACTTTTGGTTTCCATTTGCTCGTAGAGCAAAGTTTCTGCCTTTGGTTGGAGAACCATTCTTCCTCAGACTTCTCTGTAGGTACTTGTCGTAGTTCTCAATAAGCAAGGCTATAGTCCCTTCATGCAAACTCTCCATATTGATAGGGTTAAAGAGATGCTCACTTTGTACCTAAATTAGATCAATGCTTTTGGTGCTTTTGGTATGTTTCTCCTTATTACATCTTTACAAATTCTACTCATAAATTTGGAGTGATCCAATTAGTTTATTGAAATCTAGCTCATCTATGTCTCGAAATTCTTCAATAGAGGTGATTTTTTATTTAAATATCTTGGGGAGAGTAGAATACATTATGACAAGTTTAGCGTCAAAGTAATTTTCACCAAGAGTAAAACATTCAACAGCTATCACATATTTTTGTATGAAAATCAGCAATGCGTTCATCACTTATAGACAAATCTAGTAGTGGGACTTCTTAGCCTAGATTTCTTACTTATTTGGGTTCCTTCATTCTTCATTTTCATATTATCTCAAACTTCTTCAGCAATAAGATAGTTTGTAATAGTATTAATTTGATTCAGAGAAACTGCATTACAAAAGCATGGAAGGCTTTTGAATTCCAGTTAGCCTATCAAATTCCTTATTGATCCATTYATATGGATTTTTTATCCTCAGTTACCAAGGGCAGATTATACCTGCTGATAACTGATATCCAAACATGTTCATCTATGATGTTTAGAAAACCTCTCATCTACCTGTCCACATGGATTAATTTGCACCATCAAGTAATGATGGTCTATAAGTAGAACCACCTTCACGAAAGTCAYGAAAATCTTCCATAACAAAATTAGATTAAATCTAACATGAGCATGTCTATGTGTAAAAACCCAAACTGGTTTTGGGCACAATCAGACATACACAACAGTTTAACATAAAGCAAACGTGTGGTCTATTTGTGCACAATCAAACTGGTTCTGGATGCAATCAAAGATAAGGAACAGTTTACGATGAAGAAAAAATTGTCAACATGAAGGTAAACAATCAACCTGTGAGTAAGATCTAATTCTAAAAGAAATTTAAGAAAAAAAATTGCGATGATACCAATTTTAAGGTTGATTAGTACTTCACAAATTTATTAAATCCAATTTGCTTAACCATGTACTCAAAGAAGATAATATAAATCAATAACAAATAGAGAAAGCAAGAATTAACATAGTTCAGCTTAAATGTCTATATCMATTGGATCACATCCAAACGTCAAAGTAAATCCACTTTATACATCAATCATTCAAATAAAGAAAAACTCTATTTTTTTATTCAAATAGCATTTACTAGTTGTTGAGGAATTCTTCAACAGCAATTACTTGGCATCCCACCGAGCTTTATTGCTGACCGTCCAACAACAAGTCTTGAGATTCACTCAAGAATGGATTCTTAGTGTTGATTATGTGGTTAATAGAACCGGCTTGAAATCAATTAAGCAATTAGGAAAAAAAAAAGAAAGAAAAAAGATATGTGAACAGTGAGCAATCTTGATTTTCACCCAACTAAGGAGTTGTCCTTATCTTAAAAAATGGCGTATGTTTTCTCAACTTCTTGCGAGCAGCTGATCAGACAATAAATTGTAGGATTTTTTAGTTAATAGAGGATTAATCTAAAGATAAGTTCTAATTAGAATAGGACTCTTTTACATTTATCCAAGAGAATCCATCTTTGTATATAATATTTTGTATAGGTTTCTCATATTTTCAAACCCTAACAAGTCTGATCATCACTACAACACATGTCCGATGAAAGAGGATTCCAATTTTCAAAAAAATAAAATGTTATATAATTTGAACATGATTGTGCAGACATCTCTCTAATTATGTGCACAAGCTTGATGTTCTAATAGTCATAATCCATCCATGAAAAAAAACTAAAATTAACATTYCAATAGACTAAATGGAAAATGTTTATGTTTATACATCTTCTTCCTCAYCCCGACTAAAATTAACATTCAATTTCCGTCTTCTTCCTTACYCTGAAAAAAGTGAAAAGGAAAAGACAAAACAAGAGTGAATAAAATGGAAGGATAAAAGCGATCSGTTGTATCAAAAATTCTAGAGGCAAACATTTGAGCACAAATTCTAACTTGGGTTAAAAAAATTGGCAAAGTTTTCCCCGTAAAATGGATGTTTTCTAAGCACCATCAAAGTGTTTGATACWCTTAATTGCTCTTTYTGTAAACCCCAACTCTAGTGGAGGGAAACTGTCAATGTGCTTGGTAAACCTCAACTAGTGTTGGGGAAAGCTCTTTAAATTGTTTGGTAAGCCTTGAATGCACTGTTGGAAAGCTTTTTTAGCTAATTCTAGGAAAAACTAGAAAATGAAATTTTCTCTTAAAACACTTGTGGCAGCTGATTTTCCTGGCAACGATCCTAAAGTAGTTCTAAATCACAAACCTTATCATCATACAATAATATGATATTATATGAAACAGTAAACTTATTATAACACTATAATACTTTTAACAATGTACTCGATCTAATTCACACGGTATAATTAAAAAATGCACCAACCCAATAATAAATTAGCATTTCTCTGCTCTGCTCAAACAATTTTCACACACAAATGAATAGGCAAAAGCATGAAAATATGSAACATAAAGGCCTCCAAATTAAGTTACAACTTTCTAACTTCAAAATAAAAAGAATATTGAAAGATATATAAAATAACCAAAAGAGCAGATCACATTGCACAAGACTCCAAAAAATAGAGTTGCTTATGTCAACAAATTTTATTATCAAAACTAATCAAAGCAAATGACTTCGCTGATTTGGCTCATTAGGTAGCTCGTTTCGATCATTGGGTTCACTAGGTAGCATCAGACCTCAAATTATTTAAACAGATRCATTTTATTAAAACTAGATCACCRAAGACCCCTCTTTTTGAAATTTTCCTCCTGCTGCTAATCTTCCATTGAATTACTCTCTTACTGAAATCAGAACCATGTACGCTAGCATCATGTTCATTCTGTCTTGTGGAGCTTTCTCTGAGCTTGAAAGACCTATTCTAAACAGAGAAATCAAGCACTCGCTGAGTTCAATTCTCAAGTAACTTCCCCCATCATTGATTTCTAAATGTCCAGGCTCTTCCTCGTACAAAGCTGATTGGTCCASTGTTTCCATTACTTTATATGGCAATGCCTGTTGAACAAAGCTATGGAGATTTTCATCGTCTTTAAATAATTCATCAGTAGGTCTTCTCCCTGTGAACATGTCTAGCTGAAGAATCCCGAAGCTGTACACAYCCCCTTCAGTAGATACTTGACTGCCCATGCCATACTCTGCAAGATTGATGGACTAGCCTTAACTATTATCCTGAAAGAAACTTGAWGCTGGATTGAAGTTCATATTGGTACCGGTAAAGAATTCTTTTCAAAAACACTAGAATAAAAAGCTTTACCTGGAGCTGCATAACCGATGGTGTCCTTGACCCCAAATGAGCTGAACTGATTCGGATCATCTTCAATAGAGTTGAAAAGCAGCTTTTGCCAAACCAAAATCACTTACATGAGCAGTCAAATCATCATCAAGAAGGACTGTTGGGCTTAAGACCACAGTGAACAACAGGTGTTTGGCAATGGTTATGAAGATAGTGCAATGCTGAAGCAACATCTATAGCAATGTTTATCCTTTGTATGATGCTCTAACTTTTTTGTGCAGTATGTCCATCGTCAGGGTACAGCCATTTCTCCAGGCTCCCATTTGGCATGTATTGATCTACCAAAGCTTTAAAGTCCTTTCCATGGAAGTCTGTACTTGAGCAAGCAGTTAAAATCTTCACAAGGTTTCGGTGCCTTATGTTCCTCAAGGCTTGACACTCGGCCAAAAAGCTTTTGGAAGCCCCTCTCTGCTGAAGTTTAATTACTTTGACAGTAACTTCTGTTGCTTCTGGACCAAGAGTTCCTTCGTAAACTYTGCCAAAATTACCTGATCCTATCAAGTTCTACAGAGAGAATCCACCAGTTGCATTTAGCAGATCTTTGTAAGAAACCTTCGCTTGAATGTCCATGGTTGAGGAGGCTGAAATAGGTTTACTCCTCACTTTTCTCATCCAGAAAACTGTAAGCAACATCAGCAAGAAAGTTGAGCATGAACCAAGAATAGCAAATATTAGTATCATCCTCAGAGCAGTATGCTTCTTTGCTTTTGTAGGTGCCTGTCCAGGACAGGATTGCATATGCAGTGCACTGATGCCCCCACAAATTTTCGTGTTTCCTAACACTTCAAACCTACTTGCATCTCCAAAAACACCCTCAACGGCCACCTCACCCTCAAGTTGATTGAACGACAGATTCAAGTAAAGCAGAAAAGAAAGCTTGGCCATGCGCTGAGGAATTTGTCCTGACAAGTTGTTGGAAACATCTAAGAACTAAATGTTTTTCAGACTATTCAAATTAGCAGGGAKTGGTCCTTCAAAGCTGTTTGTTTCCAATAATAGACAGTTCTCCAGTGTGCTTGGMATTTTACCAGAGACTTTGTTGTTTGAAAGATCTAATGCAGCAAGATTTGTCAAGTTCCCAACCTCTTCAGGCAAAGGACCACTCAAGAAGTTCTGGGACATGTTCAGGACGATAGACAGGGTTCACATACCAATCACTTCTTTAGGTATGGAACCGGTTAGGTTGTTCTTTGAAAGGTCCAATGTTTGGAGGAATATGCAGTTTCCAAGAGTTGGTGGTATACTTCCTTCGAATTTGTTAWCTTGAAGGTAAATGTACAAGAGTCCTTTAATATTTCCCAAGGAATAGGGTATCTTACCTCTCAACTGATTTGATTCTAAATCAAGAGTTTCCAAATTATAAAGCTTTCCTATGGAGTCTGGAATGCTACCACTTACAAGGGTACTCTGTATACTGAGAAAGTTTAAGTTGACAAGGTTGGATATATCCTCGGGAATGCTTCCACTTATCATACTTGCTCCAACAAGCAGCCGTGTAATTGAGGTTGAGAGATTAGTTATAGAGTTAGGTAACATCCCCGAAATTGCTTTCTTCAACGTGCAGCAACTCAAGCCTCCTGCAATTGGAAGAGAAGATATAAAACTCAAATCGTCAGGTGCACCTGTACCCAGATGATCGTTGCGAACGTTAAGCCAGTAGAGATTTTGAAGGTTCCCAAAACTCGTGTATATTTCCGGTGAACTTGTTCGTTGGAATGTCAAGCTGTAGAAGCTCTGAACAATTGGACAATGAGGCTGGAATTGATCCAGTGAAGTGATTGCTCCCCAAATACAGTTTCTGGAGATTTGGAAACTYAAGGCCTATATCAGGTCTCAGACTGCCGTTGGAATTGTAAATGACAAACCAATGAGCATAAGAAATGATAGATTGACAGGAGAAACTCGCCAAAAAGCAAATTCCATGACATGCCAAGCTCTGCCAAGCTGCTTAGTTGGGCCATTGTATCTGGAAAATATCCATCCAATTCATTGTACGACATGCAGAGCTCTTGCAGCGACGTAAGGTTTCCAATGAAAGCCGGGATAATTCCTGTGAGATTGTTGTTCTTAAAGATACAGATTCACCAGCTTTGTCAGTAAACCTAGTTCTGGAGGAATGTGCCTTTCAAGAAACTTGTGGTCTAGCAGGAGATTTACCAAACTCTCACAATGAAAGAGGTTAGCAGGAATTTCACCCCTTAAGAGATTAAAGCTTAAGTTCATGGTTTGAAGCCTGATCAGGTTGGCCAAATTCTGAGGGAACTACACAATGGAAAGAGTTGTCTGAAAGGTCCAAAAGGAGAAGAAATGAAAAGTTTCCAACCTGGAGAGATATGGAACCAGCCAATCTCAGGCCTTTGAGATCCAAACTRTTAACCCTCTGGTATTTCCAGCCCGCATACTACCCCAGTCCACTGGCAGAAATAGGTGGTTGAATTCCAGAAGTCTAGGACTCCATCAGGATCTTCAGTTATTTCAGACTTGAACGCAATCAATGCAAGTTTATGGGTCTCATTCCCAACAGTAGCTGCTGAAGAATAAGCRGGAAATGAAAAGTTGAGGAACAACAATATATAATTGCATAGAAGGTAAGATAGCAGAATAGGTTCGAACTATAGCTTGAAATTCCATTTGACAATGTAGGGTTGCAGAGAAGGGTCATATGATTGTCTAATCACCTCAACAACTTCAGAAAAGCCTATATACTGAAAGTTCTTGTCTTATTCTCTTGACTTCTCAACTTTGAATGAGAATTTAAGGTTACTCGTTGAGTCTATAGTAATTCAGTTGAGAAAGTAATGCAGGATTGCAGAGATACCTGCACTTTCAAAATAAGACACCTGCACATTTGTTGCTCTTCCATTGCATGCTGACATCTCTTGGTCAATCTAAAGAATACAGAACACAACCATATGCTAATCCACAAATCATTCAGATAACAACCTTTGAGAAAACCAATTCAGACCTGCTACATAGGAATGGTATCTCAACATTCGTTACAGCCATTAGCTATCTCCGCCCTGAAAGATAACGCTCCCCCTCCTTTTCTTTCCCAAGSTTGCATAATACCTATCTGCACTTACAGGAAAATCTTGGGACTTCTATACTTATATCTAATTACAGCAAAGTGCTTACATAACATAAAATGGAGAATATAGAGTCAACTTGACATTGATTAGAATAGTAAAACCCATTACAACTCATTACAGTGACAAGCAGCTTGCAGATGTAAGATCACATATTACATTGACTTGAATATTGCAGTAATTCTTCCAATATCTTATCACATGAAATGCTTTAAATGATAATGATCTACCAGTGGCAATCCTTTCTCACAAAATACCTCATAGAACGCATGGATCRAAATTTGCAATCGCATTCTTTCCCCTTCAGCAAGGCATGAAGCAGAATATGATTCAGCAGCCAATATYCCGGCTCATTGTTAGAATGAGACATGGACTCATTTATCATGAAACCACAAYATTCATCTTATCTGTGWGATCTACGTCGATGATCTTCATCATAGGTTCTATGACCTTTTGGGGAATAGTCCCTATCACGAGCTGATTTTTTGTCCTTTGACCTACTGTCTCTATCATCCCTGTGAAAAGACTCAGATTCGTACCTTCTTGATCTCTTTTCATCTCTCCTATCTCGGTCCTCTCTGTAGTTTGATTCATCGTGCCTCTTTGTACCTCTATCATATGATTCATCCCTCTCCCTTGTATCTTTATCCTTCCGCTCCAATTGCTTCAATTGCTTCTCATAGTTTTTGCGGCTCCCATCATGAGAAGAAGACTCTAGAACACGACCCCCAGATTGTCTTCCATTCCTTGTTGAACCATCAAACCTGTCATGAGCCCATTTTGAACGTCTATCTTCCTCATGACCCCAGCCTGTGTTTGCAGCTCTCTGTATCAAAAAAGAGAAAGAACAAGAAGCAAATGTAAGGGGCCACATATGAAACTCCAGGGTAACGTGTCAAATATTCGGCATATCATAATTTATCTATGAGAAGTACAAAGGAAGGAGAAAGATGCTGCAGCACAAAGTTTTCGCATTGAGCAAATACTAATTTAAGAAATCCAAGAGGAGGATAAAGAACAAGAACTAAGGAAAAGGGAACAAGTATGTTGTATTTGTAAATTGTAAACAGCCCTGTGTTCCATACCATAATCAGAAAATAGATCACAGTTTAACTAGTACAATGCAATTATTGCTATGTGAAACTAAAGTTAATGGTTTTCCACRGGGAAAAAATAAAAATGAATTTAAAAAATCATTCAAAGTTCCAGGCCTAGGAAAGGTTGTTCATCCAAAGATCGAACTGGAAGCCCAAAGTGAGCTATTAGGATATAATATCATATAACTTCTCCATCAATTGAACTAAAACATTTGTTACACGGTTTATGGCAAAGACAAAGTGTTTATTAGTTTCAAACACAAGTTTGTCAGCAAATCCATCAAAAAACCTAGCTAAAAATATCTTCAGTAAACTTAATGAGGTCTAAAATAGTCATARCTTCCCTCCAGAAAACTATATATAGATTTAAAAGATGCTCTGGTGCTGCAACTTAGCAGCATCCAAGAATAAAGAGTTCCCTAATAACAATATAATATATAACACAAAAATGCATTACAATCAATGTGCACAATTATACATATATAGCAACAAAACATAACTCCATGGGATAACATTAAGCTTAGTTATAGGTGCAGACTTGTTCATCATGTGAAAATTTACATCCTGCTCCTCGATTGCATTCACCCTTCTGGAAAGCACGGCAAACCCCACGCTCCTCCCTCTTCCTTTGCAAGGTCTCTTCATCCTCTTCTTCCTTCTTTTTGTAATTAGTGACATGATCAACCCTTATAGTTCTTCCGAGAATTTGAGCACCATTCAAGTTGTCTGCAACCAAAAAAGTCAATAAAGAATATTCTACCGTTTCTTTCCACGATATGAATYGCAACTTACACATGGATAAACAAAATAAACAAGTAAAATGAGGCATTAAATCAAATGACTGACCTACTGCAAGATTCGTACTTCTTTGATCTTCATATGCGAGGAAAGCAAACCCCTTAGATTTCCCAGTACCTTTATCTCTAACRAGATTGACATCAACTACCTCCCCATACCTAAATTAAATAATAGAACTAAATATTAGTTCAAATGAAGTAAATACTTTTAGTTTCGAGAAGGA
This sequence comes from Rhazya stricta, assembly GCA_001752375.1. NCBI lineage: Eukaryota > Viridiplantae > Streptophyta > Magnoliopsida > Gentianales > Apocynaceae > Rhazya > Rhazya stricta. The sequence goes on along the minus strand of MEJB01000001.1, from coordinate 7,119,140 downwards.
ATTACATAAAACTTTAGAAACTTATCAAGCAGTTGGGATATGAATCAACTTACTGAGCAAAGACAGCAAGTAGATCGCCTTCAGTGAGATCGAAAGGGATGCCGCCGACGTAAACATAGGCAGAGTCTTTGTACTTAGCATGCCAAGATGCTTCATCGGATATGCCGAGCGCTGCTTCTTTTTCATTGATGTTCTGAATCCGCTTTATCAATGTCAATGGATTCATTGCTTTGCAGATAAGTTTTCCAGTGGAACGAAACCCTAATTTATATCTTTCTTCTCTGAACGTCAAAGTAGGGCTGTCAATTAAGCTAGGTGAGCCGGGCTTGCCTATGCTCGAGCTCAGCCCAAAATTTTTTTATTGAGCCTCAAGTTCGAGCTCAGTCTAAACAGATTTAATTGAGCTCAGCCCGAATTAGCCAAAAAAATAGCAAAAGATTTGTCCTGTTCATCTCCCTCCTTAAAAAACAGGTGGTCACCCCTATTGCCGAAGAAAATACAGCAAGCAAAATGACTATTCAGGATGCTTTATAAATCTAATCACAATACAAATAATTCCRAAGAAAAATAATCTATTAAATAACACATCACACTTTTCAATGATGCCTTCTAAGAAAGAAAAGTTCAACCTAAAGAAAACAGCAAATAAATATAAATAAAATGAAGAATTTATATCAAATGCGTCGATTTATCCAAATAAGTCTACCCCCCCCCCCCCGGGGAAAAACACCTCATACCCACACCAGAAGAAGTCTATTTCTGGATATGCACATAAATTGGCCATGTACTCCCGCATCTATCCTACWACTCATGTGAATTCAAGACACATAGAAGATTCAAATATTCTACCCCTGAATCCACTGTTTTTGAATTATATGAATGTTTTGTTTGTATGTTTGTTTCTCGGTTTTATGATGTAACCTTTCTCTCAAAACAAACAACTAGCTGAAATTTGAATAGTGAAGTGTTAAMATAAGAATAAAATGAATAGTGAAGTGCACACAAAACAACTAAGCACRAAACTTATGGAGAAGTAGAAGATTAGATGGGAATGTTGGGCTAGATGCTGAATTCCGATTATACACCTAACTCTTTGATCATAGTGCCCTTATGTTTCCAAAGTAGGTTGAATAATATAGCTGTCACATAGTTATTTTGCAGAAAACACTATTGCAATGGAGAGAACTAAAGTTGATACAATCTGCAATCTTGTAGAAYATCTAAATCAGGCAGAAACTTTCAACTTTCTTAAGTAGCTTGGAAACATCTCAAGTTTTGGTGCCCAATTGAGCAAAATAATAAGTTATTCGTAAGGATCATATTTTAAGTTTGTAAGGTAATACCTAATAAATAATCTAAATCACTCACATGTTAGGGACACACAATATATTTCATAATTTGAAAGACCTCAAACATAAATATTTACCAAATAAGTTCCATTATTGACCTCATACATAAATATTTACCAAGGGTATGTTAGCAAAATTGTTTGAGTAAAAGCAAAGATTCTGCCTAAATTGCATTGAGGAAATGTCTCTATCGGCGTACCAAGGAAGGGGAAGTCTTCTTTGAGTTGAAAAAATCCAAAATTTTAGTTATAAAGCTCAGGCGTAAACMATAACTAARGAAGGGGAAAACCAAATCTTTTTACAGCTTGGCTATTGAAAATACTGCTTCATTTAGCATTAGATTTAACAAAGCTACCACAAATTAACAGTAATTTCATTTGTAGTCATTCCATCCAAATTAGTTCATAATATATCATATATTCACTGTTCTCAGCTATCAGCTATGGCATTAGAACAAAATGATCCAGAAAAATGAAATATTAGGAGATATATTTTTAACAAATTACCACCCCACTAAGACATATTTACATCATCATAAACGAGAAATAGTCAAATAGATAACGTAGTCATGCAAACAACATATAAATTAACTCATAATATCAGAATTCAGAAACTCTAGCTTGAAAGATCTAAAAGCTGTAAAAAGCTCCAAATCGATTTTTCGACGAATTGAACTTCACATAAGATAAAACCAAGCAGCATATTATGTTTAAAAAGAAATTGGTCTTCAAAAAGAGGAATTTAAAATATTGAGTCAAATCGAAGAAAGCATTTACCAGGCATGAGAGACAGGCCGTAGGTTTTGGGGTGAGCATTTCAGATGTTGGAGTGACCCATTCTGGTTTTGGTGAAGATGTCAGCAGCTAAAGTTTTCCAAAGCTGTGCTCGAAGAAGAGAAATGGAGGAGTTCTGCTTTAGGGAGAAAAGAGCAGGTTTGTGCACGGAGAGGACGAATAGAGGAGTTCTGCTTTACTGGCTACAAATCGACGGTGCACGGAGAGGACAGACCTACACGGTGGTTTGTGCACGAAGAGGACGAACAGACCGACGAGTGAGGATTCMTGTACTGGTGTGGTGGTGAGTGGCGAGTGGTGAGCGGTGAGCGAGGACAGCTGAAAGGCCGAGAGTAGTGGTGAGGGACAGTGGCGGCGTTTCTGAGTGGTAAAGAAAGCTAGGCTTCTTAATTCTCAAATTTAAGTTTTATGTTTTTAACTCACACAGTCACTGATAATTAACCAAATATAATTTTAAAACATACATATATACACGTTACTTCGGGCTCGGGCTAAGTGGGCTTGCTTCGGGCTCGGGCTAAGTGGGCTTGAGCAGCCGTAAGCTCGAGATCAATGGGAATATAATTTGGACTCAGAATTTAAACTCAACTAAGCCTGAAAAATTCGAACTAAGTTCGAGCCGACCCGAACTCATTGACGCTCTTAATTCAAAGTTGAACCTGATGAGAACTCTTGCCGAGCGAAAGGCTAGGGATTTAGAGGGTTTTAAACCCAAATGACCCACTTTTTCCATTCATATTCGCAACTAACCTATTTGTGAAAGAGTTATTGTTCTAACTTGGACACCGGTAGAATTGATTGACGCTTTCATTAAAACACAGTGTCGCTCCAAGTGGCGCCTTAATGCGTCCAAGTAATTTTCTGATGATAATTAAGTAATGTGCCCCTTCTACTCACTCTTTAATCGTCCCCTACGTCACTTCTCTCCTTGTTTTTTCAGTTACAATTCCTTGTAACTATTCTTCTTCCTCCCTTTTAACTGTTCTTATTCCTTCCTCTTCCACCGCCAAGCAGCAGCAAGGATTCCTACGCTATTACTCGTTTTCCTCCCTCCAGTTGTAACACTTCATCGGCGAGCACCCACTGGATGCCTCCCCACCGGCGAGCAGCAACTTGACGACTCTCCAMCGCGAACCTCAGCACCGGCGACCAGAAGCAGCCATCTGGACAGCATTGCAGTAAGGTAAGATTTCTTGACTGTTACAATTTTAGTTTTAGTTTTAGCTTTTTAGTTTTTTTTTTTCGCAGATATTTTTTAAAAAAAGTAATATTTTACTGTTTATAATTAATTTTATTTGTACATTTTTTTGTTACACTGAGTTATTTTTTACGCTTGACACCCTGTTGAGAATTGATTCTTAACCGATTTGATATACAGCATTGCAGTTATACAGTAAATAAGCCACAGCATGCTGCCATTATTTTATTTTAGATAAACAATATGCTTGCGAGAATAGGGCACCTTAAAGTACATGCAAGGTAGACTCAGAATTTGTAATCGTAGACTCAATTTGCCATCGTACGAATGAGCATGCCGATAAGTCACATATGCCATATCTTTCGTTAGTGGAACCTAAAGATAAGCCTCAAACTGTGAATAGTTGAATTTAAACTGTTCCAAGCTTAACATGATGTTTTGTAGAAGAAGATCCCACTGCCCTCTTCTTGCCCAACATATACCTGTCATTGTAATCGTTATTCTCAGCGCATTTGAGTCGAAGATTCTGCGCGCTCGATGTTATATTTTAAGCTGATGAGTCTTCTTACTAATCTTGCGGACTATCTCAGCTATTCTTTAATTTTTGAGGTTAAAAATACAAGTCTTTATGCTTATACATTGTTTTCGGTTCTTGCCTATGCGAATAGTTCATGTCCTGACAAGCCAATTTGAAGGAATATTTGTTTGTTGCCTCTTGTTATGCAACTCTTTTGAAGTAACTATAGAATTACGATACGAAGTCTTTATGCGTATACATTTAGAACAATGCGATTTAACATTAATTATCTGTCTGTTGGGAAATAAATGATTTTTGTCAAAATAAGGCATATTCAACTATATTAAGTATTGGTGATGTAATAATGTTGCTTCTTTACCTGTTCTGATGCGGAATGTTGCAGACAAATGCGTATATGGGTGAACGCTTATAAATAGACCGTCCTAGATATTTAGTGTCATGGTAAAAATTTGATGCGAGAATGAAATTTTGTTAGATGGATGCTGCGCATTTTGAGCCTGCGTAGAATATTCCATTTTAATTTAGAGAGAAGCTGTCGATTTTTTTTAAAAAATATTTAACTACTATATTATTTTTTATAATAATACACGAGTGTATATTATTACTGATTATTTCATTGCTAAATTTGATGGAGGATGAGATTTTGTTAATAGATGTGGCTTTTTTAGCTTGGAAAATATGCTATTTATAGAGGAAACTATGTGGAATTTTTTATTTTTAAAAATTTTATTATTTTTATATTTTAGATGGAGCACGAACATGTACATATCGATGTTCATCCGAGTCCAGTATAAACTTTATTGACTTAATGAAACAGGCATATAATATATTAGCTCTTGTATGGGATGATAGGGTTGATGCYGAGACGGTATTAGAGGTTAGAAAACAAGATGTAAATTTTTGGAAGGGGTACGATGTGGTCTCTTCTAGAGTGAGAGATTATATAGACATCGCAGGATTCGGCGGGATTGCTCGATATCGTTGCATTCAGGTTGATCATGCGCTCGTGACAACGATGATTGAGAGATAGCAACCCGAGACRCATACCTTCCATCTCACTTGCAGGGAGGACACTATCACCTTATAGGATGTCTCGGTATTATAGGGTTTGCCCATTGATGGTGACGCTATTACTACAATTGCTATGATCGAGGTATAGAGCAGTAGCAGAGTTATTGCGAGACTGCATTAGGATTTACACCCACGATTTTTTAGATCAGGGGGAATTGTATTCTACTACGGGCTCTTGAGGACGAATTTATGTGGCTGTGGAATGATGATGCGGATGACGATACTTATGCGAGGTAGGCTCGTTGCTTGATCTTGTATCTCATGGGTGGTATGCTTTTTGCAAACCACTCTAGGAACAAGACTGATCTTTGTTACYTGCTATCGCTCGAAGATTTATGTCGTTCGGGATATTTGAGTTGGGGATTCATCGTTTTGACATATTTGTATCGATGCATGTGCACTGCTTCCATTATATAGTCCTGAGAGATGTGCGGTACCTCTATTCTCATTCAAGTTGGTACCTTATGGGTCATTTTATCCCTTTATATAGYATAGTCATCGAATATATTAGTAAAAATTGTGTTTTATGTTTTTTTCAATAGTTATGGGCATTGGAGTACATACCTATAGTATGCCCTACTCTGAGGGACATTGCACGAGTTGAGATTCTTCCCTATTCTCCTTATGTCTCATGATGGGCAGCATAGCTTGATCTTCATCGGCTACCGACACATATATCAGTCACTTATCAGAATCAACTAGACTCGATGAGACCTGATATCGTAAGTATTTTAATAATTTTCAAAAGTTCCTTAATTTCTATAATAATTTAATTTTTCTCATTTAATTCAATATAAATTTTCCTTTTTTTAAAATATTAATCTTCTTTGCACTTTGTTTGGACCCCGTACGATGATATGATCCCCAAGATTCCCCAGGATTATTTAGTCGAATCGCATATTTAGCGCGCCGAAGTCCCACTCATTTGCTGGGAGATTTTTTAGCATTACAATTTGGCATGGAGTAGGGGATTCCTTTTTGCGGGAGCTATTATACTACGAAGCTGCATGCTGCAGGGCTGAGAGGTAATATGGTGGTATTTTGGAACAACAAGCATACGAAGTACATTCGAGAGTGGAACGCCCGTCGTGACCGCATTGTCAATGGTGATGTCACACCCACTGCTATGCATATGCGTCCAAACTATCGGGATTTGTACTTCCAGATTACCTGCCTTACTATTAGTAATCCTCAGCATAGGTGTAGAGCACCTGATGGATTCCAGGGGACAGGGGCAGCTGCGCAGTTTGTTGTGAATTACCCATACTTTTACATTAAAAAATTTATATTCATTTTATCAATATATTAATTGTCGATTTTTTTATTATTTGCAGAGTTCAGGTTTATCCCGCATTCAAGAGCTTGTCGATTCTCGAATTTTATATGCGAATCCTCATTCGAGATCCATATTTCATTCCATCCGTGAGGTCTGCAGCCGGATGTTGCATGACATTGTTGACGAGCTGTCATGTAGATCACTCGAGGAGACGTAGCTGCCATTGCGATTGTCCAGCCCGTAGTTATTCGACCCCGTGATCGAGTTCAGGGTCGAAATAGATCGAGTTACGACAGAGAAGCGTGGGAGAAAGGATCAAGGGAGGACCCATCAGTTCAGAGGGAGGCTCACCCACGAGGAAAGCACATAGAGCGGATGATGTGGCGCCATGCAGCTATACGGATGATCATTTTGAGGGTGTCATCATTGAAAACAAAATCTTGTTTGACCCGTCTACCTTGGATATACCTTGTCAGGCGGGTGATGGTGCCCGAATATTGGGCACTGTTCCAGACGAGGAGAGTAGTTACGCAGGCGATCCAACTTCAAGTTTGTATTCTCAACTAGAGGATTGTGTCACTTACCTAGACAAGGTTGGTGAGGCGGATATTGGTCAACCAGATGAGCCTGTACAGGGTTTTAGGAGGAGACCTCGAAGAGGYGGYGCGGCAGTTGGAGACCAGYAGRATGCTGATGAAAGGCCTAGGCAAGTTAGGCATCCTACTGTTTGCAATACTCTCGAGACATGCTATATATATGATTTACCTCATTATTTTAYAAAGATACATTCATTATATGCACTCAAGGARCATTGTTGTAAAGTTTGTATTACTATTTTTTTGCCATTAATTTTTTTAGATTTTATTATATTTCGTAAATTAAATATAAGCATGTGTTGGAAGTTTTTTGTGTGGAGGTTGATTTTTTATTCCATTTTTTGACTAAAATTCAATCTCGAGAGCCACTAGAAATGTGCTTTCATTATTTTAGTCAAAGGCACCACTTGAAGTGGCACTTTAGACGTGATTTTACTTAAACTCATTCCAAGGAGGTCCCAAATACATCTCTAAGCACATCATCAATGAAAAAATCACGAAATTGGTAAGTACATYATTGTATACTTATATTTTTAACTAGATTTGTTGTTTTCGTGGCATTTATAAAACACCTATAAATATTATTTACCCGTATAACTACATTTGCTTAATTTTCTATGTTTGGCTGTAAATTAATGCTTATGTTTGGATATAGTTTATATTTTTATAAATTTCGTTCATCTTGTTTGTCAATTTAGGTGTTGTCCACTTCCAGGTTTGAAATGTTGGAAGAATTTCAGATAAATTAAATCTTTTTTGGGACTATAATATTAAGCGTGATGTACGAGGACTGTATTTTGAGGGTGGTATTAGAAAATATTGTACAATAAACGACGTATAACCCATGATGAATTGGTGCAAAAAATTTGTGCAACATGAAAGCTTGACAAGAATATGGTGCAGTTAAGGTTGATAAGAGTGCCTACTATGTATGGACCATGAATGAAAGTTCAATGAAAAATTTATGAATTAAATGATGACGAAGAGATGGACCTAATTTGAAACTACCAAGCAATTTGTGGATGTCACTCGGAGCATATATAGACGTGCAAACGGAGAATAATGATGACATTACAGATTGTCCGGATCAGGAACGTGTAGTTACAGGTAAATATTGTATAAATACATTCTTAGCATAGTCATTTAACGTTTATAAATTATTTTACAATAACTTAATTCTTATATATTATAACTAATATTGCAGGTCCTTCGATTTATTGGGCCAACATGGRAGAGYATACATCATGGTGATGGGCAATGAACGAAATTTAAATGGTGGACAAGATTTCACATTCCCAAACCAAGTCGACAGTTCGGCACATGTCCCTATTTTTCCACAGTCTGAGGATCAATTCTGTCATCTACAAGCAGTAATATATTGTTTGCATCTATGGGTGTGACCCAAGAAAACATGTCTTTAGATCACTAGTTCATCCCCTTCGGCGTAGGAGTTCCTTAGTGATCTGGTTATGCATCATGTAACTGAGGTGATAAATTTGGTTTCAAGTCAACCAATCGATGTAAGGCCTAAACTATGATGGATACCCAGATTCTGATCACTTGGAGGATGTCCCCGAGGCAGAGGAAGACGAGGAACTGACTATACAGATTCCACACTCCATTAAATCCAACTTACAACGTAGGTCAGGCATCCCACACTTAAAGTGCTTTTGAAACATACGATTCATTTCAAAATATGAGATTGGGTGAGCAATCGAAAGTTGATCGTAGTGAATTTAGGGTTAATCAATAGTCCAAAACAAACACCAACCTCCAGATTCACATGAGGTTTGATAACAAGAGACAAGCTGTTCATGCAGTTCGTCAATGGAATGAGATAGAGAGTCTGTCGTTGCAAAGAGCACAACATCATTATGGACGGCTAAATGTAAGAATTCAACCGATGAATATCCATGTACATGGTATATCTGTATCATTCCAGCGAGCACTCATCATCAGTGGGATGTGACAGTTTTCGGTGGAAAATATACTTATTTTGTCCAAACAATGAACAACAACTATCCAAATTTGGGGGCTGACTTCATTGCTACACACATTACCCACTTTGTTCGTGATAATCCAAAAGTACATGTTAGTGTTGCTATCATCAAAGTCTAAAAGTTGTTCGAATATGGTTGCTCTTACAGGAAGGGATAGAATGCTTGAAAGTTGGCTATAGAAATAGTTTATGAAGATTGGTGAACAAAGTTTCAAATATTTTCAGCATATATGCAGGCTTTGCAAGATTCTAATCGAGGAATAATTATTAGATGRAAACACCACCCGAGAAGCACTGATGATGTGAAAATATTTGAATGGTGATTTTGGACTTTTCGACCATTTATAGAGAGTTCGAGCACTRTYKACTTGTCATTTCTAGATGGCAYATTTTTTAGAGGTGCATATCATAGGGTTCTTTTGATTGCTAGTACATATAATGCAAATAATAATGCAAATAATCATGTATTTTCCCTAACTTTTGCAATTATAGATCAAGAGTCATTTGCTAGTTGGGGGTAGTTTTTGCTATTATTAAGACGTCATGTGGTTGGACAGAGACATGTTTGTTTGATTTCAAATCGTCACAAGATGATACTTCAAACAATGTGCCAAATGAGAGAGTTGCAGCCACCATTATTAGTACATAGATATTGTTTATGTCACATCAAAGCAAATTTCAATATCAAATTTGAGAATAAAGACTTATCTAATCTTATGTACAGTGCAGGGGCAGAGCCTAATCAAGCRAAGTTCAGTGCAATCATCGATGAGATTAAGCGTTGAAGTCAAGCCGCATTTGATTGGTTAAATGCAATTTATCATGAAATTTAGACACTTGCATATGACAACGAACAAAGCTATGGATGCTTGACAACTAACTTGTCTGAATCATTGAATAGTGTTCTAAAGAAATGACGTTCTTTGGCGCTCAAACCATTTGTGGAATTAACAGTGGTAAAACTTGCGAAGTATTTTTCAAATCACCGTGAACAAGCAGCTCATAATAGACATCCTTTTGCCCATAGGATATAGAGGAAATTTTTTAACAATGAAAATAAATTTCGTACACATACGGTGGTGCAATATAATTTTTAACTTGGCTTGTTAAGTGTAAAGTCTATACCTAGAGGTGATGGAATGATTAACAAAATCTACACTACTAAGATGAGTGAAAAATAGTGTAGTTGTCATAAGTGGTCTGTATTTGGAATTCATTATTCTCATGCTTTTGCTGTGTGCCATCATCGGGGTTGGCAAGCGGGTGAGCTTGTTCATGAAGTGTATTCCAAGGAAAGCTATTGGAAAGTATATGTTGAAAATTACTACCCAATTCCACATGATTCTTTTTGGAGATCGCCTCTATTCAACCTTATTGATTACAAGTCGAATATGAAGGAAAATTTGAGGGGTCATGTTCAAAGCGCGAGAATTAGAAGGATGTAGACTATCGACATCCTGATTCTCCTCGAAGATCTGAAAATTATTATAGAGTTGGTCATAATAGAAGAAATTGTCTGGGTCATCGTAAAGATGAATCAAACACTTAGTTTATGATTTGGTCGTATTGAACATGGTTGTTTTTTATTCCATTGCATCAACATGCTTATATTGTGACTATTGAAGTCATTTTCATGGCTATTTTCCTTTATACTTTGTTTACAAACATTCGTATGTTTTAGACATTATTATGTTGCTCGATAATGTTTTCTAGATGTTATAAATGTTTAAAGTGAATATCAATTGGTATTTTTTGAATGAAACCAATGTTGTCAATATTTTTCCTTCTTTTTAGGTTTCAGTATTTTTTGGAATTATTGTAGATTATATTTCACGCCAAGTGAGAAAGGATGAAGTATACTGGTATAAAACGCCCATTCAAGGGACGTCTTTAGCTTAAAGCGCCAATGCAAGAGGCACTTTAAGCTAAATGAAGATGCCCATTACACTGGTGCCTTCAATTTGACCAGGAAGCGCATGCTTCAGCTATGACATCACTTGAAGGGGCGTCCTTATCTAATTAAGGTGGTACTCCAAGTAGCGTCCATGTCAAAAGAGCAGACCCTGTAAGAAACCAAGTTAGTTGCGGATATGAACCCAAAAACCACGTCATTTGGATCTAAAATGCGGATTTAGGTAAAATAAACCTTGGTACTTTAAATTTCCCTTCGCTTGCTTCACTAAAAATATTTAAATATTTCAATTAAAATTTTTAATTTCCAATTAATAATTATCTCTTAATTTGTTTCGTTTAATAAATTTTTAATTTAATTATTTTTCAGATTTCAAACTTTAATTTTATTAGACGGAGTAATATTGAATTTGGTAATATAACTAAAAATATTAGATTAAAATATTATCATCTAACATTTATAAAAGAAATTAAAAAAATGATATCCCCAAATTAAACCACATCATTTGGATCTAAAATCGGGATTTAGGCAAAGTAAACCTTGGTACTTTAAATTTCCCTTCGCTTGTTTCACTAAAAATATTTAAATATTTCAATTAAAATAAACAAAACCACTTTGAATGAGAGATTTTTTTTACATTTTACAAGAATTCAAATTTTCTTTTTCAATTAAGAAATTTTTTCTCAATTATCACTGAATAAAAAACAAACAGCTATCCTCTACAAAATTCAAAGTATAATCATAATYGATTATAATATTCATGATTGGCTTAATAAGATTAATTTATTGAAAGATACTCAATATAATAATATATTATGAGAYTACATTATCAACTAATACTTATATTTAATTAGTCATTTTGTCATTAATCAGCCTTGTTTTACCTCTAAGAGGTTGATAAAAATCTCAACGCATCCATATATTCAAACAAAAGTTTTTAAATTCAAATGCGATGCTTAACTAAAAAATTTATTATCTTTATTCATAAATTTGAAATTCAAATTATAATTTGTAGAGTTAAATGCTTAGTCAAATCAAAGTTGTTGTTCTATAGCTCCTAATCCAAATGCATCATTATTCATCTCCTCCCCCTGCCTTAGAAAGAGAAAAGGAAAGAAATCAATCACAACAGCTAAAATAGTTGGATTTCCTTTGATTTCTTTCCAACTCCGTCAATCCAAAGACGATGTTAAGCAAATGAGAGAGAGAGAGAGAGACAGAGAGAGAAACTTGCCGCCAATCTTTGTCCCAATGAATACTGAATCAGACACTTCAGAACAAAAGGTCTCAACTCCCAATGGATTTGTCAAGAAAAATTGACCATCACACTGTAACAGCAAGCAGTAGACATCGATCGTCACGGTAACAGTAACAAAGGGAGAGGGAAGCATTTCACATGGGATCATTAAGCATGGTAAAAGCTTGCAAAGGAAATGATCTCTCCACTCAATTGCCTGTCTTCTCTTCTGTTTTTAGTTTTTCCCTGATCGGCCAAACACAAAAAGCTACCACCAGTGGGTCCGAACTTAGCTGGACGATAAAGCCAAACGTTGCATTGCACTTCAAATGTCGTAGTGTAGGCTTCCCTCCTTTTAGTACCTACAGCTCTTTCTGTTGCCATCAGCTTTACTTTTCAATTAAAAAAAAAAAAAAACATCTGCCTCAGACTATTTTTGTCAAAGGCTCCATTGGTATACTCTCGGTATGTTTCTCTTTCATCATTTCTTGCTTTTTCCCTTTTCCCTGAAACTTCCGATCAGAAGTAATTTTGTAGGAAATATATGCCGTAGGAGATTGCATTTTCTTTTTTCAGATTCAGAACTTATAATTTGGTCTCAAGAGAATCCAGGTAAAGATCAGCCTTTTACTGTCCTCTGCTTAGTGATTTAGCTAATGTTGATCATAGGATTATTGGGTTCTTTTACTGCTTGTCCTTATAATTTCAACTGTTCATAATAAGTAAGGGCAGTTACAATATGGTGATACTTCAATTGCTGGTTTCTTTTCTGCACGTCTAGTTTGCATTTGCCTATACTTGATGGCTACTCTTAAAGTCGATTATTATCGTACTTAAGGGATTTCCTGGACTTTATCAGTAACTGCGTGTAGATTGGCATTCACAAGTTTGACTACTTCTAGTGCATACTAAATTCGGATATACTGGGGCAAGCTTGCTGAGGAGTCCAGCCATTTGGAAGGAATGCATACTTGGCAATGATGTTGATTCAGACATTTAGGGGTGCAGGTGCTAAGCCGTACTCTTGTTTGCGCGTTCTGATTTCAGCATGAATGTGTCATAACAAAGGCCTGTTTTGCTTGATATTAGTTCATTATTCTTTTTCCATTATTGAAAAATGAGTGGGGTGATCTAACATTTGGCCACCTTGGGAACGTTGCAAAAGTACTGAAAAAACAATTGCCGCGTTTGCGTGCTTGCTTTCTCCATTTTTAATCCTTTCTCTGAGAATCCGATGTACATGGAAGTATATAAATGATGCTCGTAATTAAAAAGCAAGTGAAAGACGTTATCTAATTAACTGTTAAACTGCAAATTAGGTGAAGGTTACGAAGACAAAATTTGTTGGAACCCTTTTTTCTCTCAAGGATATGGGCAGCACCTGATTTTCTTGATTATAGTTCCTTACGTAAACTGGATGCAATGATTCTATGAATTTTCTGGCATTTAGTTAAATATGAAAATACGGTTATCCTGACCTTCTTTCTTCTAGTGGTTTGGAATCTGGTGTGTAGGAGAATTCTCCATGTGGGTTTCAGTCCCAAGATCTTCACATGGAAAATTCTTTTCTGGAAGTGCATATTTAGTTTTGCATGTAAGTATATAAACTTTAGTTTCGTTCTCATTTTTGCAAGAGATATTGAGATTCACGTCCCAATTGTTTCTTTGGCATAGGTAGAAGTTTTCCTTTTCTAACATCTAACAATCGCTATRTTCTAATTTTTTCTTATCTTTCTGATGCAGACATTTTTGCTTAAAAGTGGTTCTCCTCAACACGAAATACACTACTGGCTTGGAAGTGGGGCAACTGAGGTTCCATTCTATTTTGTTATTTCTATGTTTCTAATTGAAGCATCATACAGTAACTCTTATCTGGAGCTGCAAAAGATTGTTGTGAGGTCTAAGCGTGTTCTTCCACTCTATGCCAGCAGGAAAAATCTTGACCATTAAGTATTTGACACACCAAAACATCAATGTAGTTTGTTTGTTGTGTTCATTTCTAGACCTCCTTTGTTGACCCTGTTTTGAAGAAAAAGGGGGGAGAAGGCAGTGAGAAAGCAATGCTTATGGATTTTTTTTTTTTTTTGGTTATTTGCTCCTAATTGCATTGCAACAAATGTTAATGATGAATTTTTAATTAAGGCAGCTGTTTAAAATCCTTGTAAAATGTTGGTTTACATGATGCTTGGGCAATGTTTGTTGCATCAAGCTCTGGACTAATAATATGCTGAAGGGCTTTTATTCTTTTTTTTTTTTTTTTGGTAAACTGAATTGGCAGGTGGATTCAATATTTGCTTCAGATAAAGCTCTTGAACTGGATGCAGCCCTAGGGTCCTATGCTGTGCAATATCGGGAAGTTCAAGGCCAAGAAACTGAGAAATTCTTGTCATATTTCAAGCCTTGTATCATTCCAATTGATGGGATCTTTTCTTCAGGACAAGAGAATCTAGATAGTAATACATACAGGGTTAGCTTGTTAACATGCAAGGGAGATCGTGTTGTCCATGTTAAAGAAGTAAGATATGAATAGATAATTAAGGTTGAATTGAATCAAAGTTGATCATCTTTCAATTTCTACTAGAGAATAAATGAGTATTTATAATGGCATATGATGTTTTATGTCTAATAAGTTAACATGATTTCGACTTTATGTATTAAGTTGTTCTTTTCTGTTTTATCTTCACTACATTTCACTAAAGAAAGATTGCTACCTGATTATGGTTCTATTTTCTGTCCACTGGCCAGGTTCCTTTTACTCGGTCATCCCTCAACCACAATGATGTTTTTATACTTGACACAGCATCAAAAATTTTTCTTTTCAGTGGATGCAACTCCAGCATTCAAGAAAGAGCTAAAGCCTTGGAGGTTGTTGAATATATTAAAGAAACTAAGCACGGGGGTAATTGTGACATTGCCACAATAGGTAGGGTTTTCTTACACGCATGTGCACACACACACACACAAATACATCCATACATATACACTAACTTCGGCTTTTGATTGACGCAGAAGATGGAAAGTTCGTTGCTGATCCTGATGTTGGGGAATTCTGGAGCCTATTTGGCGGTTATGCTCCCATTCCTAAAGACTTTCCTTCTGCTCTTCAAGGAGAGCTRGAAAGTTCGGCCACAAAATTATTCTGGTGAGTTTTCATTGTATTGTTTGTGCCACTTCTGTGATACTTGAAACACTTTTATCATTTCCATTCCCCTCCTCTCCCCTCCATTGATGGTATCAGGTAAGGCGACCAAGCTGCCGAAATGGTTAAGTGTATATCAACACTTACTGACTACTTTGGTCAAGAGTGAGAAATGAAACTGATATTTTATCATTTGATATCCAGACAATTTCCCTATAAGGAGATGCCTAATTTGTACCAAGTGTACTTATTAAGCTATAAATATTTCAGCCATTCGTCCTTTGGGCATTAAGCTCTGATGTTCTGATTTTATCTCATCTGAAATGCCTAGAGTAGTCAWCCCAACTTTGGCAGTTGTTCAACCATTGAGTATTTGTACCTTTCAAATTTTCCATTTGCTTTTCTTTTGGCAGAATGTCCCTTCTACTTTAGGATTGCTTTAAGGTTCTCTCATCGGCAGGATAACCACTCAGGGAAAACTTTGTCAGACTGCTTCTGGCGAATTGAGTAAGGTGATGCTAAGTTCAGACAAGTGTTATATGTTAGATTGCAAATCAGAGCTTTTCGTTTGGTTGGGAAGAAATACCTTAATTACAGAACGCAAGACATCAATTTCAGCTGCAGAGGTAATAATCTCTTGCCCTTAGTTACCAGTTGCGTAGCTGTTAGTTACCAGTTGCGTAGCTGCCTCTAACCTTTAACAGTCTATAAGACTAAGCCATGTCACACAAACTATCTCCGTGATGCTCCTGCTTAAATGCTAACTTGCAGAATGATCGGTACCAAGTAATTCACTAAGTAAATGATTGAGATCTGTAGATTCATCTGGCCTAAAATCAGAAGTCAAGAAACAACTCGAAGATACTTCATTAAATCTTGACATGAKAGAAGCCTCTATTCTACTTATGAGGAAATTTAATCTGCTACACAAATACTTTCCACCAAGATGTTTCCGTACTGAGTTTGTATTAATCCCTATACAGGAGTTTATGAGATCTGAGGGAAGATCAATTGACACCCTATTAACTGTCTCAACGGAAGGATCGGAAACTGCTTTATTTCGGTCATATTTTGGTGATTGGCCTGGAAAAGCAGAGGTAAAGCTGTATGAAGAAGGTCGAGGAAAAGTCGCAGGTTTGCACAAAGTTTTTGGAAGCAAAGAAGAAAATCATAATGCAATTTGTTCCTTATCCTTTTCTGGGTAACGAGTACTTGTATTTTCAGCTATATTCAAGCAACAAGGTTATGAAGTAAAGGAGCTGCCTGATGACGATGAAGAAGTTCCTTTGTATATGGATCTATCTGGTGAAACAAAGGTTTTTCTTCTCAAAATTRTTTTGGCCTTCTMTTGATGCCGCCAGCCTCTCCTATATATGTTTCTGAACCTCAGGTTTGGCATGTTGATGGTGATGCTATGAACGTTRTTCCTGTCTCGGAACCAGCRATCTTCTATAGTGAGGATTGCTACATTGTTCAGTATTCCTATCATACCAAAGGACAGGAGGAGAATATATTCTATGCTTGGCTTGGTAAAAATAGTGTCACGGTGAGGGCTGCATATRATAGAAAGATTTTCTTCCTCAAGTTTGTTTCTTTCTYACATTTACMTATTSTTGTAATGGATCAATCTTTGTGGTTCTGCATTCGGTATGATTTCAATATATAGTCCACTGCAGATATTGTTAACTTCTTTTMGAGTGTTTAAGATTGTAYTATTTTCCTTAGGTTGAACAGCTCCATCCACTGCTCCAAAAACAATGTCACCCAATTTACTTTTGTACTGATGCTTGATATTCTGTCTTTGTGCTTGAAAAATCATGAGGAATCCAATGAATAATATCCTTTGGTTTATGACTTATAAAAGATTCTATAAAACCTTTTTAACTCAACTAAGTGATTGAGTTCTGTTATAGTAYATAAATATGCCAACAGAAAACTTTGAGAAAGAAGCCTTCTGAATGTTGCAAGTAAATCATCCACTTTTGACATATTTTGCCTTCTGAGCAACTTCATTTGTGATATTTCAGATGTAAATAGAAACTTCTTGTTAAGGTTTTCTGTCAACTACCTTTCCGTTAATAGTTTAAGCTGTTAGGAATTAGCAGGAGAGCAAATTCAATAGAGACTTTTGCTTAAGACTTCCTTCTACTGACACTCAACCCTCTAATTTTGCAGGAAGATAAAGTTCAGACCATCTCCCTTATGAATGCTTTTGTTAAGTCAATGAAAGGGGATCCTGTAATGGTCAGTGTTTTTCCCCCATATGTTTTCTTTTGTCATCTCCAATATCAGATGSATTGATATATTTTATAAATTGTTCCTCTGGTGCTTCTCACAGCTCAGAGCCCAAAAGAGAGAGATATACAACTGCTTATGTAGTGTTAGAATCTGCTTGACCTTGTGGTTAGTTGCACTTGGCTGGGGCGTGCTTGGTTTGCTTAGCTGGATTTTCTGACTGAGCATTGTGTTAAAATGGGTTAATTCCAAGGTTGAGCCCGGTATCAAGCCTGATTAAGAAAACCAGCCAATGCTTCCAAAGTACAACATAAGAGAGTGCCTASCGGGATTCTAATGTGCAAATTCTGAAGCATATATTTGGACAATATAATACTGCATTGCAATSTTAATATATGTTCTGAATTGTWCTAGGTTTGAATTAGGTGAATGATTAGCAAATAATATGAACTTCAGCATGAGTGRRTCTCTGAAATTCAAATCCATCAACTGACAAAACATTTACTTGTATGACAGATATCCATCTAAGCTATCAATTTCTTCTTTCACTCAACTCTTAATGGACCATTCCTTATGCTCTTAGGTTCTCTGATTTCAGGCTCGAATTGTCGAGGGTGAGGAGCCACAGCAGTTTTTCTTGATTCTCAAGACATTGATTATCTTTAAGGTTTGTAACCATAGTAATTTACTTCAGTCTAATAGTTTTGTGTGGATCAGATTTTATGATGTTAAAGACTCTTAGCCTTTGCTTATCTCTCTTTCTCTCTCACACACAMATTTTACTCATTCATGGAGGGTAAGAGTGCAAGGTACAAGACGTCTACTGAAGAAAAAGGTATTGCTGATGAAACATACCACAACTCTAAAGCTGCTCTTTTCCGAATCCAAGGAACAAGTTCATTCAATATGCAAGCCATTCAAGTTCAGCAAGTATGYTTGAGTTTAGACTTCAATATATACGGTTATATTTATATGTCTAAAATCTCAGCTCCTACCTTTCTAAGGGCTTCTTCTTATTAGAAGTTCCAGGCGCTGACAAACTTCTAAAATGATGTATTGCCTTCTAGCATTGATGGGTTAGCCTGTAGGATAACCTCGTCTAATGGTTATCGTTCATTCTCTTTGCTTTTTGCAAATTCTGCTCCGAGGTTGGAAGAGCATCTATAATGCAATAATTTGCTGGAAAAATCCTATTGCAGGTTTCTGGTTCTCTTAATTCTTCCTATTGTTACATACTAAAGACTGAGAATTCTACATACACTTGGATTGGGAATCTCTCTTCGGAGAGGGATCATGATCTTCTCGACAGAATGGTTGTGTTGATCAATGTATGCATACCATCTGGAAACTTGTTCTTCTTGCTGCTTTATGTTTCATTCGTTTCCTCCTAATAATGAGCATCTGTATTTACGTATCATCCACAGCCAACATGGCAGGCTGGGCTGGTCAGAGAAGGCAGTGAACCTGATATTTTCTGGGCTGCACTAGGTGGAAAGGAAGAATATCCTAGGGAAAAGAAAATTAAAGAATTTACTGAGGACCCACATTTGTTTCTAATCACATCCTTTAAGGGTGAGCARGGCTTTTGCTCTCAATTTTCTCTCTTGGAAAATAATGTGATTCTGCTTGTATTGGACATTATCCAGATTTCAAGTGCTTTAAATTGTGTCTAATGGTGATTTCTGGATCTTTCTGCAACATCATTGACACGTACTTCAGGTGATTTCAAGGTATGTCTCATCTCGAGCTTCCTTATTTCTGACATCTGTCATTTGAGGGTTAGAAACACAGCGATGGACAATACTGACACCACATATGCTCATTAGATCTATAGTGGATATTATGAATAATATCACAGGATATGCGATGAATGAAGGAACCTTCTGGCTAAAGTCTGCAATAGAAATTTTTGGGAGATTTTATTCACCATCAAGGAGACAACTTTGGTCACAAACTAAATGTGGGAATTATCTTGTTTACCATTATCCTTAGACAACTATAGTAGYGACTGGAACTAAATTAAATTATATTTTATCTTTAGAAGGAACTCCAGTGGGCAAGCTTATGATAGTCCAACCATTTCCMCTTGTAGAGTTAAATTTGTCCTAATGACATGGAGTATTGTACCAAGCAGGGTGAACTAGAATCCTAGTACTTRTGCAGAATTAAGTGGCAAACATTTCTAAAGATAGAATAGCTTCTTCTTTTTTCTTTTTCTATTTCCCCCTTTTTCCTCACTTATACTCTGTTCTTATATGGCTTGGGTCTATTTAGTCATCAATCCACAACTTATTCATTTGAGTTCAKTGGTCAGGATTACCTTTTTGCATCATTTTTGAACTTCGCATCATTTTTAAACTAAGAAAACATGGATATAATCAATGTAAATTAAACTCAAGGTTTAAGGAATACATTGATGTAGCTTGTATGCCAACATTATCTTCACAATGTAGGTGAAAGAGATATTTAACTTCTCCCAAGATGATTTAACAACTGAAGATGTGCTGATACTCAACTGCCACTCTGAAATTTGTGTCTGGGTGGGGCGCCATTCATTTATGGACTCAAAACAACAAGCTCTTGATCTTGGCCTGGTAATGGTTGGAGACTTCTTCTGTTTAACTTATTTCTATAATGAACTATTTTRGGTACCTTGTCCCCCTTTTTCACACATACATTACAAGAATCTCTGACTTGCACTTCAGTTTGTGTACTGATACAGAGAATGATGAGTCTTGGCCAATATGTGCAGCATCATCGTTTTGCACATATCTACGTTAGCTGTTTATATGTATTTTGTGCCGATGGTATCAMATTTATTCATTTCCAGTTTATTTGTTTTTGCCTCGGAGAAAACAGGAGTTCCTTCAGAAGGAAGCTTCAGTTGGACAACTCTATTCAGAAATTCCTGTCTATGTCATYACTGAAGGGTGTGAACCATCATTCTTCACTCGTTTCTTTGAATGGGATTCCTCAAAGGCAAACGTATGTCTATAGTTTTCCTTCAAATGATGTTTTATCAGTGTTGTGCCATWTTACAGTTGGAATTTTTTTCTCTTTTAGTAGTGGGGCTGCTCTTAAATGGCTACACATTTAACTTGAATATATTATCAACACTGGAAATTCTTTTGAACTATTAGTATTAAATGTAACAAAATTGTTATATCTGTTCGAATTTCTATGAAGCACCTTCGATGTTGGAATTTCATGTGATGATGTGGAGAAAACATTTCAATTTTCTTGCAGTTAAATTATTCTACTTTTAGTTGWTCAGGCTTTTGTATCYAGAATTTAGAATATCACTGATTTGTTGACGCTGACACACTTTTGAAGTTCCTATATTCAACAAGTCRAGTTGCTTTACTTTTTTGAGTTTCTGGGTTCATAATTGTATTGCATGTTTATGCTGCTTGAATATCTTCTCATCCCAGATGCTTGGTAACTCATTTGAAAGGAAGCTTGCAATGTTGAAAGGAAAAACACAAAAACTTGAAGTAAGTGACTGCTTTATTTTATTTTCCTTGAAGTATGTTGAACTTCTTTTTAAAATGCTTTTCTAGTGAACTRGTTCTTCTCTTCTTGAGCATTCTGTAGTTTAAATGGTARCTTATATTTCTCCTTTCACCTCCTAGGTATTCAACTTTACTTCTTTCCCTCATAAATTGCCAGGCCTACAATGATCAAATTTATGATATCCTGAATGACTTACATGCAGGCACGCTCAAGAAGTTYGTGGAAAGCATACTCAACAGAATCTTCCCCTGATGAATTAAAAAGCCGCTCCAATGGTGTAAATGGGATCAGAAGAAGTCTGTCTCCTGTTTCTGGGATTTCTGGCTCTAAATTTAGGTCTTCAGATATCCGCCGCCTATCCAGTCCCTCGCCATCCACAACAAGGCTCTTGACAGGATCGGCTGACATTCACAATAACAACGGTGAAATTTCTCTAAAATTCTATGAACAATTTAGTTCTCATTGATACAACTTAAGGGTCTGAATATATGTATTTATGCACTGCAGTTATCTGAATGATTTTCTTTAAATTTCGCATGGAAATTTACTCAATGCTGTAAATCCGAATCCCAAAGAAACGAGAATGTATAGGGGGTCTTGTCTTTTCATCTAAAGTTCAAAAAGATAAATAAAAAATTATCCCTGGGTGGAGTTGAAGAGATTGACAAAATAACACCATAAATTTATGAAATCCGACTTTTAAGTGACTAAGATTTAAAAAGTAAAAATGGTACGCAACCAAGTCTCAGTCAATGTAGCAAGCAACATTTTCTGTATAATGATTGCCTAGTCGATCAACTGAAATTCTTTAGTTTCTTTCATACTTCGTTAGTGGTCTTTTTTCATTTGTCTGCTCTTTCTCCAGATGTCCTGGTTTTTCTAAGTTTACGTCTCTTATTCAAATATTAGTTCCACCATGACCAATGTATCAAGCAATCAGGAATTCATAATCTGTGCACCATGTGCTGGCTCTTTATGCACCCTGTTCATCTTCTTATTCCTTGATGGTTTGTGAGGAAGAAAAGGTAAAACATGTCTGTGAACCACTGCTTCATTAACGATCTGCTTGGCATATAAGATAGATCCAACTTAGAAAATTAAGTGCAAACTGTTGTACTTGGGAACAAGAACTGAAATAGATATTAGATAGATCATTAGATCTTTTACTTATATTTTATTGGTCCTGCAGGTTTGAGAGAAAGTTTTCTTAGTCTGACTCCTGGAAGTACTGGTAGCCAGCAGCTTGATGAATTTGAGACTACTTTAAGCTTGACAAACTATCCTTACGAGCGACTAATAGTGCAGTCAAATGACCCAGCACCAGAAATAGACATTACCAGGAGAGAGGTACCATCTTTGACAATTTATTATTAACATTCTTGAAAGAGATAATGAAGAATTGTTATTCCTGCTCTTCTAATAACTGGCCTAAGTTCTCAAGTTCTCCTTACTCAGCAATCAAGGAATTTCACTGTTTCGAGAATATTTTAGTCAGTTGTTCTTGACTTGCTTCAGTTATAGGGGAGGTGAAATTCATTTCTTTCATTATTAATATCATTTCCATTGGAACTAGCATTTGAAACTTGAGAGCAAGGAACATAAAACACTTCATAGCTCCGTTACCACGTTATTTTCTATTAACTAATTTYATTGAGTTTTGCACTTTCTGCTTGAATTTCTAGGCATATTTATGTGAAGAAGAGTTCCAAGAGAAATTTGGAATGCAGAAAATGAGTTTCTACCAGCTTCCTAAATGGAGACAGAACAAGCTAAAGATGACCCTTCATCTTTTCTAGGTTCTGCTACCTCACTTCCCTCTCTTCATTGTCTCCTGATCTTGATAACTCTTTGAAACTAGGTATTTTCATATGGAGCTCGTAATCAAAGCCATCTGAAATGCTTTCTATAGTTTCTGGTTTGAGTAGTGATTTCCATTGGTTGTACTAACATTCTTGACAAAAAACATCGTCAGAATTTCTTTGGATGAACTTGYATAGTATCTTGTAATCTTAGTCAGCGAACTCTTTTTAATTCCTTATTATGCTTTCCGGTTTCATTATTTTGAAGGTCCTAAACCGAGTGAAGTATAGACAAGGTGCCCTTTTATATTAACTTGGAAAACCCTTCATMAGCTCACTTTTGTCAAGTTGTTTGGTTCATTTTCAACATTGTCTCAGGAATATCTTATTACCTGAACAGCGCATCGAGTTGAGAAACTATGACAAGCCGACCTTCGAAAATGAGGCAAAAACAGAAGAAATGCAAATTGGACCTTCGCTTTATCCAATGACTTTTCTACTCTCTCGCGTGAAAGCTTTCTCAAGGCTGCTTGGCAACATATTACTGGCCTCTTTCAGTGTAATTATTTATTGAGAAATTGTCTCGTTCAATGTAATCAAATATGTGAACCAAACGAAGCCTTGCTATTCAAAGTCATAATCATAGTTTGACGTTTCTTTCAAGTCTCATTCATTAGTGCTTGGTTTTTATTTGATGCCAAAGCACATATCACTTGGAAGAGGYAGATCAGCATCTCGTTTCACCAAATGATTTGAGATCCAGGACCTCTATAAAGGGCAGAAAGGAACGATACGTGTCACGGCCTAGCACACAAGTTCATAATGCAGTTCATGGATTTGGTTGTACCTAATCTTTAATCAACTCTACTTGCGAGAGAAATTTTTTTTTTTTCTTTTTTAATAATGAGAAAACTCGTAAGCTTGTTAGCGTCTCTGGTGCCCAATTTTAAACACGACTTTTAGACTTTGACCTTATTTGATAAAAAAATGAAGTTTTATTTTCACGTTTTTGTCTTTTCTTTAATCCTTTATAAATTTTAAAGTCGATATATATTGATCAATAGTCAAAAAAATAAAAATAAAAGAGAGAATGTGATTAACCTTATCCATTAAATTAAAAGTTATTAAACTCATACATGAATGTATTTACTGAATTATATTGTTAATTTAATTTTAATTTTAAGTGCAAAATTATTTTAAACAAACCTTATGTAATATCTAAAGTAATCGATCTCGTCTTATCAAATAAATATTCGAGGTTGACGTGAATAACTAGGTTCACATAAGAAGGGCTTTTATCAAGCTGATGTTCACGCTGAATGAGCAATTAGAGGGATAATTTTCATGTTTGAATAATTAATGAAAGGAAATATGAGTAAATTATTCATTTTATATTTTATTTTTATTGTTTGAATTTGGTAAATGAAAAGATTTTCTAATCATAAAATATTTTAAGTTCGAATATTACGAATAGAACAAACAATTTTAAGAGATTTTTTATTTTTTTATTTTATGAATTCTTACCGAATAAGCAGTGATCCAAATAAAAATAATAATAGCATTTTAAGCAACAAAAAGATTCGTGAATGGTGATTTTTTCTTTCCTCTCTATATGTTCCTTTACAACTAAAATCAGTCTTCCCATTCATTTTCCGTAATTATCTACGAAACGTAATTCAAATTGTACATTCTATAGATTAAGTTTGCCAAGACATTTCGAATATTAAAAAGCAAATCTATAAAATCAAAAAAAAAAAAGAAAGAAAAGGTAAACTTAAAAGGAAGCAATTAAATCGTGTACTATGGACTCGTCTTGACTGGCGTTATCTGTTGTCCTGTAACTAAATTTTCTCACTTTTAGATTATTGATTTTCTTATTTTTTCAAAAAAGATTATTGATTTTGTAAAGTGTGATAGAGCAACCAAAAAAAAAAAGCTTTGATAGACCAATTAGAAAAATTAATTGGTTAACATTCTCTTTCTTTCGAATTGAATTAGTTCTAATGTCTAATTAAAAATTATTTTTTATTACGATTAAAAAAAATTGTGATTATATTTAAAGAAACTGATCGTTTTAAACATTATTTTTCCTTACTCAAAGTTATAAATAGGTGAGGTACATGAGCGGAGCTTAATCTGGAATGAATTTATGCAAAATAGTTATTAAAATCTAAAAATCGTACTTAGAGTGGATGTATGGAATGTGTTAAAGAACAAAAAGGTAAACCAATTATTTGCAGTATACGCAGATCACCCTTTCAGAAGAAAAGACAAAAAACCAAAATTGAAAACGAAACCTTTACTCATCATYCCTCCTAGTGGTATTAGCGATGGCTCTGATGCTAAATGCTACCTTATTATTCTCAAAGCATCATAGTATATGCCTRTATCTTCTGCCTCAATATATACTCCATTTSCAACTCCSCCCTCCACCAAACSCCCCACACAAGTCCCAGCCACCACGTWACTGGCTTTTCCGAYCACCGGTTTGACCGGTAATCGGCCACCTTCGGGAAAATGTTTTGCCGTAACATTCTTGGGCACTTCAGTGTTTTCTTCTTTCTGTATCTATTCTTGTCCCCGTCTCCTTCAYTCTCCTTTCCCTTCCCCAGAAAACACAAGCACAAAATCGATGGACCCATCAAGACTGTTGTTGTTCTAGTCATGGAGAACCGCTCTTTTGACCATGTTTTGGGTTGGCTGAAGAGGACCCGACCGGATATTGACGGGCTTACGGGGTCCGAGTTCAACAGGCTTAACGCCTCTGACCCGAAATCACCCAAGTTATACGTATCGGATGATGCTGTCTTCGTTGACTCTGACCCGGGTCATTCCATTCAAGCTATTCGGGAACAGATTTTTGGGTCGGCTGATACCTCCGCCGACCCTGCTCCGATGAACGGGTTCGTTCAGCAGGCGGAGAGCATGGGCGTCGATGGGATGTCGAAAAACGTTATGAGCGGTTTTAAGCCGGAGGTTTTACCGGTTTATACCGAGTTAGCTAACGAGTTTGCCGTATTTGACAAGTGGTTTGCCTCAGTGCCCGCGTCAACTCAGCCAAATCGGTTCTATGTCCACTCAGCAACATCTCACGGTGCATCGAGCAACGTAAGGAAAGATTTAATTCATGGGTTTCCGCAAAAAACAATTTTTGATTCATTGGACGAGAACGATTTAACGTTTGGGATTTATTACCAAAACATCCCGGCTACGCTCTTCTTCAAGAGCTTAAGAAGGCTTAAACACCTTGTGAAGTTTCACAACTATGCCTTGAAGTTTAAATTACATGCAAAATGGGGAAAGCTTCCCAATTATGTAGTGATTGAGCAGCGATACTTTGACATTAGTCTTTTCCCGGCGAACGATGATCATCCATCACATGATATGGCATTGGGGCAAAAGTTTGTGAAGGAGGTCTATGAGACTTTGAGGGCAAGTCCACAATGGAAAGAGATGRCTTTGTTGATCACTTATGATGAGCATGGTGGGTTCTATGATCATGTRCCTACACCRGTTAAGGAGGTGCCTAACCCGGACGGAATCATTGGACCGGACCCTTGGTATTTCCGTTTYGATCGATTAGGTGTTCGCGTGCCCACCTTGTTGATCTCACCSTGGATTGATAAGGGCACTGGTAAGTTATCCTTTGCATTGCATCTCAGTTTTTGTTTGCTTGATTGTTGGTTTTCATTTCCCTTAATTGGTGAAAGATGAAACCTTTATCGTCAAAACTAATGCAGTAAACTGACATTCTTGCTGGAGAAAGAGTGCTAAGACTAATACAAGATATGGAACTTATAAACTTCTAGTGAAGTTAAAGCTGGAACGCTTACCAGCAGGAGAAAGGTGAAATTCAAWTGGTATGGAATTTTGAGAAAATGATTCACACAAACTGAAGTGGRTTAAAATACAATTTACTGGAAAATGGGTAATGCAGCTCGGTGGCTCCTTGAGCTGGTCAATGGTCTTTTTCTGAATGCAAGAGAATGACCTTAACTGTTTCCACTTCCTCTTTCGAGTGCAGTTTGAGTCCAGCTCAATTTGCAGCTACTAACCAATGCAGGTTCGATCGAATTTGAGAACTTAATCAAATTTAGTTGAAAACTAGACCAAGCACAGCTAGCTTGCCAGTTGTTTTGGTTCTTTTGCCCTGGGCTCATATATGATTTTGCATGCTTGTTTAGATCTTTCACCGTCTTAGACAGTCATACTAAAAAACGAAAAATGGTYTTTGGGGATTTATCTGCTCAGGATTCATGAGAAGCACCTTATTAACTTAACATTGACTAATATTTGTCTCGTGGGGAAATATTTCTTATCCATTTTTACTTGATCTGCATAAATCTGAGGTCCCAAGCATAAACATCAAGTTAAYTTGCTTTGTGCTGCCTTTAGTTTCACATTTCTGCATGTTCTGATGATTTTCAAAAGCTGATGAGTTAGGAATCGCTTTAATGTTTGTTGATCAATGTATTGGGGGCTGATGTGTTTTTTCTTCTCTCCCTTTGCACTGACTCTTAGCTGTTMATGCAGTGATCCATGAGCCAAATGGTCCAACCCCRTATTCGCAGTTTGAACACTCATCCATACCTGCAACTGTGAAGAAACTTTTCAATCTGAAATCGAACTTCTTAACCAAAAGGGATGCATGGGCTGGAACTTTTGAAAATTACTTACACCTGCGTAAGACTCCACGCAATGATTGCCCAGGTATGCATCGACCTTTTCTAAATWCTCATATTGAGTTGTCGTGAACTCTTTGAAATAATTGCAATTTTATTTATAACTTGAAGAATACCAAAGGTTAACTATTCTATATGCAAATCAAAACATCGAGAAAGATTAAATTGAAAGAGGGGGTGTTTTGGTGGAGGAAGTAGATATCTTAGCAGTAGTGTTGTGTGTGTTGCATTGTATAAGAGCAAGTCTTAGATGGTTAGGAGTTTCCGATGTAGCTAAGATGTAAATTTCAAATCTTTATGGGTTGGGTGTAGAATCCATTCTCTCCAGAATGGTGGGTACAAAGCCCTCCCTCAATTTAAGGGAGAATATGCTTGTTTTTGTGTTGCAATTATGACAAACTATGTTGTAAGCCTCATCGTTTGGGTGGGGGGGGGGGGGGGGAGGGAAGCTTGATCATGGGCGAGTTGTCGGGTATCTTTATGCTTGAGGAGGGTTTTGATTCAACCCCTAGCAGTATGCATGAATGGCCACCTCAGGATTGCCTGTTCTTGAAACAGAATAGGCAATGGCTAAGAGTAAGAAGAAGGGAAGAAAATAAAATGCTTCCTTTCGTCTCTTTAAGGATTTTGGGCATGGTTGTTAGGACAAAGGAAGTGGTTATTTTGGGTTCTTATACGTGTCAAAAATGTGTGTACGTAGTAATTTATGTGCCATAGTTTTGTCAAGGATGTACGATTTCCTCAATCAGGGTCATGAACGTTGCACCAATTTCACGAAATTCTTAGAAGTACAAGATGGATTCACGATAAATTCATTGAATTGGGTTAAAAGAATTCGTGATCATCCAAATGAAAATGAATGGTAAATACTTGACAACTTATGAACAATTGTTATGATATTTTACTTTCTCTGAGTATTGATTTCGTTTTGATCTCTATTAAGAATTAGAGAAATGTAAGGAATCTCCTGTTCGTTAGGCTTTTTCTTCCCCCCACCCCCCCCCCCTCCTCTTTTTTTTTTTTTTTAGGGGGATGGGATGGGGGGAAGAAAACCTATTAAGCTTTTTAAATTTTCAATTATTAAACTTGACAGCTTTATAATACTAACACAAAATTAAATGGTTATACTCTGTATATTTTCATTGTTTTAGTAATCTTAATTTGTTATTATATCAAAATTCATAAATTACTAGTATTTACTAATTATTATGGAGCTCCGGAGACACTCTGGAATATAAGAAATTTTCAAAATTGACGCTGTCGCTCGTTGATCTTGCTCCTCGAACTTGTGTCCTAGGTTTGGTTAGAAAGTAAAAGGACACAATTCTAGTTGTTCTTGTATCAGTTGGCCATATCCACGGACCATTCTCCTTAAAAGTTGGAATGTTACGGTTCAAGTCAACTCTGTTGGAACACTTTTCAATCCTTTGCACCGTTTTCCCTTCCCCAAAATCAAATGTACATTCTATGTAGACTTCAKAGAGCAGCTTTGACTTGTGATCAGTATTTGAGCAATTATATTGTCAAAAGGATCTATAAACACGTGCGATTACTTGGATTTGCTGTTCAGTGAAACTYCCAGAGGTGACGCGGGCTTTGAGGCCAAGGGGACCCATGGAAGACGTTGAACTGTCTGAATTTCAACTTGAGTTGATCCAGCTTGCGTCRCAGCTTAATGGTGATTTCCTTCTTAACTCGTATCCGGATATTGGGAAAACCATGACCGTGGCAGAAGCAAATAGTTACGCTGAGGCTGCAGTAGAAAGGTTCTTGGAAGCCGGAAGGGCTGCTCTAAGAGCTGGAGCCAATGACTCCGTTCTTGTCACCATGAGACCTGCTCTTACCACCAGAACTGAAGCAGAAGGGGACATGCGCTACCGGGAAGCCTATTGATTTGTCAGTTATTGACTTGTCGAATACTATATGTATACCTTTGTATTGTACTATTTGTATATATGACTACCAAGAATGGACCTAAGAATGTTAAAACAATTGTTTGTTGTCTTACGGAATGTCATATGATCACGAAATGTCTTTATGTATAGGTGGATCTTGAGTTCTTGATGACCGTAAAGWGTTGGTCCGAGACGGTCGCGAGTTCTCTCTCGGGCTTTTTTTGTTAAAATATTCTTTCAGAAAAAATGTTCATAATGGACAGTATAGACTCATTGCATTTGTGGTATGTGTTGGAAAAAAAATCATCACATTTACGGAATGCGTTATCGAACATTCATTGTATTTGTGAAATGCTTTGGAAATAATCATCGCATTCAGTGAATGCGTTAGGTTTTTGGCTTTTCTCTATCGCATTACCCAAACATATTGACAAGCTAGATTTGTTAAATTTAATGTGTATTTTTKAAAACTTGTAATGCTTATGCAACTCATGAAATTTTTAAGATTTATGATATTCAAAATATCATAACATAAAAATAGAAGKAATAATATTTCACCATATATAAAATGAATGAATACAATGATCAATCATAAAAAATATATACAAATTTTTCATCACTACATTGCAAAAATATAAATAAAATAATTAAGAGAATAATGCATTTTGTTGAATTAAACTTGCAACAAGAGATAATATTATATAATATCAAGATTTGAAGTGTGAAAAGATTATATAAATATTCATTTACATTACAACAACTCATAAATTATGTCCGTCTCTTGAATAATGATTCAAATCTAAAT
This sequence comes from Rhazya stricta, assembly GCA_001752375.1. Classification (NCBI taxonomy): domain Eukaryota; kingdom Viridiplantae; phylum Streptophyta; class Magnoliopsida; order Gentianales; family Apocynaceae; genus Rhazya; species Rhazya stricta. The sequence continues at coordinate 7,089,102 of MEJB01000001.1, read as the reverse complement.
CTATTATTATTCCCATAATTCTACCAATTATGACCGGATTGATGGCRATTTAAATATCTTGGGGGAGAATTGGTGCTGCAAAAATTCATGTCTCCAAATACTCTGATAGTACCCCTCCGCCTCGGATGGCTACGACCTTTCATAAGTTCTTCATTATATTTAAGAATAAAATGTGCAGGCCTCCAAGTTGWTTCATTTGCAATCGGATAGAAATCACAACCGCATGTGTTTCTATAATMATCTTTGGAACAAAATTCATTRAATAAATTTACAACGTCCCACCTCCTTTTCAACATACAGCAAATAYATAGGAACACGGTCTTTCGTATAAAGATCACTTTTGGCAATCACACGTATTCTCGCCCATGTTGACTGTGTAAACATGATTACTCCTTCGACTTTGTCTCTGTGGAGTGGCCAAATAAACCAACTTGTAGATTGTATTTGGTGACTGAGTGCATCATTGTCTTGCTTTCGAGACAAGTGTAAATCTTTCATATTCTAAATGAGAATGGATATCGACATTGAGCGACCTTATTTGGATACAAGCAAAAGTAATCAACAATTTTTTTAAAACTCATCTCAACCAATACCTTTAGTGAAAATGCACGTATTTTCTTTAGAAYACTATTCATAGATTCAAACAAGTTAATTGTTAAAACTCGAAACCTGTGTCCCACATCATGCGATAGAGCTGCCTGATCTTTTTTTTCCCTTATCTCTTCCATGTACACATTAAACTTCTACACTTTCGGTGTATTTTCGGCCTGATACATTAGCATCTTCAACATATATTTTTAAAAGTGATATTGAAGTTGGCACAGATATGATGAAGACAGAGTCCGTGGATAGCCTTCGATTCGTGCCAGTCTCGACTTTATATGCTCAAAATATCCTGATGTCTATCCAAGTTAAACAAATAAATCTATCTTTGATCATATGCAAAAGCAACAATTGTATAAACCACCCTAACCTTCATAAATTATTTATCAACAATGGCATAGGAAAGTGAAAAAATATTAGTGTCTCATGAACTAGCAATCAATAGCACACCACGGTAGATGTTCTTCAAGCATTACATCAACAGATATTACTAGCTTACAATAAATGAATCCTATAATTTGGGACCTGAACGTCCAAAAGACGAATTTGAAAATTTTAACCTCCTCAGTGGTGCCTTAGTGATGTTTCAATTTAACATTGTACCCAAATTTGTTTCTGATAATGCTACAGTGTAGCAAGGAAGAATCGGGAATATAGATACCCAAGAGCCAAACAATAACTCGATACATTATTTTCTTACATTCCATTCTTTTTTGTAAGTTATTTCAGAATGAAAGATCTTCATTACCTTCTGCTAAATAACTTTCACATGCATTTTCGGATCATTTATAATCAGATGGGTGATTTGTCGTGTAATGTACYTATTGTAATGATAAGTATAAGGATAAATATTAAACAATTTGGCAAATGCAATTATAAAYGAAGAAATACAAAAAGTATAATCATAAGCAATTTACTGATCAATAAGATTTTCATAGGCATAGTTCTGGACTCRAACAAGATAGGTATGTTCCGACTATAATATAGTGAYCTCCCATTGGCCAYGAGTAGTTTTCTGCATAGCTCGAATGTACCATAAACATGAATTCTCATCTGTTGAATTTTTACACGATGTTGTCCACTCCTTACTTTTACTTCTATTGACCTTGTACGCATAATCCATTTTGATTGACCAACTAGTGATAGCCTCGATGACTTGCTTCTTATCCTCAAATCTCATGTGCAATCGAATATCCGGATGACTACTTGACCACATATCAGGACGAATTCTGCTAGCATCAATAAAATCATCTTATTGTTCTCCCTAACTCATATTTTGAAATCCTCTGAAAGAAGTGTAATCGGAAATACAAATTGATCTTCTACCTCCAGCAATTCCCTGCGATGTACTAGGCATGTGTGGATGTGTAGGAACTCCAATAACATATTCAACACTATCACCGCCTCCATCCAAAATCTCTGCATCCTCAGGCTCGGTAGGTAAATTATCCACGTCAGTTATATCTGCACGCTCATCACAAACTGCAATGACATCCATCTTGACGTGATTTCTACAATTTGCTTGTGCAACAATGTCTGGAATACCTTGTTCTGCTGTACTTGATGATCCCGGTTGAGCGTACATGTGTGGCTGCCAATTAGATGAAGGTATAGTATCACCTTTCGGCACTTCCAAAAATGTAAAGTCCGAGATGTCCAGGTACTAGTTCATGAGTAATGTCATATATACACCCATGGCAAATCCTGATGGCTGATATATTCTGGAGTATTTGCTGAGTATACCGGTTCGGGCACTAAATTTGTTTGTTATTGCGGTATGTTTTCTGACTCAGGTTATTGTATTTCATTAAATTTAACAAGTACTTGTATCTGATGTGATCGTGCTACCTCGGGCATTGCCCATAACACTTGTAAGCCATCATCTCTTGAAATAATGGAGGATTGAAAATGAAATTCTCCGTTATAAATTAATAGCATACAATAGATGAACTCAACATCATATCTTTCGGAATCAAAATTTCATAAATTATGAACTTTTCTATACAACTCTGAGTATGAAACAGGCCATCGTATTGTCCAGCTCTTTTGTATAGATCCGTCAATACAATGAGAACCTCNGATGTACTAGGCATGTGTGGATGTGTAGGAACTCCAACAACATATTCAACACTATCACTGCCTCCATCCAAAATCTCTGCATCCTCAGGCTCGGTAGGTAAATTATCCACGTCAGTTATATCTGCACGCTCATCACAAACTACAATGACATCCATCTTGACGTGATTTCTACAATTTGCTTGTGTAACAACATCTGGAATACCTTGTTCTGCTGTACTTGATGATCCCGATTGAGCGTACATGTGTGGCTGCCAATTAGATGAAGGTATAGTATCACCTTTCGGCACTTCTAAAAATGTAAAGTCCGGGATGTCCAGGTACTAGTTCATGAGTAATGTCATATATACACCCATGGCAAATCCTGATGGCTGATATATTCCGGAGTATTTGCTGAGTATACCGGTTCGGGCACTAAATTTGTTTGTTATTGCGGTACGTTTTCTGACTCGGGTTATTGTATTTCATTAAATTTAACAAGTACTTGTATCTGATGTGATCGTGCTACCTTGGGCATCGCCCATAACACTTGTAAGCCATCATCTCTTGAAATAATGGAGGATTGAAAATGAAATTCTTCGTTATAAATTAATGGCATACAATAGATGAACTCAACATCATATCTTTCGGAATCAAAATTTCATAAATTATGAACTTTTCTATACAACTCTGAGTATGAAACAAGCCATCGTATTGTTCAACTCTTTTGTATAGATCCGTCAATACAATGAGAACCTCTCGAATTAAGCCTCACCTCACAATCCCAATGCAAACATATTCTGAATGGTTGTTCGAAAGACATTATCTCAAATCCTATTCAAATATAATTGAGCAACATATTAGTTTTACAATATCTAGGTGATGATAAATTTAAACATCTCAGCAATTATTAAATTAAAGAAATTCAACTCAACAATATCAAGTCAAAATAAATATTACGCGTCTTAATTAAAATTATGAAAATAAATATGAAGATATTATCATCTCAATTTAAACAACAAATTTCTAAATAATGCTAATACTTTCACAATAAAATCCTAACATAAAACACTAATTTGTAAAACAATTAAACCATATTGAAAATATTACAATTAAAACATTATAATGGCATTAACCAATATTATTATCTCATATTTTAACAACAAAAAATTAAAAAAATATACCTTCAATTCTTATTTTAACAACAAAAAACTAAAAAAAAAAAAAAAACATACCTTAGAGTTATAGGCAGCTAAGCTGTGGAGGAAATCAACTTTTACAGAAAAACTGAAAATAGCATATGAAAGGTAAATGTGTGGGAAATGCATTTCATCAGTGCAAGTCACCGGCCTTATAAAGAGCAAAAAAGTGGAAAAATCACGCATTTGGCAAATGCGTGGTGGCTTGTGAAAGGTAAAAAAAAAAAAAAAAAAAAACACGCATTTGGCTTTCCAACGCATTTAGCAAATGCGATGTAGCTGGAGTGCACCATTGCATTTGCTAAATGCATTGGCTTTCCAACGCATTTACATATGCGTTGGACATGCACAACGCATTTGGAAAATGCATTGCATATTTATCACCTGCCTACACACAATAATAACTACTGCAAGCCACCYTGTATAGTGTAAAAGCAATACAGTGTAACTACAACACCAAATTTCAACAACCATTCAGCAATATCAACTACTCAACAAAAACCATTCAAAAAATCACCATTCAACAACCATCTCAAGAACCATGAATTACAGCCACCATTTAAAAAAAATATTTACATTAATACAATTAATCATATTATAACAAAATAAAATTACAACTAATCAACAACCCTAACAGTCGTATGTAGCCGGAGTATAACAGTTGGTGCCTGACGAGACCGAGAGCCCTGACGGAGAATCAATGCATTTGGATCAAAATCCTCATTGCCATCATCACTATCGCAGACATGACGCCTACCAGGTGCGATAATATCGCTCTACAAAGGCGAACTGGTGTTAAGCTAAGTGATGACCCCAATATTGCTCTGCATAGATGGTCCTAGTGCATCATAAGCTCGAGAAGGTCCAACTCTTGGGTCTCCTTGGAAACCACTGTATGTCAAAAAGAGCGGGGGATCTACAATATCCTCCTCARGTTGGTACAAATAATCCTCCTCCTCTACCTGGCCACCAATATCGTCATTGGGCTATYGAAGCTCGAGATGGGAGGCTGTGCAAAGGCTTTTCGACTACTAAGGCATCGATGTCCAGGCTCACCGCGGGCATTAATCTTCGCTCACAGGTAACGAGAACTAGCGTAAGTGGCACGTCAACATCTTGCCTTTCATGATAGCTGAGGGTTCGAAGTAACTAATGGTCTTCATCATCTTCTCCTCAAYTGTGCGAATGTTGTCCAAGAATGTGGATTTGCATGTGGCATCGCTTGATCCATAATATCCACACATTCSCGGAAAGTCGATGCCTATAAAAAATTAAAGAACAAAATTAGCGATTACAACCAACTAGAATAATGTACTTAAAATGACAAAATTGGGCACAATAAATATGATAGGAACACATACTTCGAAGTGTAACTGAGATCCAATGGATTGATAACCCTTTGGATCCTRTGGTCTCATCATCGGATTCCCAATAAGCAAACGAGTATGACAGGAATACCACTTTATATAATCTGGATGAGCAACTTTTAACTAAGCTGCTGCATCCCCACCACAATCCTCACTCTTTGAGCAAGCCATTCATCTATATATATTGCATTCTTGTCCCTCCATAGTGTATGACTGCCCCTTCCTCGTATTCTGTGAGTGTCAAAGTGATCAATCAAAGTCGAAGTGACTTGCTCGAAGCCGAAATGCCTTATTACCCTATCTAGAAGCAATGCTCAACTATGTTCGAGTATATCAAAGGAATGGGTGATGGCAGCCAGATGTTAGACCCTTTTATATAAAGCGTCGTTAGCTGATGCAGAATATATGTGTACGAYATTCATATAAACTGCATATAAATAAAATGTATTCTTTAATTACAATTACAATTGTTTGAATATGAAACATAAAAGAAGTTTGTTCAAAGATTACAATATATTAATATGGACCTCCTCGGTAGTGAGGGCATCTCCTATACGTCACCAGCACATGAGCAGGAAATTGCATCATATCGAAAGGCCGGCTCCAACTCACTCCGTATGGAACAAGATCTGACAATTTAGGAAGTGGTGGGACACGCAGTGGGCATAAAGTACGAAGGTGCTCATATACCCATAACTAAAAATACAAAGTATTAATAAGGGATGGTTATTAATTAAAATCAAAATTATTTGAACAAATTGAATATGCTTATAAGATAAGACAATTATCTCTTGAAAGTTTACRTGTACCAAGACCATTGCACCACAAATCTCTTGAATCGAATCTAATGTTTGCATCGCATAAAGATCGATACATGTGGGCTAGAAAAGTAGTCCCCCAACTCATTTGCCCACTCCTACAAATATTCTTAGGCTGATGCAGAAATCGAAGTGAAACAAACTAATTCAATTTATCAGAGAACAATAATCTACCCAATAGTAACATGATAATGCACTGAGCCTGTCGGTCAACATCATCATCAGTGGCATCGTCCACAAGTGGAGTATGCAAGTATGCCTCTATTGCACGTGCTATAAGCTTGTTGCCTTCAATATCACCTAGTTGCGGTCTAAAACCAAGTTTAGACACACAAATAACCTCCCACCCTTGCACACTATTTGTAAAAAGGCCTCCTATGATCGGGTCACCATCAACTCTCAAACCCACTAACACAACAAAGTCCTGCAGTGTCATTGTGGCGTTCCCAATGGGTAGATGAAACTTGCGTGTCTCCTGCTACCATTGCTCAACCATAGCAGTAATAAGGGCATGATCAACAGTCATATTCCCTAATCTATAAAYACTCTGAAATCCRGCAACATCTATGGCATCCCTAACAAGTAGGTYGGCAACACTAGAAGCTAACCAAAACCGACCTACATGAGTCCTATAATGTAAGCCTGTAGATACAGACGGCTTGTCCCCTGCCCATATAASGTTAGACTTGTATTGTCCTTGTCTGGACAGCAACAACACATCTAACGGGCCTGRATGAATATCTAAARGAATTTGTTCCATCTATTAATAAAATTGTGAACATCATATTTAATATCTCRTTGCAKAAGTAATCATAAATAGATAAAATTACAGCAWTAATAATTTCCCAATAAAAAATGGGTCATAATACATTGGCAATTAAATAAGCAGGAAGAGACCATTTCAAGTTAGGTAGAAGAATATGCCAAAAAGATTTGCATTATGATTGTAACRACAAAAATCACGCAATTCTGAAGCAATTATGGATAAAAATTTTCAACAGTTTCATTACCAAAAAATCATTAGCACAACCAGTCGAGAAAATAGAGCCAAATACCTTAGTCAAACACAAACAAAATTATGTTTTAGCCCCTAATATGCCTTAGCATTAGATAACAAATAACTTATCTAGGTATCTAGCAACCAAAAAATAAATGAAGACCAATTAGATAACAAATAACWTATTTAGGAGTTGGAAGGTTGGAGGGGCTAGACTATTGACTTATTTCATACTTGAAAAATTACTAAATGAAGACCAATTTATGATCTCAAATTTTTGGATAAAAAACAGTACATATGAATTGTATATAGCAAATTGTAAAGGACTATATAAACAGGATCCATAGCCCTGTAGTGAAGTGGCTCTCGTTGAAAGAATAGACAGAAAACATATTTAGGTATTCTTGACACCTCAACAAAAAATACTGGAAATTTTTTTAACCCTAGGAAAAGGAAGGATAACTACTGACTCAATAGAGTTCTASAAGTTCCTAACTGGTAGGGAGGCAATTATTTCATTGAGGCCTTTTTATARGCTTCAAAAATCTCCTCAAAGAAATCTCAAGGACATAGAGTAGTTTAGTAAGCTATATAAGCTGGCAACCAAAACATATGAGCTTATTCCTTCATTTCACCATAAATCTATTTAATAGACCCAAAATCATTTGCAGATTAACCAAGAGTGTAGAAATTGCAGTTTTCTGATTAAGTGCCTAAACTCAAATCTTTTATTCTTCCATCCCAACCCCACCCATTTCGAGAATGCAAAAAAAAAAAAAAAAAAAAACCTAGATTCATCCAAAGACCTTCCAACAATGAAAAAAGCATATGCCTTAGCCCCCATCTTGCATCAACAGATTTATATGCCTTAGCCTCAAACATATAGCATTAACCAACAACACAAATCTTGCATGAACAGTTTTCTACTCCATAACGACATAAAACCTTATGCTAAAACCTTTGAAACAAGAGACAAACCTTATACTTTCTGATTGATAGGAATACTATCGGTGAACCTATAGCACCGAGCGACGAAGGAGGTGGCTAACGACGGGTGAAACCGAGTGCAAACGGACGACATTACGGTTGAGGAAGCGGGCAAAGGACGGCATTGTGATCAAAGATCTGGATGGCAAACCACCGGTTAATGTTGAACGGCGAACGAAAGCAGCGAAGGTAAATCGGCTAACGGAAGTTACAAAGGATCGATCGATTGGGTTTACATAGGATCAAAGTTACAGAGAAGGATGATTTTCAGTGAAGGTAAATAGGAGAAGTGAAAGCTCATTTTTTTTCCTTAACTTCTTATTTCAATCGCATTCTCTTAATGCGACGGTATGGAAAAAAGACTAACGCATTCGGACTATGTGATGGGTCTAAAGCGTAAGCCCATCGCATTCCTCAAATACGATGATTTTTCTCAACGGATTTCACRAATGCGATGAGTTTATCAATAACCTYGTTTCTATAGTACCGTTCATTGTGGGCGTCCTTTCAAAAAGGATGCCCATTTTCAAAAATAACCCTTCTCTCTCCTTGATGTTGTMAGATGCTTGACACTTTCTTGAGGCGGAATTGCAAGAATGGATGGGAACCTATAACACAAAACTGAACAAATTTATTACGAGAAAAGAAAAAAAGGAAAGACCATTATATTCCGGTAGGAAATTTTTATTCATCCAGAAGATTGGGTACTTTGGAATGGCGAGAAAAGAAAAAATGGAAAGACCATTATATTCCGGTAGGAAATTTTTATTCATCCAGAAGATTGGGTATTTTGGAATGGAGTCGGAAGTCTTTTTTCGTGACATTGTTTGGAAGGAAAAGATAAAACGGAATGATGATTATTTTCCTGCGTTTGATAAAATTTTTCTTTAATGTCAGAATCAAATGAAATTTAATGTAGTAAGACTAAAGCATTCTTTCAATTATGATTTTTCTTATAAAAGATTACTAAATGTTTATCTATTCAAATGCCGAACTTATTCAAAAAATATTAAGAATACACCTATGAACATATATCAAAACTGAATAGAAGAAARCATAATATTAAGCAACTGAATACAAAATGACTGGCAACAAGTTGAGCAAGCATTGGTAGTAGAAATGTCGAATTAGTTTGTGTTGTCTTCTTAGATATTCTCATTTTGATAGTTACATTAGGATTTGATGGAGATGGCAAACATGAGGACCTCCATACACTTTGGGAAATAGAAACATGATCCAGAACTCATTTCCAACTTCTTCTAGCGATTCGAACAAATACCAGTTCAGCTCAAGTGGGAACTTGGGAGTGTCTATCGTCGTTATCCTCATGCACCGTGAAGTCTCTGAATCAAAATGCTCGACATGTCAAAATTTTTGGAAGGAAAACGTTGTGGGCCGTGGCTACTGGCACCTRTATTATAAACCAAGTGATGTACTRACAGTTGGAACAACCATTCAACGTAACCATGACTGCTACAGTGGCCCAGTAGCTATCTTCTTCTTCCTCCTTGCGTTAGCACCAACCATCTTTCTTTGTCTTTGTGTTTCGTTCTTGCACACGGACATACACAGAGTAAGCAGCTATGGATGTTTCGTGGGAACAGAGTGTGACAGATTCAATAAACACTGTTTATCTTCTRTTTTCAGCTTACCTAGTCTTTGTGATGCAACTTGGCTTTGCCATGCTSTGTGCAGGTTCGGTCAGAGCAAAGAATGCCATGAATATAATGCTTACCAATGTGGTCGATGCTGTTGTGGGCAGCATTTCCTACTACCTCTTTGGTTTTGCCTTTGCTTTTGGCGATGGCTCCCATTCAAACCCTTTTATAGGCACTCGATTTTTYGCGCTTAAAGACATTCCTTCAAGCAGTTATGATTATAGTTTCTTTCTTTACCAATGGGCTTTTGCTATTGCAGTTGCTGGGATTACCAGTGGCTCCATTGCTGAGCGTACTCAATTTTCAGCTTACCTCATCTTCTCCTTCTTCCTCACTGGATTTGTCTATCCAATTGTTGCTCACTGGGTGTGGTCGTCCAGTGGCTGGCTATACCCTAGCTCTAGCTCTTTGTTGTTTGGTTCTGGAGCCATTGATTTTGCTGGCAGTGGTGTGGTGCATTTGGTGGGTGGAGTTGCAGGGTTTTGGGGCTCATTGATAGAAGGGCCAAGAGTAGGCCGGTTTGATGCCTTCGGCAAAGCAGTAGCAATGCGAGGCCACAATGCCACTCTAGTKGTTCTTGGGACGTTTTTRTTGTGGTTTGGTTGGTTTGGGTTCAACCCAGGTTCCTTTGACAAAATTCTCGTTGCATATCCAAACACATTGAATCAAGGTAACTGGACCGGAGTAGGGCGAACAGGAGTCACAACCATATTGGCTGGCTCCACCGCGGGAATTGTTACTCTATTTGGCCGACGGTTACTGGTAGGCCACTGGGATGCACTAGACGTTTGCAATGGAGTGCTCGGTGGTTTTGTAGCAATCACATCGGGTTGCTCCGTTGTCGAACCGTGGGCTGCAATAGTTTGTGGTCTTGTGGCAGCTTGCGTTCTGATTGGACTAAATATCTTGGCTTTGAAACTTAGATTTGATGATCCATTAGAAGCAACTCAATTGCATGGTGGTTGTGGAGCATGGGGTTTGATTTTCACAGGCTTATTTGCTAAAGAGGAATTTGTTGTTCAAGTCTATGACTCAGGTGCTAGCGGAGTTTCGCGGCCTTCCGGGCTTCTCTTGGGCGGTGGCTGGGGYCTGATTGGAGCACAAGTGGTTGAAGTTATAGTGATAATAGGCTGGGTTACTATTACAATGGGACCTCTATTTTATGTGCTTCACAAGCTTAGGATTTTAAGAATATCTGTTGATGAGGAAATTGCYGGACTCGACATCTCCCGACATGGTGGATATGCCTACAATGCTCATCAAGRAGAATCTGGGCCTCGCTATTATGGAGAATATGTGCAAATGCAAAATGAGTGATGAGTCAAATGCTGGATTCTTTTAAGGAWTTAACCTGCACACAGTAATTCTTTTTTTAAATTCAATTTATATACATCGTGCGACATTCATCTAATTGTTTAGGCGTACTGCTTTATTGCGATTTGGTGATATTCCTAGCCATATTCCCCCTGAAATGTACCAGCATTGACTTGGGGAAACATTCTTTCCTGAGATTCAAAGGATTGCTGTTGCTCTGCTACTATAAAGCTAGTACCATGATTTCTCTTTCAATAATCAAGCAACASAACTACTTCAAATGCCTCTTCCCAATGGTCCTGTAACAATCTCCTATTCGTCCTTTTGGGCAGCAGTAACACGAACCTAAGAAATAATTTAAGCCCAGAACAGGAACTGTTAAAATTTACATATTGACTATAAGAGTATACCGATTTGGAGAACCAAGTTCCTCGCATCTATGATAAGTTACTTGTTGGTTTTTCTTTTATTTTCCCCTTTCCATCCTCTTCGATAAGTGAGGYCCTCCTTACAGGAAGATCAAGGCAAACTATTTGCAGCTACTTAAAACATAAGCAACAAGGTGTATAAAAATGTTCTTTTAGCTCTATAAGATTCAAAATATRTACAACAATGTGTTGCTGCTATACAGATGGGGAAGAACCTTGAGAAGGTGACTCACCTAACGTGGGAATCATGATGACTGAACACAGAATCCAGAAAAATGTGAGGCAGCTTGTCAATGTACATAAACAGCCTATGCAAGTTCTCTTTCAAAATTATGGACAAATCAGCAATTTCAGTGCTGTCAGGGCATATCCAAAGGTCACCTGAATTCACTCGTTTGAGACTATTCCGGCAAAAGGGACATGACTCTGAGCGGCTTCGCCTGATAAAAAAATGTAAACTCAATATGCAGTCCAAMGGTTTTCTCTCAAAAAAATATATCTAACATCAACTCCAAAAAATTATTAACACTAAACCATCCTCCATTTAAGATATGATGATTTGTCCATTTCACAGGGTTAAAAGGAGAAAAATGCCTGTTTAACTTTCAAGGATTTTCTAATGCTGCAACTTCTGCCAAGAAAAGACAGGTCTAGTGGAGGGTGAAACAGAAACTTTTGGATCAGGGTCAGAAGATAAAACATAAGGTTGGAGACGAGAAACATGAAACAGAGAAATTCAGAGCTACAAGAAAGACAACTAGCTAATTTCAATCTTATGCCCACAAAGCCAAGAACCCTAACAGCCATCAACCTAGCGTCTAAAAGGAAACAGAAAACATAAAACTTAACTTACCAATCACGGTAACACTTTAGACACAAAGAATGGCTGCAGTTAGGCAGCACAACTTTGCTATTGATTTCCATGCAAATTGCACATTCCTTTTCTCGTTGTGCATCGATTTCAGATAATTTTCCACGGTGTAGATCATCCTTTCTTGAGTACCTAAGTGAACATATCTTTTTCTGTTTTTCATCTTCAAATTCTGTAATCCCTTCTTGAAGTTGCAATAAAGAGGGAAATATTATGCCTGTTCCATGGTGAGGACAAATTAACAAGCTGAATAGAACATAAGRGAATGATGGTAGATACAATGTCAAATTACCTCAAACAATAACTAGAGATATGATAATGCAGTTTTTCAGATTTCACTAACCATAAAACTGACTGATGCTTGCTTTCCTTTCATGAAGTAATATAGTTGTTTTGCCATCAGCATATGTCTGAAAAAACCCAGCAAAGAATAGTGATATGTTTACTTTTTATTCAACAARAACAMTATTAGAAMTCTAATTAGTAAACCAGYAATATTGTCATCTAAATGCAGAAGAAAGGGGAGATTTACCAAGTATATAAGTATCCGAAGTAACCCAAGTGCACCAGCGAGCTGACAATCAAACCACTGAACAAGACACATGAAGATATTAGCAGCTGGACTGTAAGACAGCCTCATCTGAATGCATGCTCCATCACGTTCCCTTGGACARCTCAAAGCCCTAAAACAAGAATGGAGGGAGCAATACACATAAGGTAGGAAAAACATAACAAATAGAGGGGCTATTCCAACTAATCAAAGCCAAAAACGTGTCATGTCATTAGAACAGAGYATCTTACAAGCAACAAACAAAGAATTAAAAACGCTGCTGTCTGGAGAAAAGTGGATAGAACAAACATTAACTAGAATAGTCAACAGTAGCTGGCAATCTAGATGCTATTGTCAGATTATGGTATGTCCAAATTGATTTAACCCATTTCAATGTCACGTGTTCTGCYTATATTATCCCACATTGCAAAGAATAAGAAGTAAAATACCACACAGAAACAGCATGCCACAATGATCTTTTGCTAAATCAACAACTTCCGTAACTTTCTCAGATGCTAAGTTCAACCTAGTGTTCCACAGGGTTGCAAAGAGCAGCTGTTAGCTGTACGAAATGATCCAAGCATTACTAAAGAAGATTGCTCCCGRCGAARAACTCAAATGCAGGACTTCTATAATTCAAATAAGCATATGGTGTCACTAAAGCTATGAGTTCGACCTCTCTGGATCAAAGAGCCTTGATGTAGCTTTATCTAAACCAACCCAACAGACACAGAGAGAAAGACAAGAAGCAATTCCTTCAAATATTTCTCCAACTGAAATTTACATAAGATGGCAATCCTGCTCAAGAGAAGACAGCATGACCATCACAAAAGATTCATTCRACTCATCTTGGAAAAACGGTCAAAAGTTTGACCACCCCAAAAACAAAAGAGATCATAACATTTTTTTTTGGTTCAAAAAAAATTATGGATTGCAAAGAATTAAACACAATGCACTTGACCGCAATAAAGGGCTATCCCAGATTATTACAAAATTTAAAATTTCACCGGCTCTTCTTCCGTAATGCATATTCGGCTTATGCCAACATCCAAAACAAAAAACTGCAGGAAGAATTTCCTATCAATCCACAGWGGCTCAAATTAACTAAAAATTATATCTTTTGACTGGAAATAAACGCACTCGATATCACCAATGGCAGTMAAACACCCAGAGAGAGCCTTTAAAATAAAAAAGAAAAAAACTTTTCCTACTAGAATTAACCCAAAAAATTAAAATAAAAACACGAGATAAAATCACCTCGCGAAGGAAAAGAAACAAAAGAGGGAGAGGAGAGTTATTACAGAGTGTTRGCAAGCTGAATATCTGCTTCAAGAGCTTTAAGAGAATCCTTAAATGGCGTCCCCATCGCATTTAAATTTCCCTAAGAATAATTCCTGCTCAATTTTCATACACCATAAAGGATGAATTTTTTCAGTAAAAAGTTACTGGAAGTCCAGAAGAGAATCTCGAAGATGGGCGTGGGCTTTTAGTGTAGGAGTACTCTGGAGGCTGTCTTGTGATTTTGTGCGCGTTATATAATGAATCATTAGAAGAAGAAGATCGAGCCGCYACTATTACTCTCTAATCAATCTTTTTAGGAATTAACTAGTAATTCAACCTTATCCTCTGCTGATGTGACATTTTAACTTTTTAAAATTCATGTACCAAAGAGTTGTTCTAATCTACTCTCGTCATCAGACTTTATAAATATCCTTAGCCAAAGACGAAGCAGAACTTACCTGGGATGAGGGTAATCTGGTCTTTCACACGTTGCAGCGTAATGGGATTGGTGTTGGGGGAGTCCAAGTGGGCGACCTGTGAAAACGGTTTTGCAGAGGAACGAAACCGGCACKCGCGACCTGGTTTTGATAATTTTGCGGGCTGTTGATGGATTTATGGGGGSATTATTATCCAYTTCTTCTGAGATAAGACCACTTGGCGGGTTGCCGGCCGTGGGGCCCTGAGAAAACGCATCAAATAAATATAAAAATGAAAATATCTCACAACACTTCGATTGTTTGGCTCAACCCACTATTGTAACTCTCAGAAAAAAACAAAAATACTACTATTGTAGGTCAAAAAAAATTCACTTAGAGCCATTGAGTAGATTAAAATTCCTAATCTAATTGTAAAATTAACACGAAGTAAATTGCAAAATTATATATCTACAAATTATAATTTATTTTCTAAAAAGAGAAAATCATAATTTGTTCAACAAAAGAAAGAGAAGAACAGGAAACCCTATAGATTAATTTGGTATAATTATAATATATTAATAAAATAAAATGAAACAACAATAATTTAATAGACTTGGAACTTATTCCAATTATTTCTCCTTATAATACTATAGAAAGATTTAATAGAAAATAATAAAAACCTCCAAAGAGTTAAAAGGGAATAAGCTTTGACCAATTCTTTTTTTCTTTTTTCTTGTTTTATTATCAGGATGAAACACATTCCTGAAATATTCGAGTTAATTTCTTCTTATTATTTATTATTAATAGAACAGGTATATATAGTGAGAGAGGAATGAGAAGAAATGTAAAAAGAATTTCAACGCATCATCTTCGAGGCGAGACACCAACTTAGGGAATGTTTGGTTGAGATAATAGAATTAAGTAATTGGAACGGAAGGCAATAATTATTTATATTAGTGTTTAGTGCAGAATAAATTGGGAGTGTTTGGTTCAAATTTATCAATTTAAAATCACGGTGGGTTTGATTAAGTGGTCAAATACAACAAAAATCAAGATTACATTATTATTCTTTAGTAATGGGAATCAATCTTTTCAATTTCACCCATATCATTACATCTATTAAAATTTTATTAAAATAATTTCTCTCATTTTAAATTAACATTAGATTTAACACCCATAGMAAAAAATTATTTTTTCAATTTTTTTAGAAAATTAACATTAAATCCAACTCGATATAAATTTCTTTATTTTTTAAAAAAATTAAACAATTAAATTTAACCTCTTGAGAATAAACAAGATTTTTTGATAAGAAACTCCAAAATTTGATTTTTGATCAAGGGTAATTGTTGGTAAAAGAAAATGAATAATACTAAAATATAAAATAATCATTCAATTATTTTTAYTCTCATTATCCTCAACCATACAACCAAATGCCCACTAAGTTAATTCATGCTCCAAACTTAACAAAAAAAATAAGTTCAATTGTTACACCAAAGTCAAAGAGTCTCCTCCTCCCGTGTCCTCTTAATCATGATTGCCCTATACTTGGGAATCAATTTTCTTGCTCTTTATCAGAATTACTCTTATCTTTGTTTTCTTTTTCTTTTCTTTTGAAGGCATTTCTTTGTAAAAGCAAGTTTGACATTAAAAATTTTGTTGAAGAAATTGAAAAAAGAAAAAGAAAAAAGGACCTTATACAACTTGATTTAAGTGAAAATTTCTCAACTAGTTCTTTTAACTATTTTCATTTTAAAATTTTCAAGGATAAAATTAAAATTTTAACTGATTTCTATTACTAATATTAAATTAAATCAAATAACATCAATCACAATAACACTTATTTTGCACCGATAGAGTATGATTCTTAGAAAGAGGAAGACTTTGACCTAGAAATCTCCAATATGGCGTCGCAAGTAGGGATTGAGCATGAAACTTCATTTTAGTTTAATAATTCASTTATCAAATATTTCAAACTACTATGTTATAAGAATTACCTTAATATTCACTTATTTTTTTAAGTTCTTGAATATTTAATTCTTCAATAYCTGTTTTTTTAATKTTTWAAAAAATAAATATACACATCGTACTCTTTGATTAATGTAGCATATAAGATGAAATATACTAAGGGACAATTTATCGAAAAAAGTAGCTAAAAAAACTTTTTTTCTTTTTCTTTTAGAATTAAGATTTATCAAATATTTTTATAATTTTTTAATAAAATTGAAATTTATCAAATATTTTGATAATTATTTTTAACTCTAAAAGTACTTTTTGTATTAAAAAAATCACGCTGCTAAAAGATTTGGAGATGTCAATTCAGAAGTGGTCACTATTCGCAACCAGCTCAATCTTCCGCTTCAAATCTCACCGCCCTCGGCGCTACGTGAATAACACGAGGGCGATAGAGGCATACCAAACGGCTGATAAGAAGCCACGTAATCTCCCGCCATTTCCTAGCTTGTAAATGTCAAGAAACTCCCCAACCAAAAAAACCTGGCCCGACCACGTGAAGGATAACATTGGCAATTCATCAAAAAAGCCCTCCTTTGCGGTTTGTGACGTCGGCCGTTAGGAGCCTTACCCCCAAATTAAATTAAATTCAACTTACGCAACAACCAAAACCCCTCCCTCACCGAACTCTCTGGTTCAACAACGACGATCTCCATTACCCAAAATCGCTCGGTTGTCTTAAAAATGGCCCCGCAAACTCGAAGAATGTCGTTCCCGAATGTCGTGATTGAGCGGGATGCCGACTCCGAAGAGAGTTCRTCGAGCGAAGAAATTGAAGGAGACGATGATGTCTTAGACCAGGAGGAAGCGTCAGATAAAGAAGAAGAAGAAGTAGAGATTAATAAATTGAAGGGAAATGAGGAGGAAGCTAAAGAGGTCATGGCATCTAAGAAAGTTCCAATCACTATCAGTCTTAGTAAAGTGTGCAAAGTAAGTAACTCTGATGTTTCTTCACTCAGTGTCTCAATAGGTCTTGCTTTTTTCTTTGAATTTTTTTTTTTAAATTTATCCAAAATGGGTTTAACCCTATTATATCGCAAATGATTACGTCCGTTGTGCGTATACAATTTTTATTAGGTGTGCAAGAAAAAGGGTCATGAAGCAGGATTTAAGGGGGCTACGTACATTGATTGTCCAATGAAACCCTGTTTCCTCTGCAAAATGCCTGGTAAGTTTCATCTTTTCTGTCTGGAAAGAACAATTATACTTTCAGTTTCGGATAGATTATTTTCTGAATCATAATTTCGGGATTTCATCTCTTTCTTCAAATGAAATGTACTTGCGGGTAAAAGAAATGTTTACTTAAAGCTTAATTCTTTTTACTGTTTGCTCCTACAAGTGTGCTACTTTTCATGTCATGTTTTTCTAGTATTTGCCTTGGTTCTTGTAACACGTTTGGTAGTATTGTAAAATATGCAACACTTATTAGCGAGTCTAGTTTCATCCGTGCTTGGGGGAGTCTTGATAATATTACAGGTTGAGATGTTAACTAGGATTATTATTCCCAAAAAAAAAAAAAAAAAAAAAGGATGTGAACTGGGATCATTGGTTTCAATTAGGTTTATAAATGTTAGTATACTGATGATAATACTTTTTCCACGTTCCTGGGAACTGAAGGCCACACAACTATGACCTGTCCGCACAGAGTGGCTACTGAGTTTGGGGTTGTCCCAGCACCCCGCCGCAATGCTCATAATTTGCTGGAATTTGTTTTTGAGCGGCAGCTTAGGCCTCRTATTCCTAAGGTATGCTTCTGCCGTCACCACATTGTTTCTTAAGATAGCTCTATGATTCCATGGTTCATTTCTAGATCTATTTTCTGTTAAGATGCTCTATTCTATCATTAAAATCACATGATTTGTTATACACTAGTATAATAGCAAATTACTAGCACTTATGCTCTTCTATTTCTAGTGATACAAGTACTGAGTGAAACTTGATCATCTTCCTGCTTTATGAAGAATGTGACRTCGCATACCTTGGAATGGGAAATGGGAATTTATTAACAAAAGTCAGTCCCTGGAATGTTGACTAAGGTTCAAAATAGAAAGCTAACACTTACTAGAATGTGAAGATGACTTTTCTCTGGTGAATGTTCGTTAGTGTTAGTTGTTAGAAGCATTCACAAAAGCAGATTCTGTGTCTGTGATGCATTAAAATAACTCTTTTTTCACTAACCTTGTCACATGTTAAACTATTGTTATTGCAATTCTGTGCATGCTGGTTACCTCCTGTCTATTCTTTTTTTTTTTTTTTTTTGGTGTTTTGGAGCGGAAAATTATTTTCTTTGCAGAAATTATGTGTGGTTGTTGATGTCAGCAGAACTATTAAAAAGATTATATTCGCTAAAGCCTATCCGGATTTGGCCTGTGAGTTTCTTGGGTCCAAGGATTTACTGAAGACGGTCTTAGATTTAATTGTGTCACTCTGTCAGGGCTCAATGAATCCAATTATATTTCTCATTCTTTTGAAAACTTCAGTGTCACTCCGAAGTTTGATATGTTATTGATTGTGGTATGAGAATTATGTCAGAGCTTTTTAACATGAAAATGGTTCTCACTCTCTCTTTTACTTTTTTGTTGACATTGATTTGGTGATAGATAAAACCAGCATTTGTGATTCCAGATGAAGTGCAATGTGCAGTTATCAGATACCATAGTAGAAGAGTAACATGCTTGGAGTTTCATCCTACAAATAACAATCTTCTACTTTCTGGTGATAAGGTTAGCAGTTCCTAAGACATGCTGCTCAGCTGATTCTTTTTGAAATTTATGTTCTGAGGACTAGATGCATTCTTCGGATTTTAATGTATTCTGTATGTGCTTTTCTAAAGAAAGGACAACTTGGAGTCTGGGATTTTGAGAAGGTATCCGAAAAGATAGTCTACGGCAATATACATGGTTGCATACTTAATAACATGAAGTGAGTATTCTGCTGATTGTTCTCTGTTGTTTCTGCTCTACGCACTTTCCTGATCTGCTTCATGCAATTGCCTTTTGTGCAATGTTTTACTCGTAATCTGAAGTTTGAYACACTACAAATAAATGTAGGTTAAATCCAAGAAATGATGGAATGATATATACTGCATCTTCTGATGGAACAGTCAATTATACCGATCTGGAGACTGGAATTTCATTATCTTTGACAAATCTCAATCCTGATGGGTGGCAGGTAATTTTTGTATTCATAACTGAAGGGGAAAACTCTTCTCTTTTGCTACCTTCATTAGAACCAGAATCACTTTTTAAATTCGCGAAATGCTATTATATCAGTGATTTCTGTTGACATTCTATTATCCAAGTTCATGTGGTAAGGCTGTACTCCTTGGTGGCTCAAACCTCGTAAAGTGATCGTGGACTTATTCAGGGTCACTCTGGATGACTCAATAGCATACCTCTCCATACGCATGTTTACAGTTCTTTAGACAATTCATGGCCCTTTATGTTATTTTATTCTTTCTTGTCAAGAATCACTTCTGATCTTTTCTTCTTTCCACGTTTTATTACCACTTTTATCACAAAAATAGTCATAACCCTGAATTGTACGAAATAGTGGTGTACTTGATCTAGAGCTATAGAAAATCTCAAGCAGGCAAGTATATGTAATTACTTTCTGCAGAAATTGCTTTGGTTCTGAACATATGATAATTATTTCTAGATCATTCCAGTGCATTAAGTACAAAGTCTGTGAAGTTGTTCTATAAATAAATAATAAACCAGTTCGAGATTTCATGAGGCTTACGCCTTTTGGCCTTTGTGTAAGAATTTAGCCAAAATATCAGATAGAATTCTCTTTTTAAGGGAGCTGTCAGTTTAATAGTTCTTTCTTTTATTATTTTTTATTGTTTCAACTTCCTCTTTCTCTTTCTCTTCCCTCTAAATTCAGTTGCATCCCATGCTTGCAATGCTTCCCTCCCAAAGCAGGCTAGTTCTTCTAAACATTTTGGTTAGTGGATTTTCTTCTCCATTCCCTGTACTGTGAGGTGCGGAGGAGGGAGAGGGAGGGGGAGAAGTATAATCGATGGAAGCTCTGATGCATTCAGAGTGGAATAGCGGAACTTGTTCTCGACTAGCTTCAAAAGGCCGCACATTTACCCTRTCAAAAGGAACTAGGGTTTRTCGTTGATGTGTARAAGGAAAATAAATGGAAAAGTAAARTAAGAAAGATTAGGCTCATCCGCCAGGACATCATTCTTAGAACTCCAGTAAATTACGATTGAATTCCCTATTTGGTGCTCTCTGCGATTCCAGAAAATTGTCCTTATASGGATACCATAAGGGACTGAAAGATCTTAGATGAACTAACCTTAACACTAACCMTAGATAATAAAGCCTACTGAAGACTTAAAATGAAGTTGTATTTTCTGAAAGGGGAAAGGTGTGAGGCAATTGGTGAGACACCCGTTTGATTTTTTTTCTATTATTAGAACAGTGGAGTTTATGCTAATCTATAGAAAGTGAACTCTATATGAAGTGGTTTTGAGAGTTGTTCATGGAGCATGCACTTATATGGCTCTATTCCAGGGTCCAAGTAGTTGGAGGATGCTCTACGGGCTGGATGTAAACTCAGAAAAAGGCATTGTGATTTTTGCAGATAATTTTGGCTATCTTTACATGTATGTATATCTTCTAAATTCTATTTTCCATGGCACACCATTGGGATTGTAAATGTGGAAATGCACTTCTTATTGGTCTTGCAACTTTTGAATAGTTTCTGCTGAAGAAGTTATTATACTTGATTCCATCTGAGTGTAACTTCTACTTTCAATAGCACTGTTGCGAATTGCAATTGTGAAAATTCACTTCATGTCTGTTTTCCAATTTTTGGATAATTTTCATGAAAAGAAGTTATTATACTTGATTACATCTCAGTGTAATTTCTACTTTCAATAGTGTATTGTCGGGAATTGCAAATGTGGGAATGCACTTCTTGTCTGTTTATCAAATTTTTGGATATTTTCTGCTGAAGAGAAGTTATTTTACTTTGTCCAATAAGGTTTCAATTTAGAAGTTCTGTTTGTTCTGATGCCTTTGCTTAATCACCCAGAAAAGTTATTCATAGTGAAAACATGAAAATAGTTGATAAAGCTCAAAACCCTGCATGAAATACTTCCCATGCATATTCTACTTCTAATATCTGTTCCGTTTCTCTATTATCTTCATTTACATCTATTCAGCTGTGTCATGATATCTAGCTTTTTCTTTTTCTAATATTTCAAATAAAATAGAGTAGACCCTAAACAAGTTGATCAATAGAGTGAGTGGAATTCGAAGAAGAAAGGAGAAAGCGGCAGTGATCTTCTCGAGCTAAACATCTTTTTTCCTTTTTTCATTAAGTAGTTTTCATAATGATGTTTACATGGTTGTACATTTAATCGTTGTTTAAGAGGGCTTCTACATGAATTGAATTACTTTTTTCTGTTATTGAAATTGCAGGGTTGATATGCACTCTAATAACGTAATAGGAAAGCCTATTTTGATACATAAGAAAGGAAGCAAAGTTGTGGGTTTGCACTGCAACCCCATTCAACCAGMTCTTCTTCTGAGTTGTGGAAATGATCACTTTGTAAAGTTCTTTCCCTCTTTGTTGTCTTAATTTCCTTCCTCCCGGATATGTAACTTTATTGTCTACAGGATTAGATCAACCCTCTTAATCTCCATCAACATTGAAAATGCTGCTTTTGTTTATGTTTTAAAAAAAAAAAAAAAGGAAAATGAAATTACTGTCAAATACATTTGTATCATATGGGTAGCTTCTGATCTTGATATTGTCTTTTACATTTTGTTTTGGTCAGAAGTTTACGATTGACATGCTTATTAAGATATGTACTTTGACACCTCAGGCTCGCATATGGGACATGCGACGGCTGGAGACTGGATCTTCGCTTTATGAACTTGCTCACAAACGAGTTGTTAATTCAGCATATTTTTCGCCACTCAGCGGCAGCAAAATCCTTACAACCTCCCAAGATAATCGCATTCGTGTATGGGATTCAATTTTTGGCAGCCTTGATTCCCCAAGTCGAGAAATTGTGCATAGCCATGATTTCAACCGACATTTGACAGCTTTTCGAGCAGAGTGGGACCCAAAGGTCAGCTAAACATGATTATTGCTTACAGGATCTTAGTTTATGCAATGTAAATCACTGTTAGAGGCAAACTGTTTAGTTTAATTTTGAAAGGGAGATACTCTTTTATAGGATCCATCTGAGTCCCTTGTTGTTGTTGGGCGTTACATAAGCGAGAATTACAATGGAGCTGCTTTACATCCCATAGATTTTATAGACATCAGCACAGGGCAGTTAGTTGCTGAGATCATGGATCCAAACATTACAACTATCAGTCCTGTTAACAAGCTGCATCCACGTTATGATATTTTGGCATCTGGTAGCTCAAGGTTGGAATTCTCTGTTCTTATTGTTGGATTTATGCSTGCTCTTAAAATCTTTCTMTGGTGTTTCTTATTCAATTGTTGATGTTTGACTGCTTCGTCTCTACATCCTATAAATCAAATATGAAGCTTAAGTTTTCCATAAAAGTTTAACCCATGATCCTTATACTGCATAGAAATGATGTTTTTAGTTAGTTCTTCTCTTGGAAGCTGCAATACACTGATTTTGATTCCTTCATCAGGGTACGAAAACACGAAAGCATGCACTATACTGCTCCATTATTCATTAATTCTTGTTATGTTGCTCCTTTTCTTGGAACATACATGTGTGTCCTTTATGTTTATTTGATTATTTTCTTTTYATTTTGTTTTCGAGTTTTAGTGTCTGTAATCATGCAAAGAACTTTTTACTGATTATGTTGTGGAATTGTTCAGCTTTAACTTTCATTTTCATCAAGCACTAGTCTTATAATCTAAATTCATTTGTAAATGCATTGCTCTATCAGGTCTATTTTCATTTGGAGGCCAAAGGAGAAGTCTGACATCGAGCAGCCTAGAGATGAAAACAAGATTGTTGTCTGTGGAAAGGCTGAGAAGAAAAAGGGAAGGAAGTTTGAGGGTGATAGTGATTGTGATTCTGATGATGAGATTCGCAAGAGCCAGGGTAAGAATTTCAAGCCCAAGAAACCTATTCTGGAAACTACTTCATTTACCACCAAAAAGAAACTTGAAACTTATGTATCAAAATCATCCAAGAAGCGGTAGCTGGTAGCAAAATCCAGGTAGAAACCTTTTGTAGTTTTTGAAGCAACTTCTCTTTTTGTCGGTGAACTTATTTAAGGCTCTTGGTCATCCTTCTTGCTAGATAGTCTCTGAATCACTCATTGTAGTATATTAGTGTTGTGACAGGAAGAAGAGGATGGGAACATTGTAAATTTTGGTCTCTCTTAATTAAGTTTTTGTATATCTTTTTACACCTTCTGTTTTTAACCAACTATAGGCAGCAATTATAGATATATAAATATTTTTCTTTCCCTTGTCCTTATGGAAGTTACTATTTTTGAAATGTTAGCAGGACTAACATAGTCTTATGAATATATCCTGTTTTGAGGTGGACAGCATGCCAGCATTAATATTCTTTTTCGAGAATTAGTTTATTGGATCGTGACTCTTCTACGTGCTAGCTTCTCTGCGGTGGAATCTAGAGGTCCATATTTATGCTTATAACATGTGTAGTCCTCACAGGTTTAATGTCATTTCCGTGTCTAGATTGAGCAACTTTACATGCACGGGTTTGCCGTTTGGGGCTTGTATTTATAGGCGTGATTACTGAATATGTCTCAGCAGCTTCTGCTTAGAGTAAAGTCAATAAAAGTTGTTAGGATCCATGCTTTGATAGTGATTGATTTTTGATCCTCGGACGGATGGTAGGTCATTGTTGATAGTCTTCCGAAAACTTTCCAGAATCATTTGCGTGCATGGCTTTCCTATGCCCAAAAGTGGTCGATGTCGTATTTTTTCACTTTCCGATTAAGAAAGGTGTAAATGTTTCTGTTAGCTTTTCATTCGTGAACTGGGGTGTCATCGTTGCTGTTTGCTTTTTCTGCATATGCATTTCATGTCTGAGATTGAATGTCCCATCATTTCCAGGGTTTCTTGAACTTAAATAAGTATTTGATCGTCAGGTTGTTAGCCCAATGGCAGAGATTGCTTTCGTGATCTTTTACTCACAGTCATTAGAATTTAAATAATTTGTTAAAAGGCAAAAGTGGATACTTTTTAAATAATGGCACTATCATATTTTGATACAAGTGTTCTGATTTTTTTATATTGAATTTTGTTGAGTTTATTTATATTTTAGACGCAGAAAGGAATCTTACACGCAATTGTCACTGTCACTGTGCGCCGACGTGGCATGCAATTTTTTAAATTAAATTATATTTTTTGAAAAAGCTYRTCTTTTTATCATTTTTTTTTCAAATTATATTTATCATTTTCATGTTTGAAGATGGTAAAAAGTTCTTTAAAAAGATAGATGCATGGCTGTTTAGATAATAACGAAGTAAATGATTAAAATATTGAAAAGATAAAATAATATTTGAGATTAAAATTTATTATAAATTTTAAAAACATTATACTATATTATATTTGAAAATAATATTGAGGACGATTTCGCTTTCCATCCTTTGCCCTTGATATAGTGGTTGAGTATTTAAATTTAATTCAAAAGATTGATTGCCTTGAATTACTTCAAACATTAAAAGAACAAAAATGATAAATGTGTCACTATTTCCTAAGGTAATGAGAGCGTAGATTTATGAGAACAATGTCTTTTGCTAAATAGATAATCATATATTTACTCCTTACCCGAATTGAATATATTTGACTCTTGCATAAAACATTAGGATGTTTAAACTTGACTTTCGCGCAAAAAGTGCCTTTTGTAGTTCACTTTATAGCACGAAAGATGTTAATATTATTTTTGATATTTTTTAAATAATTATTTGTCATTTTAAGAAATTAAGAAATATTAAATATTTTTTTGATTTTTCTTTAATTGATTAGTCTTATCTAATTTTATAATATCATTTTTAGTGTGTTGAACACATGTACAAATAAGAGCATTAAAAGTCTATGAGATATTAAAAGAAAGCTAGAAATGCCATTTAGTTAAAAGTTTATAAGAATCAATATTTTCTTAATATGTGTACTTTTATCTAAAAAGGATAATTAATTTGAAATGAATGGAGTAATTAATTGAAAAGTAAAAAATGTGGTGCAATAGTAGTTTAGTAAATAAATTTGGTAGCTATTTGGGAGAGATCCGCATCCCTTACAAATGTAGTTTATTTATTTATTTATTTTTATCTCACCCGTTTGTTGTCCAGATGCAAATTCGGTTAATGCTAGGAAACATAGATCTTAAAAGATTCAGTATTATCTTTTCATATTTCTGACATTTAATGATTCATTGGAAGGACAAAAATGTCATTTAGCTCCAGAAACTCAAAATTGCCAACATATTTATTAGTCATTCTAGCTAAAGCATTCTAGAAGTAT
This sequence comes from Rhazya stricta, assembly GCA_001752375.1. Taxonomy (NCBI): domain Eukaryota; kingdom Viridiplantae; phylum Streptophyta; class Magnoliopsida; order Gentianales; family Apocynaceae; genus Rhazya; species Rhazya stricta. The sequence continues at coordinate 7,063,098 of MEJB01000001.1, read as the reverse complement.
TAGAAATGAATTTAGAAACTGAAGATTTGTACAAAGATGTGAGATAAGGATTATCACTGCTTGAGTTTAATCCACCCAAAGGAGCACGTGGAGTTTAGTGGCTTCAAAAATCGTCAGTTTCCCTCTCCGCCTTATTACTCGGCTGAGGTAATGTATGAGGTGTGAGGCCGTGACAAGACCCCGAACTCCCCTCCGAAACCAACCAACAAACTCTCCGTTTTTCGTTCTCACGCACTACGTATTTATTCTGTACCCAAGAGATCTGTTTCGTGTCAAATACCCCCACTCCGAAGGCCCGCATTTAGGGAGAGAGGACCGAGGTTCAAAGTAGGATTTCTTTCCTGTTCAAACTGACGCAATATCACCGATTTTCGCATATGAACTGTATCTGTACCTATCGAACTTTAATCCTGTGGMAATCGAGTAGAGAGAGTGAGTAAGGAGATTGAGGATGGCAGTTGCTTCGAATGGGAGTGAATATTTCGAGTTTGATGTGGAGTCACAGACTGGCAGTTTTGCGAGGCCTTCCAACGCTCAGTATGTTGCGGAGGACGAAGAGGAGCTTCTATGGGCCGCGATTGAGAGGTTGCCGTCGCAGAAGCGTACGAACTTTGCGTTGTTGAGGCGTACGGTCTCGGAAGCAGGTGATGAGTTGCAGACGACGGAGACGGTGGATGTAAGGAAACTCAGTAGGGTACATCGTGAGCTCCTCGTGAAAAAAGCTTTGGCTACGTCCGAACAGGACAACTTTAAACTCCTATCCGGCATAAAAGAACGTCTCGATAGGTATTGACCGTATTGCTACTTCTCCTATGCGCATGCATACGTGCAATTGAGTAGGGTAACTGGCTCACTGAATACTCATAATACTAACAAATTTTGATTTCCTACTTACCTACGAAAACAGTAGAGGAGTTTGATCTTGAAATGAACCTGGAAGATCTGGAAATCATGATTAGATTGTATGGTCCAAGGATTTTGTTTCTACTTTTCATTTTATTCGTGGTTTAGGGAGCTGATTATTTATTATTGTTCCACTTCCCCTCTCTTGTCTCCACCTAAGATAATAATCTTATCTAACATTGAATTGCTTGCTACCTCTTTGCTGTGTATTCTCTCCCATACAGGCATTTTTCTGTAACTTGTGCAGTTAAAATATTTGGTTGATTAATTTCTATTTTGACTTATTTTTATTTTTCTTATAGAGTGGGTATTGAGATGCCAAAGGTCGAGGTTCGATATGAGAACATAAATGTCACAGCCAATGTGAAACTTGGCTCTAGAGCTTTGCCAACTTTGGTTAATTACACTCGTGACATCTTGGAAGTAAGTTTTGATTTGTTGCAGTAGTTGACGTTCTAACTGCTCTCGCTTTATATGTTGCTGGTTACATCGTGGTATTTTTCTGGTTCCTAATTTCAATTTTAAACTATTGCAGCTTTTGTTAACACAACTTATGATATTTCGGCCAAATAGACATTCTCTCACCATCCTGAATAACGTCAGTGGTGTAGTAAAACCAGGGAGGTACTTCTTCTGCTCCCTTTTGTGTACATTTCTTCTTACCTACAGTTAATAATGACTTAAACAAACATATAAGGTTTCAGTAAACAGGATTATTGTTTTTATATCATGTTCTGAAAGTCTTGAACTTGTAAGATGAACAATGCTGGTAGAAATGTGTATTGGAAAAGGAAAAAAACAAATACATTGCCCTGTGCTCCTGCGACACAGGGACCAGGAAGAGGGCCAAAAGTGATATCCCAATAAACTTAGAGGAATTAAAAATAGAGCTGAATTTAAAACACAGTTTAAGCAAACTCCACATACTAAACTCACAACAGAAAGTAGAGGTCAGTTAGAATTTTTAAAGACATGTATCAGTATCAACAAGTGCATCTGCGTAGCTACTAGTTGGTAGTGATTTGTCGATAGGGGTAGAAAGTAATAATAGGATTCTAAAAGTTACTAAATGTCCATTCAGTTACTTTCTTGCATCTTTGTTGGCTATAGCATCTAACGTTTCCAACTACATGGTAATGATAGATCTACAAAGAGAATGGAATGCTGAATTTACATAACTCTCAGTTTATTTTCTTGTGGCAGCCTCAATCCTCTTTGTTGTATTTCCTCTTTCATCTGAAAAAAGAAAAATATTGATTGTGGATTATGTATGCTCCCTCCACTTAGTATGGTGCATGCTTGATCTATTCACAACAATATTTTGTGCATTATCAAGCTGGCAATGATAAGCAAATCCTTCAATTTTAAATTTCCTCTCATTATCTTATCATGTTATATAGACACAAAGTGAAATTGTATCTGCTGAGATATTTTTTAAGCCTTTTGTCCTTATCTTTGACATCTTTATCTTTCATAAGCAGTCTGCTGTGATATGCTATTGAAGTTATTGGAACTTGTAATGCATATCCCTACAGTGACTGCCTATTTTGCACCTCAAGTACAAGACTTCACATGTTCCGTTAACAGTTTAATATGTGGATATGTTAACACGAAATAGGACTTTCTGAAGTATGAATCTAAAACTGTTATGTACCATTTAGGTTAGGTGACTTGAGATTTTAAACCACTGAAGTAGCATCCCCTACAAAGTAGAGGAATTAATTACACAAGCAGGTTTCGAGAAAAAAAAAAAAAAGAAAGAAAAAAGAAAAGCGAAACTCAAGCAGGAACTTTAGTTGTAAAAATTACTGCCTGAAGGTTAGGTATACGACCTAAGAAAAGAGCACCAAAAAGTTTTAAAAAGAGTGGGAGAAAAGATGAATTGTCTTTGTACTACAGGAAGCCTCATTTTTTGGGCCAATTCTTATAGTTCATTATAATTTTACGTTCATGATACAGATGGAAAGTCTGTGCTGTTTTAATGTTTGTGCATTTGACTCTGAGTAGGATGACACTGCTTTTGGGACCTCCAGGTTCTGGAAAGTCCACATTGCTTCACGCTCTTGCGGGGAAACTTGATCGTGACCTAAAGGTTAGTAGGCAAGGGCATTAAACATGTAATTTTCTATTGGACCAGCAATTTATTTCATACATATATTATACAATGATTTATTTGTTGAAAAGGTTCCCAGGAACTGCGATTTCCTATAGCGTTGTAGGTGTCCTTTTCTACTATTCACAAATTTTTACTGCGAAAATTCTTGAAGTATGAGACAAAGGTGAATAGGAGTTATTATTACATGTCAAATACTGGAATGCATGGGAAGATATGACAAGGTGTTGATCTTGTAGGGTGTTGAGGAAGAAGGGCAGTAGAATATATTTCAACTTTCTCGTCCTTGTGTCTGAAATTGAAAGCACTAACAAAATGCTAGGAAAAAGAAAGAAAAAGAAAGGTCAACTTGATCCTTTTGACCCACCTCTGTCTTATGCTGCCCTAATAATTTAATCCCCTTTTCTTTTAGACCAATCAGATACACTAAGCAGATAGTTAGTCCTTCAAGTAAGGACCCTTCCGTAAAGTAATTCTAGGGACAATCAAAAATCCATTCTCTATTAAAGCACACAAGGATGCAACAGAATATGTTGTAATCATAACATAAGAGAATGTAATGTTTATGTTGGATCAAAATGCAAAAAACAGCATTAGATGGAGAAGGTAGAGACTTTAGTCATATTCAAGTTTTTGAAAGATAGGAATCTAGTGGTAATCTTTCAGGGTGTTTTCTGTTCAGGAACAATGAAGATCGGCGATGAACAAAGACCAGGATCACATGGCTATTATGCTTCGATATGAACTGACAGAACTATGATACAGGATTCAGTCTTTAATTAACATATACCCGCTATCCTGTTCTGGAGAATAATTCTTTTTGTTTTAGTGTCAAGATTCTTTTCACTGTCTAATCGTAATCCTAGATATCTATAATTGGATAATTGTCAAGAACTCAGTTGAAATGTTATGAATTCTAGATTATGGAATCTTGCCTGGTCTCTAGGGCTTCTAATACTTCATGGTTCAAGACATAAATCATTTTCATTTTCTCTGCATTTTTTAAAATATTCAATCTAACATCCCATGAAAGGACATCCAGAATATCTTCTTTATCTTGACAAGATAATTGGAATTCTCATTTTAAAACTACGCTTTGTATGATAGAGTTAATGTTTTTATTGTAATGTTGTTAATGGTTTCAGAAAAGTGGGATTATCACGTACAATGGTCATAAGCTTGATGAATTTTGTGTTCAAAGGACTGCAGCTTACATAAGTCAGACTGACAATCACATTGCTGAGCTGACTGTACGAGAAACATTAGATTTTGCAGCTAGATGCCAAGGTGCAAGCAAAGGTTTTTCAGGTTTGTCCTTTTTTTCTCTCTTTCATTCAGTTGTTGGAAGTTTCAGGCCATTCCATTTTCATTAGTTTGAGCATTCTTTCATGATCATGCTTAACATTTTTACTTTTGACTCTATCATCAACATCGGTTATACGTGCTCCTTCTCTCTGTTACTGTTAAATTTATTCTTGGTTCCCATTTATGGCATCATCTCAAGTTCTTATTCTCAGGAGACACCTTTGATTTCAAATAAAATGTCCATCATTCATTTACTTAACTCCATGGCAGCTATGCAAGTTCAGCTCAGATGTAAATCTGTTATTATTATTATTTTTTTATAGAATTTGTATAAATATTTTTATTATCCTTAATACTTATTCTAGTCCCAGTTTAATAGTAAAATGATTGTACAGATGACCCCAAGGTTATTCTCCGTTATCAATTTGAGCCCAAGATGCCTGAGGTTAAGCTTACCCCTTCATTAGGCAGCTCCCTTGCTTCATTAATTATAGCTAAATGTTACCTTTGAGATTTTTTCTCTTATTTCTATCATTTACCAGTTCTCCATTTGTAATAAGGTCCTCAGCTTGTAGAATTACCTCTAACTCTAACATGGATATGTACCTTCTGAGGAATCATAAGATTTCATCCATCAATTATACAAATGCTTGACTATAGCAACTAGTCATCTTTATTGGCATAGACATTTCAGTTCTATCATGACTAAGTTATGATGCAGCTCAAGTTTCCATTTAAAACTTTAAATGCAGAATACATGAAACATCTTCCTCGCTTGGAGAAGGAAAGAAACATTCGTCCCAATCCTGAGATAGATGCATACATGAAGGTATACTTTGTAACATTCAAATTATACTATTGTTTCAGTCTGCTACATCTGTTATTTCACATCATGATTGGGCATGGAACTGCATTCTTCAGGCATCATCCGTTGGTGGTACAAAGCACAGCGTGTCAACCGACTACTACATGAAAATTCTTGGTCTTGATGTATGCTCAGATACGGTTGTTGGTAATGATATGCTTAGGGGTGTTTCAGGTGGTCAAAGAAAAAGAGTTACAACAGGTCCTTTATATTTCCTCCTCTGCTTGAGTTGCCCTCAATTTTTTTTATTCATTGTTGAAATTCAATGTTAGATGGAGGCTCAGATGATCTCACCTCCTTCTCTCCAACTTCTCAATTCATCTCTATCTTGATCACTTTGGCTCTACTCCTTTCACATGCTATGAACATCTCTGGTGCAGTATTATTATGCATTAGTTGGAGAAATTCTGCATCAGAATGGCTTTCTTTTGTAGTAACTGATTCCAATGACTATGCATGTTCTTTTCCATAATTTGCTCTAGTCTGGAGATCTTTGGGCTTGCTCATTATTTGAACTTATGATGTATAATTGAGACCACAACTGAATATGATGGAATAACCTTTACATCCTTTTTTACTTTATTTGAGATCAGTAACTGTCATGATGCTGATGTAAAAATCAACAGAATGCAAAATGACACAGGTTCATAACATGTTTAGGAGTGAATGATACTTGTCATGGTTCCTGCTCACAAATATTAAACTTAGAAATTCCAAGAGCATGATACTCTCCAAGCGTAAAATTACTGGATTTCTGTTTCTTTAGTTAGCCACATGTTGGCTTAAGTCTTCAACATATTTATGAAGTACCTGAAGCTTGTGAGAAAGCTGATCTAAACAATTTATATAATGGCTACTCCTATTCATCCGCAACGGGCTCCCAACATTCATCAATTTCTGTGTTGATAATTGTAATCTCCTCAGAAATTGGTTCTGCTGCTCTCATGGAAACTCAGTGGTCTTGAAAATTGCCTTGTCAAACGGGTGGTCTACCTTGTATGCTATCGACCTCTTGCAGATCTCTTTCTTTTTTGGTTCTTTAGATACTATATGTTGTGCTCACATGACATCCTTGCGAGTATTCAAGTTTACATGTTGAGAATCTGCTTGTAGTGCTTCTACAGTCTTTAAGCTGACAAAAGAACAAAGATTTCCTCTTGAAACTTGAAGGATTTAGTTGTTTTGGTAATTCAAAAAAGCAACGGAAGCCTGAAGTCATTGTGCATAGAAATGGTAGATGCAAGGAAATGCTATTTATTGAACTAGTAATGAGTAGTCTGTGGTTTGAGGTCCAAAGTGAGAAAAGAGAGAAGGAAAGGTATGAAAAGAAGAAAAACAACTCGTAGATTATGAGCAGCCTTTGGTATGAAAAAACATTTGATGTAGTTACCTTTGTGGCCCTCATCTAATATTAATCTGCGACTCTCTCATGTGTAGGGGAGATGGTGGTTGGGCCGCGTAAGACACTCTTTATGGATGAAATATCCACAGGACTTGATAGCTCTACGACATACCAAATTGTCAAGTGCTTGAAGAATTTTGTTAATCTGATGGAAGGAACAATTTTGATGGCTCTGCTTCAGCCTGCACCTGAGACATTTGATCTATTTGATGATCTGGTGGTACTATCTGAAGGATATCTCGTGTATCATGGGCCTCGGGTGGAAGTCGTTGAGTTCTTTGAGTCTTTAGGTTTTCAGTTGCCACCTCGCAAGGGTGTCGCAGATTTTCTTCAAGAGGTATGTCTTTTTTGGCTTTGTTTTTTTGGAATTATGTGAATTTGGTACTTATTTGGGTATCTTGCTCCTAGGTGACCTCAAGAAAAGATCAGGCACAATATTGGGCAGACCATTCAAAACCATATGTGTTTCTTCCTGTTCCAAAAATTGCTGAGGCCTTTCGAAATTCCAAATATGGTCGTTCTTTGCAGTCTTCTCTTTCAGTTCCATATGATAAATCTAAGACTCATCCTTCAGCTCTGCCCAAAACAAAGTTTGCAGTGTCCAAATGGGAGCTTTTTAAAGCATGCTTCACTAGGGAACTGCTTCTGATTGGTAGACATCGTTTTCTCTATATCTTCAGGACATGCCAGGTGCGCTTTAGATTCTTATATTATGAATACCATAGTTCTTTTTCGATGTTACCCAAACAAAAGCAATGCGTTAGCTGTAATATTTAAAGGGAAAACAATTGCAGCAAGGGTCCTAAATATTGAAGGGATTGTCAGGGAAAAGGCTTAAGTAACACATGTTAAGTCTTTTACAGAAATGATTTTGCATGTATCAATTCTTTAGCTGCTTATTTCCAAATTGAAGTAGATCATTGTTCCGTATATCCTATGAGCTTGATGTATAAGCCCCTCTTGCGTCATTAATTATAGAACTTTGATTAATCCTCTATGTTAACTTTGTTTTATTTTTCATGCCCATGGATACATTTTACATGCACCCTTTTTGAAAACATTGATGAATGATCTGGGCTTCCTAGTTTTGCTCCAAATTCGATCGGCGTAGTTTATCGGTTGGTATTTTCTGTTACATGCTTGATTTACTTTCAGTTGGAGTTATAAAATTCATTTTGGTTATGGTGATTAAGTCTGTTAAGGGACTTATTAGAATCTGCAAAAGCATCAGTAATTGTTTTGCCAAAATTTATCTAAGAAGTTTTTGAGGGAAAAAGATAATATTAAGTAAAATCAGCACCAGGAAACTGCATGTTCTGCAAAATTTGGTAAAGTGGTCAATCTTGGAAAGAATTATAACCGAACTACTCTTTGTTATCTGATCAAATGAATTCCAAATGGCAAAGGAGATGTGAAATCAATAGCTTTGAAAAGTTATACAATAAACCTAGGGAAGACATAAATAAGTTTCCTGGTCCTGAACATGTACAAAATTTATACTTTTTTTTAATCAGTCAAAATGTGAATTTTGCCATTCAGCAATTGTAAATGTTGTGTGCCTGATGCTACAGGTTGCATTTGTTGGATTTGTAACATGTACGTTATTTCTACGAACAAGAATACATCCTACAGATGTCATTAACGGGAGCCTTTATCTTGCTTGTCTATTTTTTGGCTTGATCCATATGATGTTCAATGGTTTTTCGGAGCTACCCATTATGATTTTTCGACTCCCAGTATTCTACAAACAAAGAGATAATTCTTTTCATCCCGCATGGGCATGGTCTGTTGCTAGTTGGATTTTACGTGTTCCTTACTCAGTGATTGAATCTATAATATGGTCTCTGGTTGTCTACTACTCAGTTGGATTAGCGCCTAGTTTTGGGAGGTACTCCTCATTACTCTTCTTCCCTTTTCCATGTATATGGTATTTATGTTCCACTCATCCATTCAATTTTGAAAATGCCTCAGGTTTTGCCGTTATCTGTTTTTACTCTTCTCGGTGCACCAAATGGCACTTGGTCTCTTCCGAACAATGGCAGCCATTTCACGAGATATAATCATCTCGAATACGTTTGGTTCAGCTGCAATATTAGTAATATTTCTGCTGGGTGGATTTATTGTCCCAAAAGGTATGTTCAGCCGATTCCCCTGACTATGCAAGTGCTAGGTTTTCCCTCCTCCTTTTCCGTTTTTCCTTTCTCTCATTTTCAAATGGTTCCTGTTCTTCCAGCTATGATCAAGCCATGGTGGATCTGGGCCTTTTGGGTGTCCCCATTGTCCTACGGACAACGTGCAATTTCTGTTAATGAATTTGGTGCTGAAAGATGGACAAAGGTGCATTTCAAATTACATGATTACTAACTGAATTATTGAGATGAAAAAATGTCAATCATAAAGATTTTTGTTATGGATCAGTCAGTCTGACTTGAACTTCCATTTGGCAGAGGCCTGTTGGAAACAGTAATCTAGGGAACATTATTTTGCAATCTCAGAGTCTTCCCACTGCTGATTATTGGTATTGGCTAGGAGTTGGTGTTCTGTTACTTTATGCTCTATTTTTCAATATTGTAGTAACATTGGCCTTGACTTACCTAAATCGTAAGTTGCAATTTTTTGGGTTATGCATTCTGTTCAGTAATTGAAAGAAAAAAGGGAAAAAAATGTAGGAGTACAAATCAATGGCTAACATGCAACTTCTCTTTGTCCATATAGCTATTAGAAATTCACAAACAATTGTTCCACCAGACGAAGCTGAGGAGAATATAGTTGAGAATGGTACCATTTCATGCTTTACTTTTCTCCAATAGTCTATTTCTGTAATACATTCTCATATAAATCATGACTAATTTGATACAAGGTAAGAAGAATACAGGATCAGGTTCAGATGGGGGTCAGAAAAAGGGAATGATTCTCCCATTTCAACCACTAACAATGAGTTTCCATAACGTCAACTATTTTGTTGACATGCCAAAGGTACAACCAATGAGCAATATTTTGTTCCTGCTGCATTTGATACTTAACAATTGAACATAGTATGTGCTTGCATTTTCAGGAAATGATTGTCCAAGGCGTAACAGAAAAGAAGCTGCAACTATTGTCAAATGTAAGTGGAGTATTCTCACCAGGTGTTCTTACAGCATTAGTTGGTTCAAGTGGAGCAGGAAAGACGACATTGATGGATGTCCTTGCTGGAAGGAAGACTGGTGGATATATAGAAGGTGACATTAGGATATCTGGTCACCCTAAACAACAGCAGACATTTGCAAGGATTTCAGGATATGTTGAACAAAATGATATTCACTCTCCACAAGTGACTGTTTATGAGTCCCTTTGGTTTTCTTCTGTTTTGCGCCTTCCAAAAGAAGTTAACAAAAAACAAAGAGAGGTCTTTCATTGCCAAAGCTTTTCTTGTAATTATTTTTTTCATGCATGTTGGTCAGTCATAATCTAGAAAATGTTTCACTGCTGCACTCTTCAGGAATTTGTTGAAGAAGTGATGCAACTAGTGGAACTTGACTCCTTAAGGCATGCTTTGGTAGGGTTGCCGGGAAGTTCAGGATTGTCCACAGAACAAAGAAAACGTTTGACAATTGCAGTGGAGCTTGTTGCAAATCCTTCAATTGTATTTATGGATGAACCTACCTCTGGACTGGATGCACGAGCAGCTGCCATAGTAATGAGAACAGTGCGTAATACTGTTGACACAGGAAGGACAGTAGTCTGCACCATTCATCAGCCAAGTATTGATATTTTTGAAGCATTTGATGAGGTTAGTTAGGTTGAACATTTATGTCTTTTCAGAGAGTTCCGCATATAATGAATTATTGAGTTTTTCAATGTTCAGCTACTTCTTATGAAACGTGGGGGAAGGGTAATATATGGTGGAAAGCTTGGAGATAGATCGCAAACTATGATTGACTACTTTCAGGTAATGTTTCTATACATGTTTGTGTCTTCCATATTCAATATTTTTTCCATTCTCTCTTGCATTAGCTTAGCAAAAAGTTTGTATCTGAAAATTGAAGCTTTGTGCAAACACATGAGTTTCAAAGAACTCTTGCAAATGCCTACTGCAGCTCTGATTCTTTCTGTGTTAAAATTCTTGACCCTAGTAGTTAGAAGGTTCACATTCATGAGGAATAGAACTGTACCTCTTGTTCTCATAATCTTTTTTGGACATGATCTTCATGCTCTTCTGTGAATAAACAGAGCATTCCTGGTATTCCTCCAATCCCTGATGGTTACAACCCTGCAACTTGGATGCTTGAAATTAGTACACCTGCTGCTGAAGAGAGAATTGGTCAAGATTTTGCAGTGATTTATAAGAATTCTGGACAGTATAGGTAATCATAACTGGTTTTGACTCATCACTGTCAAGTAGATTCCTAACAGAGTGTATATTTTATCAGTATCTCATAGTTTATCAATGCAGGGGGGTTGAAGCTTCAATTCAGCATTCAAGTGTTCCACCTATTGGGTCAGAGCCCTTGAAGTTTACTTCCATATTTGCCCAAGATTCATTGTCTCAATTTCATATATGCCTCTGGAAGCAAAGGATTGTGTATTGGAGGAGCCCATCATATAATGCAGTGAGGATATTCTTTACTACTATGAGCGCCTTGATAATTGGTTCAGTATTTTGGGACATTGGCTCAAAAAGGTAATGTTCTATTTAACTATATGTGCTTATGCATACAATTTTCATCATTAACTTTCTTCAAGTAATCTTGTTTCACGTTCTTTCTGCAATAAAAAGATTCTTGATTTCAGATTTCTAGATTTTTGTAATACTCTTGTCATAATAATTTATTAAAAGAATGTGAATTGCCAAGTTGGTTCAAGAATAAAAATATGTGAAATTTTATCAACAGTATGATCCGACCTATTCTGTCCTTTATTTTATATATGTATTGTTTTGTCAGGTTTAGCTGCAAAAATATTCATGATCTGATTGAGAAAATTTAATCAACAAATTAGACTGTCAATTTGTTGGATCTTTCAAAATCTGTTTCCATGAGTATGACAAGAGGAGGGTGGGTAGAACACAGATGAGTTTGGCCTTTTTCTTTCTCCAGAAAAGAGTTCAATGTTTCCAATGTGGTTACTGATCCAGCTCTTGTTGATAGATTTTGAGGGTGCATAAGTTTGACAATCGTTCTCTTAGCATTTTGGTACTAGATCACACCTTTAGGCATCAAATTTCAACTATGGAAATACAAATTGATATTACCATCTTGCTTTCTTCAGAAAATATAAAAGGCAGACAAACCAAAGTGATGCGCAAATTTCACTCTGATTTTACAGGATTTCTCATTCAAAAGTTATGCTCCCACAACTTCAGAATTCTCATTTATAGAATGGAAGAACAGAATAAAATGTATCTTAAAGCCTCCTTTATAATATATTGCAGCTGATGCATCAGTTCTCCCAATACATTGCAGCTGGTACAGCACTAACGAAAATTTTCCAAAACTAAGGAAAATGTAGGCTGTGCATAATTCATTTCAAATTTGTCTTTTAATTGAAAATTAAAGGAAGTGTCCAAATTATGAAAATCACTGAGAATACTGTATGCAGCAATCTCTGGTTGATCACTACAGTATCTTCAGGAGCCATTTGAATCAAAATTGGTCTTGAAGTGAAACACATGCTCTCACACTCTGCAGAAATGGATTCATATTTGATTTTGTGACAAAATTTTCATCAAACTGTTGCACATTAAAGTTTCTTATTATTACTGAGTTTCTAGTTCACTAATAAAGATGTTAAGATAATAGTCTTGTTTGCAGACTACAGTTTGATGCATCAAATTGATGAAAATTGAATTATCAAACTGTTTGAATTATCAAACACTAGCTGGAAACAAGAATATTAAGTTTCCAGACTACAGTTTGATGCATCGCTTTGTTTGCAGAATTTCTGCGTGATCTGTCTTTGTTTGTTTATTTGGAATTTAGTAGAAACTTTGAGTGGCTTGGGCTGAGAATACTCTTTCTAGCAGTGAAAGTATAATGCACTATTTTTTAGTTATTACTTATCTTCAATGCTCTGTTTAGCATATATAATGCTTCTGTGCTCTAATGTATTCTCAGGGACACAACTCAAAGTTTAACCGTAGTAATGGGAGCTCTTTATTCTTCAGCCATGTTCCTTGGGGTGAATAACTCTTCTTCTGTGCAACCAATAGTTTCAATTGAGAGAACGGTCTTCTACAGAGAACGAGCTGCCGGAATGTATTCTCCATTCCCTTATGCGTTTGCCCAGGTTGGTTGACTTGCACCAAGGTTTGTTTTACTTTATTTGGGTCAAGAAACATTATATTACAGGGATGTGTATCCTGTACAGTGTAAGTCCTCAAATTGATAAGCATAACTAGAAGGAAATGAAAGTAGGAGAGAAAGGGATGCAACTGCATATATATTAGTTTACTCAATAACTGCAAAAGAAATTACACATCTATAGAAGTAGCTGTAGGATTATTAATACCCAAAAGGATCCACAATAATTTTTTAATTTGTTCTATAATGTTGGAAGATGTATAAATAGACTCCTTTCATCATTAACAGGGCCTCGTGGAGATCCCTTATGTTGCTCTTCAGACAGTGATATATGGTATCATTACCTACTTCATGATCAACTTTGAAAGGACAGCTGGTATAATACTTTTTCACAYTATGAATTTTTGTAATTTTAGTTCCAATAAAGTTGTTCTCCTTTAACTCATCTGTTTGTTTACAGTTTGTTGAAAGTATATTTGTGTTTCATTTTCTATGTGAGATCTTTTGAAAATCTTGAAGTGCGAGATCTTTTGTTAATAGGTCGGGTTGTTTTCGCGTTTCAAATATTTTTTCCTACCTGGCTCAGACATGTATTAGATTCTTAGAACTTGTTAGGTACAAATGAAGCTCCATCCTCTTTCTTGTATCTCATATGTTCTAATAATTCTACGATACTTACGATATTAGATAAGTACCCATAATTTTTTAAGTTGATCAGAACATTATGGAAACCACTTCGATTATTCTAACATAGTATGAAAAAAAGAGCTCTAAAAGACAAGAAAAGGAAAAAGGAAAAAGAAACATCACACATCTTTGTGACTAATAAAAGCTTTTATTTAGTGATTTAGATTTTGGTAGTATGAAGAAAACTAATGGAAACTTTTATTAGGTGTTTTAGATGTTTTGTAGGGCCTCTTCTCCTATGCATAAGAAAAACTAAATCATCTGCTTTTAAGGTTAGGAGAACGAACCTGTAGTAGTTGAGTATTTGAGGAGTCTGTCAAAGAATGCTTGTAACTATGTAGGGTCTATATATAGGGAGTAGAGTCGAAAGAATACTCTAATGAAGTATTTCAAAAAATATATAAACTTCTTTGGCTCCTTGCGCAGGATTCTGATCATATTAGATTTGTTCAAGGAGGTGAACTTATCCTCCCTTTCATCTACTATACCTCTACCGACCCAAGTCCCTAAATCCCTCCCTGGATCCAAACTTATAAAACAAATAAATTTCTGATTGCATCACTCTCGGTACAAGGTCTTTAAGGTCGTAGTCTGATGATCCATTTTTTTCTATCTACCACCAATTTACTTCACTTCCATGTAGCTGGCGCTCTTCTTTTTAGTTAACTGCTGGCAGATGAGAAGTTGAGAACCAGTAGGAATTACTTTCTTGACAGTTACCTGTTTCTGAGTCCTTAGCTAAATTGAATTGGGAGTAGCAGGTAATACTTTGTCGACAGCATGTTTTTCCTAGACCATAGAAACTGAATCTAGTAACAACTGACTGTACAATATTTATTCGTTCGGATTCTGAAATTCTGGAATTTCATGTAGGTAGTAGATTTTATAAAATGAACTGGTAAAAAAGAAATGGGACATATTTATTATTTATTTTTTGGACTGACAAGAATGATCAAAATCTAAAACTATTGCAAAATTTTCTTTTTCTGCAGGAAAATTTTTCCTCTATATCTTGTTCATGTTTCTCACCTTCAACTACTTCACCTTTTACGGTATGATGGCGGTTGGTCTTACACCTACTCAGCAGTTAGCCGCAGTTATCTCTTCTGCATTCTACTCATTGTGGAATCTCCTATCAGGCTTTTTAGTACCCAAACCAGTAAGTAAAACATTAATTGTTCCTAAATGAAGTAAATTGTATGAGCAATGATGTTCAAAACTGGGTTAGCTTTGAGTAATTGCATGAGAGCTTTCTGTTCTTTTTCATATTCTGTGCCTTGTAGTTTTTATTTTTGTTCCAATTGACTGAATAATCTTGTACAGAGCATCCCTGGATGGTGGATATGGTTCTACTATATCTGCCCCATTGCGTGGACTCTGCGGGGCATTATTACCTCCCAACTTGGTGATGTGGAAACGAAGCTTGTAGGACCTGGATTTGAGGGCACTGTAAAAGAGTATTTGGAGGTTAGTCTCGGCTTTGGTCCTGGAATGATATGGGTTTCAGCGGTTGTACTTTTAGGATTTAGCATTCTATTCTTTAGTGTCTTTGCTGTTTCTGTCAAAGTACTGAACTTCCAAAGGAGGTGATTTAGATCTTCAAAGCTTCATAAGCCCCGGTCACCTGGAACGAGCAGTTGGTTCCATGTACCGTATGGAATCACTCCAAGCCCTCGTTTTCACAGAATTAAGTAGGATTTTGAAATTGGTAGAATACCTAGTTCTTACAGTGAATTAATTATGATGGCTTTGAAAAAAATTATTACATTATATTTATTATTTCATAATATCGAGTGATATTATTCCGTCCTCATACTATCCAATATTATAGTATATATTATCACCATCGCATAACATAACATTAGGAGTGGTGCAATGAATATCTTAATCTTATTTCTATCATTATAATAATATTAATTTTAATATTTCTAAATTATGAATCATGTACTAAACTATCGATTTATTAATTAATGTAAATTTATACTAGGAAAAGTAATGCAATAAATATCATACTTTTATTTTTATATTATATTATACTTCTTTAGTTCTTTATTATCTGATATTTAAAGTTATTTAACTTCCATTAATAAATCTTATGAACAAGTTAAATTATAAGCATAAAAGATTATATTAGGAAAAATAGTGCGATGTTTAATAAATGTATTTTTATTATACTGGGGGATTATCTATTTTTATCGTGTAGATGTGAGCTCTTAATGCACTGTTCATTTTCAAAAAATATGACTGTATTTTAATTACTCGAATCTCAATATTTGACTCCCATTCAAAGACATCTCTACTCAAAATTGTGACTTTTGAGTATCCAACTCCAAGCTTTACAAWTTTTTTTWAAAAAAAAAAAACTCCAAGGTGGTGAGTCTAAATTTTAGGAGATGTCTTTTTGGCTCCTCATCTTCTTTTGTTAGCCTCTAATGGAGTAATGTTGTTAGTGGAATTCTGATCTCTAAAAAGGCACACATAATGCACAATTAAAATTTACAAGATAGAAATATAGTAAAAGATTCAAGTGGTCATGATTCTTTCTCTACTTTGCTGTTGGAATTAGTACATTGAGAATAGGATTATGAAATTGAATTTTTTTTTTTTTGCTTCATTTACCAGAGATTTCACCTAATCAATGAAAAAAAAATATATTCAATAAAAGTAGGAGATTGAGAAATAATTAATTATTGGAAAGAGAGATAATTAAAATATTAATAAAATTAGATGGGTGAGATTAATCATTCTCATTTAATGTTTTATAGATTGTAAGAATTTGCCATTTTGTGTGAGTAATTCATTGCGACATGTAAATTAAAATAAATATAATATAATAATTATATTTATGATAATATTGATGAAGACTAATTTGTATTGAAAAATATGATTAATATAAATTAAATTACAATTAGAGACAATAATATTAAAAAAACATAAAAAATGACAAATATTTAGACATAACTTTAAACCACAGATAAGAAAATAAAAAATGAAGGGTAGGAAACAGAGCTAGCTGTATCTATAACTGCATGCTTCGGGAAGAGGGACGAATAATGGACAAGTTGTAGTTGACATGTTGTTCTGAGACCAGATGAGTAAAACAAGGAGGAGCGTAATTCCCCATATCAGACAATTACAGTACTTTTACAAACGTACCCTCCCAAACCCGCACAACCCAAGCACAWGCAAATTTCTCTCGCAGTCTGGTGGTTAAAAGGAAAAGTTGATCACTGTGTTTGTAACATTACAAAGTCATGTTCATATCGACAAATTATAATAATGGTATGAAACTAGAAACCATTGTAGTATATAACATCATCATCGAAAACAGAAAGCTTAAGGAATCAGTTTCTCTGCTCTCATTGCATCGATCCAGTAGAGTATAGAATCCAAAGTTTGGAACCTCATGGTGAAGCCCAGCTGATCAACTTTCGCCCGGCTTCCCAACATTCTTTTGGGAAATCGAAACAAAGTATCCAGGAACTCCCAGTTAGCCAAATCCTCCATCTCCGTTTGCACAAGCCCTTCTTGCATCACTATTTCCTTCCAAAGTTCTCTCTTATTAGCCATAGCCATGGTAAACCTGAAATCTTGGGAGAACATTTCTTCTTCAGGCACTTGCAACCCTAATTTCAAACCAATAGCTGGCCATATCTCCTTCCACCTGAAACTTGATCCGTTTACGGCATTGAAAGCTTGGCCATGGGTGGACTGTATTGCAGAATTGGTGGCTGCCCAAATGTGTTGTTC
The DNA here is from genome assembly GCA_001752375.1 of Rhazya stricta. Lineage (NCBI taxonomy): Eukaryota > Viridiplantae > Streptophyta > Magnoliopsida > Gentianales > Apocynaceae > Rhazya > Rhazya stricta. Next base: position 7,045,792 of record MEJB01000001.1, on the reverse strand, counting down.
TGCCACAAGCCTAGCATCCGAGGGATCTATGAAATTCTCCTCCCAGCATTCCTTTGTCCCGCCAAACACAAACGGGAGTTTCAGACGTTTGCAGATGGCTCCATAAACGCATAAACTACCAATGAAGTTATACAAGGTTGTCTGAGAAGTACCCATTATCAAACCAGGCCTGTGAACTGACCATGGAATTTTACCTTCCAACCGTTCCTTGAGCAAGTCCTCAAGAACATAATAAAAGTTGTTTCCGTTACTCACCCTCGGGCATTGCTCGTGGTAGAAATGATCTGCTACACTTAGATAACACGGGCCTTGTAATGAAAAGTAATGCTTGACCCCAGTCTGGAGAGAGACATGCTTTAATGCCTTTGCTCTTGGGAGAATAGCATTCAAGACATTGGACATCATATCCTTGTTCTGCTCGCAGCACTCCTCGCTATCCAGAGGGAATTGGCTTGCCCAAGTCACCCAGAATATATGAGTTACATCATCAAAGGACGACAACTTTTGTTCAGTTTCTTGTGGATTGAGAAGGTCACAAGAAATGAAATGATAATTTGGATTTGCAATGGCAGACTTCTCATTTGGTAATCTTCTAGCTATACCATAAACCTTCCACTTTGATTCAGAAAGTAATAGCCTTCTTGCAAGCTCCTTCCCAACAAGGCCAGAGACTCCAAAAATCGCTGCTACGTATCTTACCTCCTCTTCCTCACCTGCTCCTATTCTTTTGGATTCTTTGATATCCATAGTTGCTCCCAGTCCCCTCCTTGCTTCTTTCACTCTCTGGTTCACACAACTTATATACAAAATAGAGGGCGCTCATCTTAGTCGAATGCCTTACTTGTAATAGAAACCTCTGACTATTTTTCTTGTTATTTTAAGGCACTATCTAAGCATCCTCCTAAACCTGAGTCACATTGTGATTAGACTCCTTAATTATAGGAATTGTTTCCTGGAATGATTCCAAGCTTCATCCTTACATATACTTAATTAATGGGGGCATTATTATTCAGAAGAACCAATAAGGATCTGTTTGGTCAAATTAAAGTAGGATTAATAAGTTGTTAGCAATTAGATTAGGGCCAATTTATGGTGGCGTCAAAAGGATTTTGTTGAAGGGCTCGGAGTGGCACAGATAGTGACACCAAGCCGTTATGTTGTTGGCATTTCAGTTAGAAACATTACAAAATGTATGGTGAGATAGTTGCCAGTTCTGCTCTAAAAAGTTGTGGTTCTCTCACCTGTTAGGGTCAAATGGGCATAGTAGTATATTTATAGGAAAATCTTTAATTAGCTACATACAGGGCACCCATGATATGACCAGCCTGGCAATGGTTTTTTCAACTTCCAATTCAATTCAAGGCTGATCWACTTAACTGGAACAGCATAATTTGTGGCAATCAAATGACTAATTAATATAACATGGTTTGGCTTCTTATATTTTGATCCATTAGGCATAATATAACTTTACCTAATTAATCATTTCGGTCCGAATTATCTTGAGCCTTAAACATTTCCTTTATACTATACACGTCATTATTCTCTTGTTAAATTTAGATTAATTAGACTTGAGGCTCAAGAGTTCAAAATATATATTTCTTTCTCTCTTTATCATCGTTTAATACTCTTATCTTTTTATAAATATACATGCTTTAGGGTACTTTTTATTCTAAATCTTAGACGAATTTCTAATTAGTAGTATTGCTCAATTTCTCTCGTAATCTTTGAAGGAGTGTTATAATAATTTTTTATTTGTTTACAAGAAAGGTTAATTAGTACAATTTAAATATTTTACCTTACACGTAAGTGATCATCTCTGGCTAATAAAATTTCACCTGAATCATGTAAATGAGGTTTGTCTCCTTTATATGTAACAAGCTCTGYGATTGTTTTATTGATCTAGAGWGTTCCTAGTCTTTGAAAATGGTAAACTTTGGGGCAATCAAAGATTTTCAAACTTTTGACTTTTGACTGAAAACGATTGAGCATCTCTTGGCTATAAACCCACTCCATTGTAATTCGGTGGCAAATACAACACCTATGGTTTTCTATATATGATTGAGATGTGGTGTCCCTTGAGCCACGAATTGGCGATTAGTGTACAAAATTGATCTTCCGTTTTCCATGGTTGATGGAATTTGTATGCATGAGGCAACTAGTTTTATACTATAATGAACGTGGCCTAGATGATTCAAATTTGCTTTACTTAAAAAAGACGACTTGACTTTATATTTCTTCTTTTTATATGAATAAAAATTCATTAATTTTACTTATATTTATTTGTCTAATTTTATCCTCTTTGATACGTTGAAGTATTACTTTGTGCCATTTTATTCTAAATATTATCTAAATTTATTTAAGTAATTTTTTTTTTGTCGAAGTGTAAAATTGTAGAACTTTTGAGTTTTTATTAAATTAAAATGCATTAATTTTACAAAAAAGCAATTCTTCAAATGAATTATGGTGTTGATGGAGAAGGAAGAGAAGTAAAAATGCAGTGTTCATTGATGCAGCATTGCTGATAGAACATTGAAGATCTTATAAAAAGAAGCAAGAGATGATATAAAACAAAAGCAAATGAAAAATGAGAGTTGTCATGTAGGAAGTATCGTAAAAAGCACTATCTAAGGAAGTCAAGAAGCAAAAAAGGACAAATGCCATAAAGTAAATAGCAAAAAGGACAAGTGGGTATTTTTAAATAAATGAAAGAGTGACAAGTTTCTTGCTTTTCTCCAAGACCTTAGGGCAACGCTCCAAAAGCTTCCAAGAGAAGGAAAAGATAACATTAACTCATCTGATAAACACATTCCCAGTGAGCAGCCACAATTGGAAGCAAGAGGAGAAATAGAGGAAAAAGAAGAGGAAGCCATAAGCAAAAAGAAGGTGAAATAGGAAGAACCCAAGGGATCTTTATGAAGGAGCTTCGCCATTGCTTCTTTAGATTTTGTTTCTCCATTTCTTATTTACCTTTTTGAGATGTTGAACATGAAATATTTGTATTTTTTGATATTTAAGAGCAAGACTAACTTCGTCAAATTAGAGTTATTGATGAACTAGTGTATTAATGATTTATTGCATGTTATGAGCAAGATTTTCACATATTTCATGTTTTATTCAAATGTACTTCTTGTTATACGTTTACTATTTCTTGGCCATTAATGGTGAATGTGAAAGCTATTTGAATGTTGAAAGGCATTAAAATAGTGGACTCCTTGAATAAATATAAGTTTTGGGTATCTTTGGCTATGTCATTTATGAACACTATAGACATGTGTTTAGTCCGTAAAACTGTAAAGGCTTGTATGATACTTGAGTCTCTTAAGTTAGGTAATACTGAAAGATTAGCCAACCTAAAAAAATAGGACCAGTGACCAGCATGAAGTTATGACTTGTCTTGGTTTGTGCGATTGGTGTTATTATACATTTGCTGTGGCGATGCTATTGTAGGAATACTGCATCATTGTAATAGTATTTCATGAATATTAGTATACTAAGGATTCTTTAATTGTAATTTATTTCTACACTCTTAATCATCTCATGGAAGATTAATGTTGTAATTAATAACCAACTTTAATGCTTAGTTAACTTTAGGTTATTTTACTTATTTTAATGATATTATTTCAAACAAAAAACTTACTTTTATTGGAGATTTTTTGCTGCTAATTTTACTATATCAATCCTCGTGCGATGACAGAGCTATTCACTATATATTACTTATAAATTGTGTATATTTATATGTTTGAAGCTAATTGTCGTATGTGATTTTATCTACATTCTCTCAAGAAGAAAAAAGTACAAAAAAAACAAAGAGCAAAAAGTATTGTCACATCTCAAATTGACTACACAAAAGACAAAAAAGCAGTATAAAGTCTTGAAATATTCGATACCTAAATAGGTAGTTTCTTGATTCATGACTGTAAACGTTGATTATTACTTTAAATGAATATTTAGTCCAATTTTAATCCTAAATGTTTAAATATTAACGGATAATTTAAATCGATAATCAAATAAGGAACACGATTGAACATGTTTAGACTTAACATGCTTACATCAATGGGGCAATGTCCATGTGTTAAATAAATTCAGTAATCAATTAATGTACAGAGGTCTTATACATGAATCATTAAAATAAAGTTGCTCCCTTCTATTTGAATCTTKTAACCATTGCAAGATGTTGTGAATTCCTTTGACGTTGATGACGAAGACAATCCTCTATCTTTGTTGCTGGAACATCTTTTAATGAATCTCCTGAGCCCTCTTACGAATACCTTTGTATAAGGATGGTTTAATAAACCAGCTTTGATGCAACCAATACATTCAAGAATGAAAATAAAAAATAATCAAGTATTACTTGATCTCTTAGCAAGGAAAATAATTTTTCACATTTATATGTYTCGTATCATGTTTTCTTTAGCCCCTTAGAAAGCAATTCCTCATACATATATATCTTATTCAAGGTTAGACAAATTRAATGGAAAAAGAACTATTCTACCTATGAGTACATAAAGAAATAGGACTTTTCTTTTTTAGGATAATTTAGATCCATATTTTAATTTTAATGCTTACAAAAGAATTCATCAATATCAAAACTTTCCATATAAATTTATACATTATAAGCAATACATGAAGAAATATATCCAATTACAAATTATATTCTCTAAACAATTATGTAAAATATATCTAAATATGAGTGTGCGAGATAATAAAATTCATTGCGAACACAACAGTATAATTTGTTCATAGGTGAGTATCTAATACTATATTCTTACAATGACAAATATTGTCATAGCAATGCGATGCCGGTAATTAATAAAGTTGGGGAGAGTCATGTCTTTCATTGGCTACTTAAAAGACATAACACATAGACTTCTTGATTGGTCTTTGTGCTACATTGGCTTTGCAAGAGACATAAATTGGTCAATTGATTGGATTGAGGAGAATATCATATCCTATAAGGACTACGCAAAACTCGTCAATGGGTCTCTATTCTACATTGACTCTAAAGATGTAAACTCGTCAATGAATCGAGTTAGGAATAGTGTTATGTTTTACATTGATTACACGAAAAACATAGACTCATCTTATATCGACTATGCCAAAAACATAATGACGCCAATGGGCAGGGTCAAGAAGAGTGTCGTGTTGGATTGGATGTGCCAAAGCTTGTGGAAGGGCACCGATGAGTCAGTTTGAGGAAAGTGTCATGTCCTTCTCCATTAGCTGTGCGAAACACATAAACTCGCCAACAAATACCATTATATATGACTACGTATAATGTTCAAGTAGCAATATACATAATATAATTGCTTAAGGAAATTGCTAAACGAAATACATCTCGTTTCTTTGTGCAAGGCTTTTTTGAAATTTTTCAATAACTTTTGTTGCATATTTTAATAAACTTTATCTCTTTCGAAATTTTTTTCCTGCTTTCTCTCTAAGCTATTGATCAGATTTGCCGATCATTTTAGATTTTGACTACCTAACTTATTTAAGTATCACAACGATTAACGATTGGAATAAAAAAATAACTATCTAAGTTAAAATCATCAAATAATTGATTTTTTTGAGTTTTTTTTTTTTTTGCAATTTTTGACACAAATGAGATGTTACGGCATTGACCATTGCGCGAACTGCTCAATTAATGTGAAGTTTTATAACTCAATAGCTTGGAGCAACTGATAMGCTGATTGCTCAACCAATGCYAGGTTTCATGTGTTGATTCCTTCTTGTGGCACCAACTTCAAAAACCAGCTCCGGATCAAGCTTTTCTTCGGATAAGAGTCATACTTTGCAGGCACAACTTGAGTCGATCTCAAATTAGCCTCGCCGCATTGGGATGCTCTTTGATTTTTTTTTTTTTGAACAAATTTTAAAGCTTTATTTAACATAGAAAGATTTAGTTTAGGACGACAATAATGATATATTTGCGATTATTAAGTCCTAAGCTACTGATTTTTTGTTTATTGAGAAAAGTGTAAGCTCAACAAGGTCTGAAAAATTCAGTATGTTATTGATAAGTACTCAATTAATCACCAAGTTTTATTATTTTTTTATAGGATGTTATGTTCTTCCTTTTTTTCCTGATATATCGAGAAAAGATATGACAAAGTAATTAATATTTAAAATTATAAATTATTTTTCTGTCAAAAATTATTCATTTAATTTGATATATAAATTTAGCGAATATTTAATCATATATAATTTACCTGTAATAATTGAGGACTATTGAAGATTTATGCATTAGTGGAACTTAAGACGTTTAAATCTGTAGTTATAAAAATTTGGATGAAGATTATGCTTATCTTTAAAAAAGTGATCATTTATTTTGGAACAAGTCAAAGTAGAAATTTGAGGATTCGAGACCATTGATGTTCTCAATCAAACATTAGTTCATATTATAATACATTTCGTATCSTATGATGCACTTGATATGAAAAATTTTATGTACGCCTATAATATATTTACAATATGAGATGTATTAAATACACTATGATCGYAAATTTTGAGTGTGCCTAGCTCATACTAGTGTTTGACTATGAATATTAATGATTTTGAATTTGTAATGCAGACATGCAATTTTCTGTATCAAAAAAATATTAACTSGTGATTATTAGTTTTTTACAAATTTCACTTGATTATAATGGCGATAGAGATTAATGAAATATTATATTTTATATTCTAAGGTCCTATCCTCTTCTACTTATAAATATGTCCTTTTAATTTTTATTCAAGTGAAAAGATGTTTTGAGTTATTTTTGATTGCTTTTAAAAACAATTTTAATTTTAAAAAAGATGAAAAACAACATTTCTAAAAAAGTTTTGGTTCACATTAAGGAAAATGATAATCAGTCTAATTTTCTTCTCTACTTTTCTTCTTTTCTCTATGGACTTCTCCTCCCCTTTTTCCTTCTTACATTGCAATATGTTATCAACATGAGACTCTACCTCTTGAGTCTTTGTTGGATATGATTGAACATGAGTCTTTGCCGGATCTGATTTAACATGAGTCTTCATCAGATCTGATTGAAACGAGTCTCGAGTCTCGACTTTTGACCTTCGAATCTGTACAAGGTTAGTCCTGTTTATTGTATAATTTACTTTCATATTGCCACCTCAACTTACTTGAAGCATGCAATAGATAAAATCTATGTGGGGTGTATTTTAATACTAATTTGCAAAGTATTAGTTCTTGTATTGTATGTTGAGTCTATATGATTGAATTGACATGTGTATTTTGTTTCCTCATATGAGTTTGGGTTGCTTGACATCTATGTCATCCTCTTTTTCCATGTGCTTAAGAAAAGAATATATATATATATCTTTTTGCTCATGCACGTGATCCCATGCTCGTCAATTAATGCCTCCACTGTTTTTCTTTCTTTTTAATATTTTTTGAAAGCCTATTATATTCGTACTGTGCTTATCTTTTGTTTCCGGTTGTACCATTTCTTTTACTATTGGCCGCTAAATATTTTTGCTTTACATGTCTTTATATTGATGCATGTAAAAGATACTTTTTGTTGTACGTTAATATCATGTATTTTTTATTATTATTAGTATTGTTTTATATTCAATTCATTATGTTGTAGTTTACTTTTATTTATTATTATTAAATGATTGTAACGTCAATATTCTTGAAGAATATGAACTATTGCTCATGAAGTAGTATAGTATAAATGATTAAGATTTAAATATTTTTTAAGAACATCATTTTATACTCCTGAAGAATATTGAATAATTATTCTAAATTAATTTTATTTACTCTTGAAGAGTATATCATAGTCAAATACTCTAAATTGATTTTATTTGCTCTTGAGGAGCTTAATAGTAATATTCTCAAAGAATATTGAACTACTACTCCTGGAATAGCAATAATCTAAATTTACATTATTGGCTCTTGAAGAGCTTGATATTGTGATTTCAGTATTCTTGAAGAATATTAAATTATCATATTAAATTCACATTATACACCCTTAAGAGTTTATTACAATATAAATRTTCATGAAGAATATTGAATTATTACCCTAAAGTGATATTACATACTCCTAAATGGTTTATTATAAGCTAAATATTTTTGGAGAATATTAAACTATTGCTTTAAATTAATTTATATATCTGTTAATATTATCTACCCCTACATCGGTATATTTCATCTAAATATTCTCGAAAAATATTAAATTATTATTATTGAAGTAAGAATAAGCTGAATCAATTAATATATTAATATATTATTATTGTGCTATTGAAATAGCACTTGTTTTGAGAAAAATGCTAAATTCCCTTAGTCATTATCTTCACAACGATTTGACGATAAAATACGTACCTATTGTACGACAATCATACGGTGGATCTTTATCAAAAGATCAATCAAGAAAAAAAAAAAAAAAAGAGAAGTGGAGATGAAAAGATAAAAAAATTCTTGATTTTGATAGTTCAATTGATTTAGATGTCTCCCATCCTTTTATCAATTGAGCAAAAAGGTGGTGTGATAGAAGATGAGATTGATTTCTTATTTTATGTATTTTCCTTTTTCTAGATGAACTTTCTTTATTGTATTCATAAACTAGTATGTGAAGTTTTTTGCATTTGGATTATTTCATTACTTGGTTAAATTGTTTTTATTTTAACATTTTTTTGATAAGAATTTTTAAACTACTTTTCTTTATCCAATGTTTTATAGATTTATAATATAYTATGAAGATGTATGTCTCATTAATGGTGCTTATACACATCATATACTCGAGTGAGTATAAGGAGTATTTCTCTCATTAGAAGATAAGGTAGATAAATATATATACTATAAATGACAGCGTACAATTGGTTTATTGCTTCGGAAGAACTGCCGTATTTTTATCTAAAAAAGGCCAAAAGTTATATGCGTTATTATCTTAAAGTTCCTAAAAAGTTTATAAACTTATATATCCATCGAAATGGGTATCATGTTGAGACTATAAAAAAAATCAGTTCAAATATGTATCGCCCATATAGTCTCAAGAATCTATTGTCTCTTTCTACTGGATTATATTATGCCAAAATTAATGAGTTTGAAGTGCMTCATCTAGTAAATCAAGAATTTACTTGGGATTCAAGTATCTTATTATTTGCCATAACATATTGAGCCATACTGGATTTGTAATGATGCAAAGAATGATTGAGAATCCGCACTATTACCCATTAAGAAATAAAAAATGATTGAACTCAAATGAATTTAGCAGGTCTTGCTATTCTATAGGGAAAATAATTATTAGACAATCACCAGCAAGAGTGAGAGCCAAAAAGTCCTACACTTTTATAATAGATTTTTGATGATATATGCAGACTCATTTATCCACTATATGGTCACTTTTAAATATTTTATGGTCCTAATGGGTGCATCGATTTGATGGTCACATGTAAGTTTATTATTTACTCACAAGATAAAGTTTGCGAGATTTCTTGCACATAAAATTTAATAATGAGGACAATATTCGACCATCTAATTAAACATATTTATTTGGATAATGTTCGTATATGTCTATCCCATGTTTTCCAGCTAATTTCATGTCAATTAGAATTATTGTTCAACATCTGGTAGCTCATGTTCATACTCGATGATTTAGTTAGATATTATATTAAATAGTTGCAACTAATTGATAAACCATTATAATGAGAACAAAACTCCCAACAATTTTTTCGAGATATGCCATTATGCCATTTCACATGAAGAAATACTGGTGCCAATAGGGCCAAGTGGTCAGCGTAGATTCTCTCCTTTGGAATTGACGCTCAGTTATGAATTAGAAGTTCAAAATATATATATATATATATATCCATCTGCAACAAAAATAGCATTCTAGTGCTTGTACTGATCCAACGAGAATTGTTCCATCCAGATGAAAGTCCAAGCAAGATAAAATATTCATATATTAGCTAGTAATCATAAAACATACCATAAGTATGGTAATGATTTTAAGACATATATATTAGTGATTCTATAGCACGTCAGGAGGGAGTGTTCTGAATAATTATTGGTGAATAACTTTCTTACCCTTGAAACCCTAGAAGGGTTAGGATTTAACCTCTAGTTAGTGCGCATCAAGGAAAATGATAATCAATCTATGATTATCTTTACTTCTCTCTTCTTTTCTCTATAAACTTCTCCTCCCATTTTTCTTTCTTATATTACAACACGAATACTTTTTAAAAATAATTTTGCTTATTGATAAGGTTTAAAAAATAAAATTATTTATTTTTTAAAATTATTCTTTTTAAAAGCATATATTTTTTAATAGTTTAAAAAATATATAAGTTTAGGAGAAGAGACCCTAAACTAAAAGGGAAAAAAAAAATACCAAAGGGAAAAAGAAAAAGGAGAAGTCTCTTGCATGTTCATTATCTTTTCGATTCAGGAAGAATAAGCAAAAAGTTATTGTACGATGATTTAGAAGGCACAATTGAAGATTAATACTGCCACATTTTTTAGTTCTGGCATTAAATATGCATATCTAAGATAGTCAATCTTCATCGAAGATCAATCGTTTACATTGAAATTAGTCCGTGTGTCAATGTGGATGTGTTTGACTTCGATTAGATTTGAACCCAAAATAAACCGTCATCATTGGGTTAGGAACCATTAGCCACAATCGACTACTGTAAGCGGTTATTAAGTGGAGGTAAGCATGGGCGGTGACTATAGTGACCCAGGTAAGAGGTTGAAGAAAGACAGGAAAAATTGCGTGAACTTTAATTTCTAGAACACCTTGTTTGATTGTCAATAGTTTTTAACTTGAAAAGGTAATATGATTTTATATTATTAAATTTTAACATTTAAAAAATTACTTATATTTAGAAGGAATCATTCCTGGAGTTAAGGAAAATGGTTGCAAAATCTCATTTGATTTTCAAGTATTCATACCTCGTTTGTATCTTAACAATTCACTTACCAACCGTCTCACGTTATTGAGTTAAGATAATTATATCTTTATTTCTTCAAAATGTGCTCTTTTTTTTTTTTTAATAATCTCCTCTTCGTCTAGCACAACTATAATATTTAATTTAATATAAATTAATTACTATTTATTAATAGAAATAAACATATTTTTAGGTAATCCTATTTTATGATATTACAAATAGTGGCTTAATATTACTTAATCTAAAATTTCATCGGTATTCGAATTATTATATTTATAACTGTCAAAATACGATCCATGCAAAAGAAATAGATTGGATTGAGATTTCCTAAGCCGCCCCATTTAGGCCCACGAAATAGTGGACTTTCAGTGGATTAGCCTGCTTAAGCCCATTAAGCCTGTTAATAACATTAAAAGYATATCAAATGAAAAATATAAAATATATATTTTGATAAAGTTATATTTGAGATTTGCATTTATATTTTTAAGTTTATTTTTATTTAATTTTAATTGCCCTTTTCCCTCCTTTATTAATAAAGGTATATATATATATTATTAAAATGAATCAATTTTACGATTGACACGCTTATTCATTAATGTTTAAACTTTATTTATGCCTAAAACTTATAAAATTTAAATATATATAATAGACAAACCATATATATTATGTATTATTTAATCTGTTATATCAATTTAATATTAATGTGTATTAATTATTGATGAATTTTAAAAAACATTTTATTATTTTTGTTAAACAATGAATGATATATATACTATGAAATAATTTAACTAAATATAATAAATGATATATGAATCATAGTCTCTTAATACTTTAAATATAATTATTTAAATAAATTTGACAGGATATATTATGCTTATTATTTTCTTTAAATTTTTTTAAAATGTTTAGATTTTTTTTAATTTTTAAATTGTTAATTATATCATGCTTATTATTTAAACATTTTCATCTTTAAAAAATTTTAAATATTTTTTTAATTTTTTTTAAAAAACATCTTACTGGTAAATCGAGTTAGATTGAGATTTCCTATCTCGCTCCTACATAAGCCCGCCATTTTGTAGGTTAGCTTGCCAGGCTCATTAGATTAATTTTAACAGCTCTAATCAAAATATTAATTTAAACAATTTAACACAAATATAAGTTTCCTTTCCAATTACATAATATTATACAAGACCCTCCTAAGAACTCTTTTTTATTATTTTTCTTCCTGACATAAAATTACACCTCTATCAATAAAACTCAAACCCTTAAATAAGGAGTTATATAGTAGATTCTGAACAAAAAGAGTTACATCCTCGACTTCTTACCCATTTCCATTGCGCAATTTTTTTTAAAAAAAAAAATGATCAAGTAAAGAAGCTCCTAGGTGTCATGTCTTTATCTATATTTCTATTTATAAGGTTATACATAAAATCCTAATATTCTAACCTAAATAAAAAACTTATTTGATAAATTTCATTACAACCAAGCATGTGTAAGAAAATTATTGGAGGATAAAAAAATTTAGGTTCAGAGAGATGGAAATTGAAAAAAAAATAAAAGCTATAATCAATGATAAGAGGAAATGAGAGGCCACAATAAAAAATATAGAAGAGTCCAGACTAAGGATCACACGGGCCGCCCCTCTTAGATGCCCCCGTTGTCCAAAGTATCCTCGCCACCTCGTTCCATGTGAAAGAGGAAAAAGAAAAAGAACAAAACATGAATTTCCTTCTTCTYATGGGTTTTCTCTTGAAGCCTCCCTTACACATAGTTCAACCGCGTGCATAGTTTCTAGTCGACTTTCTGGCATTGCAATGAGCCTTCTGTTCCAATTTTAGCCCTTCAAATTTTCTTCTTATATAATTCATCGATTATTATTCATCTTAGCATCAACTAAAATAAGAAATGAATCGACTGATCAACGGCTAATTACATCTCATCTATGTAGACAGTTCAAGAGTCAGACCGGTCAGCTTCCGAGGGGGACCATTATGCAGCTGAGCTTCCAGATGAATTGCCACGCAAACTGGATCTCAATGCACCTAATAAAAGATTGTCATTACCTTAATTGATCAAGAATATCTGCATAATGGGAGCTAAAGTTGGGTTTTATTTGTTTCAATGTTTAAGTAGCAAGCAAACTTACTTGGTGGGATATTGTGGAAGAAGAAGCACGTAGCAATCACAGCATAGGACAAACAAAGAACCACTCCCTTCATGTAATGTGAAGTTCCGTCCTGCAGTAAATATGTATATATAGTACATGTACATGAGCTTAATGGAGTTTGAACTTCCGAATTTCTGACATATTTGAAGTACCTGAACACCGGACTGATAGCATATAAGAACTTGTATAGAGTTCTAATCCGACGTTTTCTGACGAAATTGATGATTATTTAATCCTTATCGTTATAGTCGAGCAAATTTTCTTTGTTGTGGCTCATGTCGAGTTAAATAGTTAGCGAAAGGAGGATCAAGAAGAAATAGGCTAAACCTGCACAGTGAAGACTGTGAGGAGGATTGAGAAAGTGAGGCAAACAGTTTCAAGAACGTGGAAATTCAAATCCATATGGATCCCCATTAGCCATGCTACAATAACACAAAGTGGAATCTGGAACAGGAAAGCAGGATGTGAGCGGAGGCAGGTAACAAGTGAAAGGTATCCATCTTATTGCTCTTTTTCGGGTAAAGGAAGTTCAAGTTCTTACCACAAACATCGAGATTTGAGTAGCAGACCCCAAGGCAATACCCAAAGATATGTCCTGAAATGCCGTAAGAGACATTAAACCCAAGTTAGGCCGACATGATAAAGATTTCGAATGTGAATAAGGACTAGGTTATGTACAGTGCACTTACCAGCTTGTTCTTGAAAGCAAAGATTATGGATCCAGCATGTTCTGCTGCATTTCCGACAATTGGAAGCAAAATTAAGCTAATAAAGCTCACTGAAATGCCCCAAGAATCCGATGCTGCCTGATTGACAATTACTCATCATTCTTTTAAAGAAGAAACAAAGGCCATGCATGATGCCAAATGCAGGAAGACAATGACAAAATTTTGTGGATTCTACCTCTATTGTACCCACGACATACTCGGATAGAACAGCTATAGTAATTGTCTTGATGATTAACCAAACCAATGCACTCCAAAATCCAATCACAGCACTATCTTCAGAAAGATCTTCCCCTTCATCTTGCTGGTAATTTTCCATTGTAACATATGATCAGTTTCTGAATRCCCCAAAACAAAAGGATATTCCTCCATCCCGAATGTCTACATTACTACCAAATTGATGTCCACACTTATATGGGTTCCGAGATGGTTACTCGGTCCAGAATGGTTATCACCATATTTTCTCAAAAGTTCAAGAAAAAATTTTCATTTAACGAGAATATTTTGGAAATTTTACCTTTTGGGTTGAACAAAAAATGTTTCATTCACAAACTAACCATTAAAATCTGATTGATTTTTTAATTATCTTCCTTTGTTTATTATATTTCCTTTTCTCGAAGAAACAGAACCGGCTGATTGCGTGGGACGTCACAACTAGTAACAGATCAACTTTATGGTCAAATTGATGACATACTGTAGAACTTACCTCTTCATCAGACTCATTAATTTGTCTGTGAGTTCTCAATTGAAAGATGAGATAAGCAACATACGCCACCAGCATAAATATGCTGCTTCCTCTTGACAACCAAAGAACCGAGCCGGCCGTATAATTTGTCGGTTCAATAGCATGTTTACATACTAAAGGTAGCACATGGCAAAGCAATCCCAGCAACAAAAGGAGTGAGTTCACATCAGCCTGCTTCTGTTAAAGCCATCACAAAAAGAAAAAGTTAAATAAGCTGAAAAACATTCAAAAAAAAAAAAACAAAAATAGAAGTATAGTATTTCAGTAATTAACAATTTTTTATTTGATGTCTTACTTTGTCAAACCTTTGTTCCTTTCCTAGATTTGCCAGGCCTCCACAACAGAAAGAACTTCCCAGGACAAGAAGAAGATTTGATAGAACAGAGCCCAGAAGAGAGTACTTCAAGACGTGGGTTTTCCTCTGGCGAAGAGCAAATAATGCTATTATGAGCTCTGTTGCATTTCCACATGTTGCATTCAACAGACCTCCCACTGCATGCATTTACAAGCGCATCATTACAAACTTACCCACTTGTCAAGACATTTGTCAAAAGGTTTGGATTCTTTCCTACCTGTTGGTCCGGTAAAGTATGCAATTTGCCTCCAGATCAAGCAGAAGAAATGTGAGAGAAAGTTAGTTCAAAAGTCATCTACAAAAAGGAAAAATCAAAGCTTAAAAGTAATCAATTTGAACTCACTCAGTAAGGAAACTGACACGTTCGGCGAGCRGTGCGAGTCCTAACAAACTCAGAGCAAATACCCATGGCTGCATTTGTTTGAAACAGAAAGGAAATGAAATTAGAATGCATGTTGGAGTAAATCAACGAGAAGTACTGGAATCAACGTGGGATATTAGTCTTGAAAAAACTGGGAAGTGGCATATATTTTAGGTGACATTCGGTACTTACTCTTGAGAAATTCTGATACTCGGCTAGAACTGCCAAAGGAATGGCTGGAAAGAGGACACAGAGCTTGGTCCCAAGAACCACTTTTTGAATATTAACCAAAAGTTGCCTGAGTATTCTAAAACAAGCCCTTGAAACAAGGGCAGGATCTGATTTTTTGCGCAACAATGAAGTTGATAAATTGTGCGCCGTCTTGTTGATGCTTTGCTGCTCCCTGCTTAGATCCTTTTGCTCACCATTTTCCAAATTCCAATTCTCTTCTAGTGCAGGCACGTTAGCCATAACAATGGCGATTCTTGAGTTCGCCTGAGGGCCAGGTGGAGGAGACTGGTGGAGAATTCTAATCAAACTATGCCTCTTAAATATATATCTTTCTTTCTTGCATGAAGGTACCCAGAGAGGACAAGATCAACCGCAGCTTCCCTCGAAATTTCTTGCCTCTTGTTTCTTTGTCATTCTTGAACAAGACACGTCATATAGAGGTGACTTACAGGTGCCCCAAAACCTAAAATAGCGGCAGACAGAGTCACGGAAAGAAGTACGGATTAATACTGAACACCGAGATCAGAGATTGGGAGGATCAACATCGTTCATTATGTGGAAACTCTGAAGTCAATCGGTACCTACACCACTGGCACAGATAATTACGAAACTTTGGAAGATGAGTGTGAATACCAACTGCATTTGCTAAGTTCCATTGATGGATATATGGTGGCCTTCCATTCATTAGCCGACTTGCTAACGCTATACGTTTCTCTTACCGTGCACTTGCGATGATGCAGTCGTTCAGTGGATATATATAGTTCTGATGGTGAATAAGGAAAAAGGGTATGGATAATGACTAATTTATAAATTCTACTCTTGGACCAAGTACCSCAAAATTAGTATAAGCGAAGTGTTGTGGTGTTTGCAAGATTTGATTAGGGTTTAGTAATACATTACAAAAGTAAAAATTATTTTAATGATTACTGTATAAGATAATTAATAAGACTAATTAATTCAAGTTGTATAATATTCGAAATGATTCAAAACGTATCATATATATGTATAATATAATAATTCAAAAGGTCTCATAAACTATAATTTTTATTTAATTTACTTGATTTGTCGTGATTTGACTCCTCCTCTTATCAATTTTATTCGAAGTCATAAAGTAAGCTTTTCTTTATAAAGAATAAAAAACATAAAATAATTTTAATTTAATTTAATTAATTAAATGTTATTATAAATTAATATTTAGTAAGATTTAAATATCTTGATTTAATATTTTTAGGATATAATAGCATAATATATTAATATTCGGTAAGGTTTTTTTTTTTTTAACTATAAAAAAATTATGTAATGGGTTTCTTTAAAAGTATCTAAAAAAGCTTATTTTGTTAGTTTTTCCTGAAAGAAATTCCCCATTCATATCTCAGTTTTATCAAACAGCTGCAACATAATTTTTTAATTGAAAAAATCAATCTCAAATGCAATCGAAATGAACTCAAATTTTCATTCTCCTTTTAACCAATACTTCAAACTCATGGCCTCATCTCTAGCAAGTAAGATTGTGTTATTGGTAAAGTCAGAGCCTACATAAGAAATTTGTGTTTGAACATTTAAGTTTAGATTCGTATAATAAAATTGAAGTTTAAAAATTAAAAATTAAAATTTAAAGGTTAAAATCTTTTAAGGAGTTGAATTTATAAATATTAAAAATTTACTTTATGTAGATAAATTTGATTTATATGTTTGATAATAAATATAACCAAATTATGAATACTATTGTCCTGATATTTTCGTATTTTTTCTTATATTTGTATTAAGGCGATTTATATTAATCAAAAGTCCAAAAAGAAAAAGAAAAAGAAAAAGGAATCGATGGAAGAATATAAAAGGATAAATATAGTTAGTTTTGCCTAGTAGATAAAATTACTATATATTAAATTTATGCGTCTTGAATATAATAAATGATAAGTGTCAAGTCAATATTTATCACCATCCCAGTGTTATTAAATTGTGTCAATTTTAATTGTTAAATTGATTTATTAAACATGCATTAATCCTAGAATAAATAACTTCATTTTATCTTTGAATTAATTCTTTTCTCTTATGTTATACAGTAAATCTTCTTCAGAAAGAGTGGAATATGGGTGGCAAACAAGAAGCAGTAACATCGTAGGGTACAGCAAACCTTCTGAAATTTCCCAGAATTTTCAAATCCCCGAATCGTATCAAGAAGCTGCAACTTCTTCTGTTGGATCAGTAATTGAAATGGGACAATTTGATCTGATTACTCAAGGTTTTGCCAAATTTCCTCTTACGTTCTTCTCGGACGTTAACCTCCAGCGATTTGTTTTTTCACGTATGGCATCAGTAACGGTTGCTTGGCCTGATATTCTTGGGCAATCCCCGGCTATCAATCCATGTCTCTTCTGATACTTGAGAATTTCGAACTTCGGTTTGGAGGATGATGTTGTCGTGGTCTTCTTGTTCCAAAGGGATTAAAGGGTCCAGGCAACATCAAATGGTATTGTCGATATCCTTCTCCTACAGAGATCACAACAATTCAGGCTAATCTCTTTTATGTTTGAGTTAGTTTTTCTGTACAATTAATATGACGATTTATTATCAATCAATACAATATTTATTATTAAAAAATTCCAACAACTCATAAATATTATTCAAGCCTTAAATAATCTTGAAGGTACAATAATAAAAGATGAATTTTTCATGTGGAATTTTTTTATTTTTTCATGACTGTTTAGACATGTACCAAAGTATAACAGATAACAACGAATGAGATACTCGAACATTGGATAATGTCAGCCATGCTTGAGATTCGAGACTTCAGCAGGACTACTCTGTCCACTGGTGAATATCTCAAGTGAGTGGCAATTGATGTGATTAAGGCTCTAGGGTCAAGGGGAGAAAAGTATTTGTTTATTATAAATAATTGATTATTCAAAGTGATTACTTAACATTCTTTATTTRTTTACTATGAATAATTAATTATTCTATTCAAAGTGATTACTCAGAATTTTTCACTTCTTCTACTATGAATAATCGATTACTTAAAGTAATTACTCATAATTCTTTATAATAATCGATTACTTTATATGAACAATAAATTATTTAAAGTGTAAAACAAATGATATTTTAAATTGAGGGCAAAATTTTTTTTACCCAAAATGTAATCCAAATAGAGCCCAAATTTCATGACTTTGTCTAAATTGGAAGTATTGGAGTTCAATGAGTCGCAATCGGTTCCAATTGGACTTTGTAATTGAGTTCGGAGTATATTTTTCCTGGTTAGTTTCTTTGATGCTTTCTATTCTTCCTCTTGGAAAAATTTAGGTAATTCTTCCCATCAACCTAAAATTCACTTCCGAATTTTCTAGTATACATTTTTACCATACTTTCTTGATACATCAACCAGAGTACATAATTTATATATCAATTGAAGATGTTAATATTATATATATTGTGCTCTGATTAGTATTAGAAATTGCGTGACAGAAAACATAATAGGAAGGTACCAAAAGATCTCCAACCCCCTAAAATTATTACTACTTTGACATGCCATTTCTTGATTCCCCAAGTTCTACATCATAAGTCCTTATTTAATACTTTCGTTATTGAAATTTGTTGCATTAATTTTTAAATATTTTSTATACATCATATTTCAAATATTAAGAGGCAATTAGTTACTTTTTTTTCCTTTTAATTTTACTCTTATTCAACAAAATCATATTAATCATTAATCAATTTTTCTATACTAATTATTTAAGTAATTCTCAACTTTACATAGTCAAAATTCTTTTTTCTCAGAACAAGTCTTCTATCATTTTCTCCATACAAGTACTCTTCCTCTAGAGGATAAAAATGTCATTTTATAATAATTCTAGACTAATCTATATATATTTTCTTCCTCGGCATGCATATTTTAACTTAATGTGATTAAATTTAAAAAATGAGTGAGTATATAAGAAAGATAAATAATATTATCTCTATTTCATAAATATAAATCGTTTTAGTAGGGAATGCTCTATTATAATACAATTATGCTATTTGGTTCAATGTTGAGCTAAGATTAGAATGACAGGACTAAATGCATTGTGTAAAGACCTTAACCTTGTGCTTTGCCAACATCTCCGTTTCATTTTTCTGCAATACATCTAAAAGCTCAAATTCTCCATTATCTTCAACGATCAAAACATGCCACTGAGGAAAACCAACCAATATAAGCACGAGATGGACAAATACGAATCCAAGAAGGAGGTTTTATGGTGATGAAGTGTATCTGGTAAGATGGCTTGATTACCTTTAGTTTTTTATTTCATTTTGCTGCAATTTTTAGCATARAGGGTTGATAAAATTCTTCCATGTTTCGGTTGTAAAGGAAGGTCGAGGTTGCACATATTTTGAATGGCATGATCCTCCAATGTATTATTTTTCCAAGAATGTGATTATTGGACTGATCGGGAGGATTGGCAAAATGGAAGATGAAGAGAAAAGGTTGAAGATGAAGTTGTGGCGGCTGAAGTTGCTTGGGCGAATCTTAGGCTTTGCATTAACTTTTTTTGTCATAAAGATTTTACTTAAAGGTAGTCTTGTATGAGGCGGTAATTAACAATATATAGCAGTCTTATGGCGATAGTTAACACCAAATGGAAGATGAAGTTTGGAGATGAGATGGTAGTTAATGTATAAGGTTGAAGATGGTAATCTTGTATATGGCAGTCATGTATCAAGATGCAGTAACTCTTTTGATCATATACAATTTGTATGAACCTTGTAAACCATTAACTAAAAGCATATGTCAATTTGTTTTCTATTGCAATTCCAATTCTTATACTCGCGAAATCCATGATGTGAACAGGAGCAAAATGATTATACTAGGATTCTAAAGTTTGGACATGGGCATTTGGGGTTCTTCCAGGACCACAGGAATAGAAGTGGTTTGCCCCCGGAGGAACCAGTCTTGCCAAGACTAACATCATAGTAGTTTGATGATGCATATGTATAACTTCCAAAATCAGCAGGTCTCTTAACTTGTTTGAAGTTACATAACAGACAACAAACATAAATAAACAGTCTATGGCAGAAAGAATGAAGCCAAGAACAACTATAAGCAAACTGATCGTCAAATATAAGGAACTAAAAAAAAAAAAGATTTCGTATTTGAAAATTAGGATACTAGTCAGTCAGATTTGAATATAGAGAATAACTCTTAAAAATTCAAACAAAAATATTTGTAGCTAAATTACCGTCCAGATAAGTAAAGTGATATCATATCGGAYACCAACATAAGCCGAAAGATGTGCAATCCTGACGCCTATTGCTATTTCACTGAGGATTTGAATAAAGCCCGAGCATAATGCCAACCTGCTTCCGTCAATTGTATTTTGCCAGTGGAATTCACAATACSAAACCAAACTACTTAAAAACAACACCAATTTAAACAACAAAACAAGAACCGAATCTCGTTCATTTCATGGAAATTGCCAACGACAAAAATTACAAAAATATCACCATATCAAACCATTTGAGTAGAAAATGTAACTCCCATTTCAGTACRAAAAAAGCACCAAACATCACTACAGCTCCTTTCCAGTATCTCAACAAACATTATCACAAAGTAATCTAATCATTCAACAAATTCCATAGCAATCTGTTAAAATAATAATCTRGAGACATAATAAAGAAGACAAAAGAAAAGAAGWCTAAGGCTTTATTGAAATAGTATAATACGACATAATGTAATGTGTTACAAAGTATCGGAACGATATTTGCACGACATGTTAGTATAAAAATAATATCATCCTATATTTCATTTGTGGYAATGTATGCARACAAAATTTCATATTTAGTCGTCTAAACACGAAATAAGAYGATATAGGAGTCTATTGTTGYATCATATTTTCCAAGCATACAAATCTATTATTGTATATTTTTCCCTAATGATAAAAGACTTTCTCGYAATTTATATATAGTAAMACCTCTAATGAATTATTACTTTGAATTAAAAAATATATTAAATAATAACAATCTAATGTTTGGAGTTGGGCTACCTAACTAAATTAGTAATTTCAATAATTTAATGAGTTAATAATTTTGTTTAAAATCTTRTATAATCCTTATATAAATTGATAAATGATATGTGATTAATGAAATGCAGGAGATCAATCACATTAATACCTCTTAGCTATTCTAATAGAATTAATAAAATAGTAACAAAAGTGGAAAATTTAGGGGAACCTTAGATGTCCCAATGTCTTTGAACAAGCAAATTCAATATAATGTCCTTCAAATAAGATAGTTCTTAATCATATACATTTAATTACATTACATAATTACTTATTTGTATAATTAACAAATTAAATAATGAGCACATTAGTGTTGTCACTATTTCATACACGACAACACTAATGTGCACATTATTGTTAACTATGCCTTGAACATATTTTTCTTTAGCTGCTTAGGTACTCATTTGAACTCAATAAAATTTCATTCAACAAAAAACATACRTAGTTAATCGTTAACTTTCATTCCATCAAATTTCATAAAATATACATAATTAGATCAAAACAAATGGCATTCACAAAATCCATAAAGATTAAATAAAAATTCGTAGTCCTCTGATAATTTTTCCTAAACATAAGTCCTAATCGCTGAAATCTAATTCAAATGGGGAAACAGAAAAGTAAGTAATAAAACTCATCATCCYGATAAGCTTGCTCATTATCTTCTTCTTCACTAAGCTCATCCTTTTCCGATTATCTTCGTCTTTATCATTAGCAAATTGATCAACATTCTTTCAAACTACTCTATCATTACATAATGGCCATCACRAGTCTCTACTGTGAAAGATAGGTACCTCATTAGGATGTGTCTCGCCAAATCATGACTATGCCTAATTAAGGGTTGGTTGCTGTCATCACAAAAAAAGACAAATGTCATAAAAGTCCGCCTAATTAAGAGTGGATTGTAGAACTTGGGAAACAAAAACTCCTTCACRAAGAATAGAAAACATCCTGCCCAATCTATTTTGGCAAAATAAAATTCGATGAATAAGAGTTTCATTTTGTCTCAAGGKTGATTTCTCAAAGGATTTGGTAAAGTAGAAGAAGATGGATGGTTTATACGGTATACTTGAGTATACCAAATGTGCCTCCGGGTATACCCACATCTTTTTTATTTGTAAAATTTTTTTTATATTTTTTCATTTTGACCAATATTATTGCTTCCAATTGTCATGCAACTAGAACTAGATTTTTTTTTTCTGAAATAACTTTACATTTAATTAAGTTAAGTTTATTATTTTCAAAAATACATAAAGAGTATTTTAATTTCCAAAAATAAACGTTAGAATGTTAGTCCATGTAATGTTTGGTATATAAAAGTTTTTTTTTGAAGTTRTGTTTCCTTTTTTTATCACAACTATCTATCTTTATTTTATATTAAACAATCATAATTATTGGATTATAGACTATATTGATCGAACCATAGTCTAAATTGACTGGCTATTAATTGAATTGATTAAATCATTATCTAAGTTGATTGTAYCATGGTATACATTGATTTAACCGTTGGTTAAATTTTATTGCACCTTAGTCTAAATTGGCATAATTATTATCTAAATTGACTGAACTATTATGTAAATTGATTGAACCATGGCCTAAATTGACTGAACCATTATCTAAGTTGGCTGAACTATCGTCTAAATTGACTAAACCATGCTCTAAATTTATTGAATTATTGTCTAAATAGATTGAACCCTTGTCTAAATATACTGAACCA
This sequence comes from Rhazya stricta, assembly GCA_001752375.1. NCBI lineage: Eukaryota > Viridiplantae > Streptophyta > Magnoliopsida > Gentianales > Apocynaceae > Rhazya > Rhazya stricta. The sequence continues at coordinate 7,022,575 of MEJB01000001.1, read as the reverse complement.
TTATCCAAAATGTTGGACCATAGTTAAAATTTATTGGTATTGAACACTATGAGAAGGAATCTAAAAGTCTTCAAATTTAAYTCGTAATCAGAGCTTCTTTAAGATAGAGAAAAGAGAGAATTCACTTCTAAAATGGACTTTTCTCCTCACATTTCTGCATTGCCTCCTGAAATCATTGAGCTCATCCTAGACCTCACCCTCATTGAAAGAACTCATCTCAACTACAAGCTCTTTCATTGACTTCTTCTAAAAAATATGGACCTCAGGTTTTTATAGGAATCGATAATAATCCATATCACCCTTATCTCACAATTTTTCACATTTGGACATTTTTGGTAGCTTCTTGAAGCTTACTCTATTGGTATCACTCTTAATATGGATAAATTGTTTCTCTATCTCTAGATATGTGACAATGGAAGAGATATTTCTCCTGAGAGGAAATATTTCTACAAAAAGAACAATTTGCACACTCTGGCRTCCACTTCCAGGCACCTAATCTAGATGAACCATATGTAGAAGAACCAGAAGTTGAAAGTCAAAATAAGACATTATAGATATTATAGATTAACAACTATGTGTTTGCATGTGTATGGAAGTATATATAAAGTTCATTATCTATGACCATATGATTATACTTACAGAACCATGGTCTAAATTGATTCAACTGTTGCCTAAATTAATTGAACCATTATCAAAATTGGTTGAACTATGGTCTAAATTGATTGAACCATTAAATTGATTGAATCATTGTCTAAGCTGACTGAATCATGGTCTAAATTGACTGAACCATTGTTTAAATTGATTGACTCATTATCTAAATTAATTGAATAATTGTCTAAATTGTCTAAGTTGTAGTCAAAGTTTATTGGATCATAGTTTAAATTGATTGAACAATTATTTGATTTGATTGGATCATGGTCTAAATTAACTAGATCATCTATTAAACAAGTATAATTATATGATTTTATATTGTATAAAAATATATTACGTGATAAATTATTGACTATCAATGTGGAGATTATAGAATTTATATAATAGTATAAATTACAGAAATTATAACTTCACAATATAAGAATTACTATACATGATTAAATTTGAAAAATATTGAACCATACTTCATCTATATTTTAATAACTATTTTAGTATACATGGTCGCTTATGAAATGAAATACTAATTAAAAATATATAATTCATATTATTAACAACACAGTTGCAAATATATATGATCCTATTAAAAGCTATAAAAAAAGTTTTAGATTTTATTTTAATTTAATATTACATAATTTGTTTTCCATAATTTTCATATATCTTTATTAATTTTTTAGAAAAGTAAAATCAGGAACTAGAATTTTTGTATTTAAGTTTATTTACATTAAAATATTTAAAATTGATTCAAAATTTTCCTCTTCCACTATTCTATTTTTAAGCTTCTTAAAACTCCGCCCATCCTAAAATTTAGACTAATCAATAGACTCAATTAATTTATCCTGGATTACTACGTGATTAATCTTCCTCCAATAACCCTTCTATTCTCTGAAGTTGATGCTCTCATCTTCTTCTAAGAGCATTATGATAGCATCGTCTGCTCCAAACTAATCCCCTCCAATATCTTAAGCTCTCAACAATCACAAAATTGACTAAAATGGAGAAATTGACTAAATTGAAATAGCTGCCAGTGACCTGTGGCCATACTGGAAYAAGGATTTAGCATTTGCTCCACCATTTCTCTTGGATTTTTTGTTGTAAATCTTCTCAAAATCGTTATGTTATCATTATCTCAATCGGAAGATCTTGTAGTATTTGACATTAAAGCATAAAGGTGATTTTTTTTTTTTTTTGGTGCAAGATGTAGTTAATATTTTTTTATCACAGTACTGGAATTAATTCAATGATTGATCGATAGACAAAAATAACGTGGCTGCAGAAAAGGTTTGATTCGATTTGTTGCTCATGTACATTCATCTTAGTTATTCATGTTATTCTTTTTTACTTTTGAACATGCATTTCAGTAGTTGATAAATAATATTAAATGATGTTGCTGTGAATTAGATGATATAAAGTTAGAAAAAAATAAAATTACAAAAGGAGAGAAAGATGTTAGACACTTAAATCCTCTTTATATATACGTATATATGTTTATTTGTGGCAAATGAAACAAKATTTGGTTTTTAAGTTTTTCAAATAAAACACAAAATTCTTTATTCTTATGGTGTATATTATTTATTCATTATTAGGAAGCAACTCAAATTTCATCTCATTCTCAATGTGCAAGATTCTTAAGGAATTAAGTAAATAAAATATATGCATATGCCAACTTGGGAATGCATAGATAGTAATCATAAAAGGTATCTTTTATATGATTAATATGAAACTCCAAGATTAAATGGAGTGGCATTATAAATTTAACCTAAGATTATCTCTTGCAGTTTCATATCATCTGTATAATTTTGGCATTATCTATACTCTCTAAGAAATCATGAATTTTTTTTGGCATTTTTTGGTACATTCATTTAATCTTAGAGTTTCTTATACAGATGATAAAAACTAAATCCTAGTTGATCATAGCCTAAAATTCCATAGTCAAGTATGCCTATCTCTTATAATATTAAAGACCATAACTTACTTCATAGCCAAACATTCGACTACCAATTTTGTRATTGTTCTACAGAGAAAAAATCTSAAAATGGATGGAAAGCAAGGGCCTAAATGAAGATGCCACATACATTTTGAAGCATTTTGTTAGCATGAAGGACAAAAGTAGAGGTAATCAATTAAATTATCATTCATTGTTGTTTTGTTTTTTAACAAACTTTAAATGTTACATCTATAATATTCTAAACTCAATAAATACATATTATGTGGATTTTAGGTTAAAAAGAATGGAACTCATCCTAGTAGAGCAAAGATATACATGTATTGCAATGATATTATTTTTCTCTAAAACTTAGTTTGTAGGCTGGAGAACCTAGAAGCAATCTTAATTCATAGATGGCTAGTGACAATATAGACGAAACTTGAGAATGTGAGATTTATCATAGTGGACTGCCATAGTCAACTACAACATTCCTAACTATTTGATTTAATAGTACAATTGAATATCGCTGCATTTAATTATGAACTTAATTTCTTTTTCATTTGTACAAATAATACTAGATCTTTAGTTGGATGACAATCGTTTCTTAGATTAAGAATCATTGCCAAGTATATTTTATTTCTCCTTTTATACATAATAAATTACAATTACCGTTCATTTAATTATTCTTTCTATTTTTTATTATTAATTCTTTTCATATGTAATTGTCCTACCATAATAGATTATTGAATTTAAATATTTATTTAATTTAAAATTCATAATTTTAACTTAATTAAATTTAAAAAATAATGATTCGACATTATTTTAAAATAATGCTGAATTATTATTTTTTTAAATTGATAATTTCTATCCCGATGTTTTAAAACGTTGGAATTAAAACAATCAAATTGTTAGGATAGTAATGATATTGTGACACTTTACAAACATGGGGATAGATATAGATAAGACAACTAATACATGAAACATTCATATAGTGGCATGTACAAATTTTGGCATAAAACATATTAAACGATGACTAGGAAACATGGGGGCAATACCAGTAATACGACCTTTATAATGTTGCTAGAAACAACATTTTCCAACTTTTATAAATTTTGGCATACCATCAATTATATGACTATTGCAAAAATCATTGCAATTTCATTCTTGTGATGTTTTGAGAACCTCGGCCTATTCTTCTTACACAACAGTTCCAAACATTGAGACAATATAATAAAACGACTGTGCAAAAATATTGGCATACATAATAAATAATGATGTTTTAAACGTGTTGTCACAATTATTATTTGCCTACATTTGTAAATGATGGCTAAAATCTCTTAMAAATGTCGTACACAAATCATAGCACAATGTTTACARACGTCGTCTGACATAACTYGTCCCACAAATTAAGTCATYAGAAATCCTCATCATGTGGCGGCATAGAATGATATAACAATATTTTGCAAACGTCGSCAAAAAACCCATGGTTCCAATATTTATATATGTCACCATATCTTACAAATATATGTGGCCGCAAGACTACTCTAGTTACATTTTACAAATGTCAGGACAAACTCGATATATATTGATACAAACAAACGTCATAATATACAAGGCCGAAATGTCACCATTGATAATGTACCAACTTTTGTGACAAATTGGGGTAACCTRAAACAATTGTGGCTATAACAGCCTTTGACCGATTTTTACAAAAAACATTGCCTTAAGCCTAAGGCAACGTATGTCATACGTTGCCATAGACCTTTTTTGATGTAGTGTCTTAACATAAACTAATCCACAATTACATCATCCTCCAATTATAACTTCTCCTAGGGTCCTTCGATCGTTTTGTCCATATATGTTTGGTAAGTCTGTTTATTTTGTCCAACAATTCCACATATTCTGCATTTCATCTTGTTCTTCCATATAGGTTATGGATCCTTCATCATAATAGAATATGTCATTAGTCATTATTATGTAGGTTATGGATCTTTCATCATAATAGAACATGTCATTAATCATTATTATTATTATCTTATCACTTGAGATAATTGAAACTAAAAAGTATGCATGTTATCGACTTGTTCATTTCTTTGAGCTACATAAGTCCCTTCTCGTCTAGTAGCAACCATATCTATATGATAAATAGGTTTTTCAACAGCTTGTTCTGGTCCATCCATTTGCTTGAGAATTAAAGACCATTCGAGATATCATCAGACATGAAATTAAAATCAGACTGCAGTTGACAAATAAAAAGGATAGTACCTCGAAGTTATGGTTACTGATTTGATCATCAATCTGAACTTAAGAAGTCCCAATACTAGTAACTTATATTTCTCATAAATCAAATAAAAAAATATCAGGCAAGTTTTAAAAACTTTAATGAAATCAATGTAGCTAAGAAGTATGACATACATTTGACATTTGAGATCAAAGAATTTCRGTTTATAAGTGTTCTTCTGCAATATTTTTTGTTCCATCACTTCCAATGTCTTGGTGCATCTCATTGTGTGAGTTTACGAAGTCACAAGTCCTGCTAATGCACTCTTTTTGTCCACATTTACTGCATTTATGCATATTCATTGATATGTACCTCTTGCACTTTCATGCTTTCCTAGTTCAGTACTTGCAGCCTCAATAGAAGGATTTTTAACTTAATTTGCAAAAATATCTTCTTTATTATATATGTTCTAAGGGTATCTTCTTACATGTATCCTCTTACTCCGCCATAGAAAGTTTCATATCCTTGTTATTTGAGGCACAATCTTCATATAATTTCGTTCTCCGTGTAATATTAGATCTACTACAAAGTCTAAGATTTTTTTGTGACATTGATGGATCTCTATCAACTGTTGGCCATAGATKTAGGCCACTTATAGAATTAACAACAAACTTGTAAGCCTTCATGTAATTATCTTTGTGATAGATGTCATCTATGTAACCTTCAACATTCTCATCCTTACATGTTATAGTAGAGATATCATATCTACTAGGATTTCCATGCAATTCTCATTTTCTACATGAACATGATCTATTTTCCAAGTCAGTAGCAAATATTTCTGTACAAATATGTTCTATCGCACTTCCTACTCTCTAGCTATGAAATCAGCAAATTTTTGTTTATGTTTTCAACATACTTGAGAATCTTAGGACAAACCACTCCCCCTTTATTTCTCRTCCTCTCCCTTTTAACCTCCTACCTTGTCATAAGATAAGTCCTAATGGACATTAGTATTCCAAGAATTGGCAGTGTCACAGCTTGCAATATTGCTGAATTGAAACTCTCACAAATATTTTTCAACAACATGCCACACTTAGTGTAAGTCCTAAAGTGTGACCTAGACCAATGACTAGGATAACAAGCATTTACAAGCCAATCATGTGCATCCTCATCTAATTCTTTCAATTCAGTCATACAATCTATAAATCTATTAGGGTGTATTGATCTAGCATATGCCTACTACATTTGTTTCAAAGCTAGWCCAAGCAAATCTTATTATGTAAATGTCTTACATAATGCCAATGCACTATCCTTGGCAACAATTTAGCAATTGCTGAAAGAAGCCCTTACAATTTCCACAAATAAAAAAATGATTAGAAATTATTCATAATATAAAAGAAAAATGTAATAGTGACTATGAAATGAAAGAAAAAATAATGATTGATTACCTTTTGTCTGTCAGACATGATTGTCCATTTTTCTTTYTCATAGATTTGCACGTCTTGTATAAGCAGTTTAAAAGTCACTCCAACTCTCTTTGTTTTCAGTTTCTACAACACAAATTATAATTGGGTGAACAAAATTATTTGCATCAAAGTCAACAAGTAGAAGAATCCTTGGATGTGCTCCGCTCAAATGGCAAGCATCAAGGCAAATTACATTCTTGCACTCTCTCCTAAACCTAAATCTCAAGCAGCCAACCCAACTAGAAACTCTGAAACCTTTTGCCTTTTTCTTTATCAATCTCTCTAGACAAAATAATTGTTTTCTGGATTTGAATTTATCAATTCCTCTATATACTATCAAAGTTGTATATTGGTATTTGTAACTACCCTTTACAATAGTTTTGCCATTGCTTTAACCCGAAAAACTTGATGAGTTGATATGTTATAATTGAGCTCCCTGTGAACCTTTCTTAGGAGATTYCCCATATTAAAGCCCCTTTGATGATCTAAAGTCCTCTAYGTACCTCTTAACCAAATAGATTGGATGAATAATCCTAGGATTGAAATGCCCACCATATTTATATTTGGCTATTAATGACTTGATTTGCCAATCTTTAGTGTCATTGAGTTTCCTTGCTTAAATCCTCCATTTCTTCAATAACAAACAACGTATATTCTATCAGGATATGATTTTTTAAATTTGATCACTTTTCCATGTTTAATCTTATGTGAGATAACACCAACCTTGAACACTTCTTTTGTAATAAAACTCATATCCAACTAAAATTTCGGGATCTTTCATATCCACTTCAATTYTAAACCTTTCATAAATAAGCCTTTTACTACCATCTATCTCTTTCTCAACTCTAGATTAGCTCATACTTAAAATGTTTTCTAAATCACCAGTAAACAGATTTAAAGATAATTTATCTCTACTTCCGTTTGTGTTTTTTTCACTCCTTACTCTAGCATTGTCTGTAATCTCATTCCCCCCAACAGAAGTTCYAAATTCATTTCATATATATTAGCACGCCTTTCAGTATTACTCTCCTAAATACATATTTGAAGTGCTTGTGATTAAAATTTGACAAGATCCTCTCATCTTYATCTGAATTCTTGAAGTCTAATTCTACAGATGAGTTACACTCTGATAATTCACCATCATAGTCTTGTTGCTAATCTTCATCCTCTGTTTTAGATGTTGATAGTCTGCCCTTTTGACCCTAAAAGCATCGCCAACCCTCCTTTTATGCTTCTTAACTCCAAGAGTRCCAAAGTTTTATTTTTAACCCCCCTAGATGCAACCTTATTTAATGCAGCAGTGCCCTACTAGTGACCTTTGTTTTTCCACTCCCAAATACCCCCTATTTAACTACCTTTTTTTACCACACTGACTAGCATACTCCCAAAAACTCTTTTCCCTTTACGCTCAACATTACTTCCTTTTCTCTTTTTCCCCCAAAAGTATATGTTTCTTGTTCTTTTATCAATTCAACATCATGCTCCCGTCCCCTAACTTGTTCATTTTGATCCATTTCTTCTTTATTAGCTTTTTCATTAGTTATTGATGGGCCTTTTAGAAGAGATAAACTAAACCTCTTTATCTTTTTCATTAACAAAAAGAACCTCAACAATTTCCTTAGATGCCCTAATCTTTGCCATTAACAAAACATCATCCTCAATTATAGCATAAACTAAATGTCTCTCACCATAACCAAGGATATTGAGCCAATACCCACACGTTTTATAGCCCAACAACTTTGCCACATGATCTCAGGTAACTCGGCTAAATTTGTCAACATTATAATGGTCATAATTGTCAATTGAACCCCCTACATAGATCTATCCATAGTTTAAATMATTTTACTAGTATGATAAATTTTGAATGTGAGATCATCTAATCTAGGATCTAAGTTTTCCCATAAAAAARATAAATGAAAAAATTTACAATTAGGGACRGGTATTGCTGCAAATAAGATAATAAAATGCCATGTGTGACAAAGCAGACATAAACGTATGAGAAAATCCATGTTGCATAAACAAACAACAAAGAATTTATAAAGAAGAACATAAAATGGATTGTTAGCTAAAAGTTGGAAATGATGAAAAGCATCCAAAATTCAAGTATGTATCACTGAAAGCAAACAAAAATTGCGAAAAATATGTAAACAATTCCACCTCAAGACAAAGTTACAGAATTCTAGTTGAGTCCTATCACTTTACTAGACAATAACATTTTGCTAAATCTCACATTAGGGTTTTTTAATTAATAAATAATGATTCATATATTTTTTAATTAGGGCTTTCTTCATATAAAAAATGAGARTAAGCTTATTTTAAACAACATCTCCAATGTCTTTGCCCATATCCCTTGAAGATATATCTTCAAACAAAGATCTTCAATTTTCACCTTCAATGAGGTGAATATCAAGCCAAAGATTTTATTTTTAAGCTTTTGATTAGGGCTTAATTAAGAGATTCTATAGTGGGATTACAAGATTTTATTTCTACATTGTGAGATTTAGAGGGTTTGGATCATAGAATGGATCAGGGTAAACAGGAGGGGAAAACAATAAGTGAAATAGGTGAATTGAGTTAATTTGATGAAATATTTTAAATTAAAGGATTCTGAGTTAGGGTATCAATTGGGTCRGATTTTGTAAATAGTTTGAGACCTTTTTTGTGAGAAAATAATATCATTAAATGACTATTCTACCCTTTAACTAAAAGTCATGTGGATGGCACGTGCTTTGTGCCACTGGATTTCTCTGTGAGCAACAATGACGAGGCAAAAAACGCATCTTGTAAATATGTCAAGGACACAAATAATTTAAAAAAAAAGGATTAGGAACATTTACAAAGAATGGAGGATACTTGAATAGCAAAAATCACAAATTTTTCATACATGAATCTATCCATTAAATTTTAACTAAATAGAATATAGGTAAATAAAATAATACAAATAATCGTATGCATACGTTGAGACAAAAGTCTCCAATTCARATCTCCTTTTCCTTGATCTATTAATAACTAGGGTTAATATCATCGTTTGACCCTAACCTTTGTTTAATTTTTTGTTTYTAATCCTAACATTCATAACACTATTGATAAGCTCACTTATGTCAACCAGAATTAGGGTCTTATAGAGTGAAAATGGTGAAAAGTACGAAAAAATGATGCTAGTTGYATAAATATGTCATTATTCTTCAATTTTGACAATATGTCATTATCCTTCAATTTTGACTTTGTATGGCAACTACAGAAGAAATCGAGGGTCAATATGCAATTATAGAAGCAAAAATCATGAGCAACATGAAGGATATCAAAATCTGGAGGCAAAAACCAGCCCAAGATAGCTCAAATTGGCACCAAATATGAGTGGAAATTTCTCAAAACCAACCAAAACAAAACTTACCTCAATTTTGAAGATAATCGTGGCCGATTCACCAAGAAACCAGAAAAACCGGTCCAAGCAGCCTATGTTTGGGTGGTTCAGCTGAAATTCATTCAATCAGGCACCGATTCATATCCTACCCATAAATTGATACGACAGGCAATAACAGGCAYCAATTTAGTTTAATTTAGTGACAATGTGAGGAATAATTGAGGCGGTTATGGTTTAATTTGGATATAAAGAGAGGGTTAAACTACACATATGATGAATACCTTTCATTATTCTTTTGATCTTTGGCGTGAAATACTTATGAAGGCTAATTTGAAGCTATTAGGAGCGTATTCAATTGAGTTTTTGAAATGACTTATTCATCAAATGAATTCCTTCTTCCCTTTGTTGTAATCATCTTCTTAAATTCTATAAAGATTGAAATGATATATCTTCTTGAATAAGTTTCCATAGTTGGTTAGAGTTATGTGAATACTTATTTATTATTTATTTATTTATTTATTTTTCTTTTCCTTTATTATTTGTATTCCCTGCTATTCTAAATCATTAACTATTGTTATGTTGAACGTAATACGATTATTTGATCACCTGTAATACAATTCGATAATCAATTGTGAAAGATCGAGAGGTGAAATAATTGGATAGGAATTATGTAACAATAACCTGTAGCATCAAAGTGACTAGGGCTAAAATCGATTTTCATTGGATGGTTCCAAGGGCRRTGACTGTGGTTAGTAAAATTCTATAAATYGTTAAAGCAATTATAATTAATCTTATTCACATATGTATTTTTTTTAGCATCGTGTCTTTGCTGATATTTCCTGTTAAATAGTACCATCGAGATTTTGCTTGCCTTGGGCAGTTAGTAAACTGCTCATCTTTTTTTACTCATCCGTCCTAAATGATTAATTTTTTATTAATAATTATAAATAAAGGTATGTGAATTAAAGGATTAAGACGTATATAAATGTCACTTCTACTTAGTTGAAATTCCCAAATTATAGATAAGTTTTCTATAATAAACTCRTAAATCTCTCGTTGTTGTTTACTTATTTTGGTTTCATATTTTTTATCGGSAAATTAATGCATTGATCAATTACTTTTATACTCATATGGTAGATCACTAGGTTGAATTCTTATCTCCATCATTTGCAGGGTATCTCTCTCTCCCTTTTACCTATATAGGTCCCCCTCCATTGAGTTTACCTCGTGGATTATATCTAGAAATGAGATATGTGATGGTACTCATTTCAGATTATATCTTCAATGAGGACCAAATTAAAAAAAACTTATATGTACATGGTTGAGATGACATTTACGAAAGAAGTAGAGRCCGATTCTGGAAACTTCATAAAATAAAACCGGAAAGGAAAAGGATGCTGCGAATGTGGCCATTGGACGCSGCAGAAATTGGACAGCTCCGCTCCACAGAGAGCACGACGAAGARAGTAAATTGAAATCAGAAGACCAAACCCTAGWACATGGCTGAGAAATTGGCGCCTGAGAAGCGGCACAGCTTTGTTCATAATGGTTGAATTCATCTCTTTGTAGCTATTGCATAGATATATTTTGCATATTGAATTGGCTATGGTGGTGGTAATTGATTTGCAGGTAAGGAGGTGTTCGAATGGGACCAAACGCTKGAAGAGGTGAACATTTACATAACACTTCCGCCAAATGTTCCTAAGAAGCTGTTTTACTGCAAGATTGAATCCAAACATTTGGAAGTTGGGATCAAAGGCAACCCTCCTTATCTTAATGTCAGTTCTCCTTTAACTTTTTGTGTCTCTTAAATAAATTTATTAAGGTGTCGATTTTTTTTTTTGAATTAAAGACGAAATTTAGCCATATACTGACAGGAAATTGGTATTCTTTCATGGTGACTGAATRTTTGTTTAACTATTATTCTGGGGGTTGATTTTTCCAGCATGATATTACTTCTCCAGTGAAGACGGATTGCTCGTACTGGACTCTAGGTAATTTTGTTGCTTGAGAAGGTTGAGATTAATTATGTTATTCAAAAATTCTGTTGGATATTATGTTTTACTATAGTAGTCTGGTTCTGTATCAAGCTAGATTTTGGACTGTCGAAGGGGCTATTTTAACCTTAACAGACATTGTTTAACTTTTCAGAAGCCTTGCCATGATTCAAGATGATATCATAGTGATATGACACTCCCCTTATAAATAAGGGGTCTATCCTATCATGAGTGTCCCGCCAAGTAAATTTCATGCACATTATGAAAAAAAATCGTGATTTGGAAATGCATAAACACAAAGAGACGTTTTCTGGAGAATGAGAATGTAGTGAACCTTGACTTAAATGTCAGGATATATGATGCATCCTAACCTGAAAAGAAATTACGTGCAGAGGATGACATAATGCACATAACCTTGCAGAAGAGGGATAAAGGTCAGACATGGTCTTCCCCAGTAGTGGGTCAAGGCCAATTGGATCCTTATACAACAGATCAGGAACAGAAGCGTCTAATGTTGCAAAGATTTCAGGAGGAGGTACGAACTCCTATTCCTCCATAACCGAGATATAACTAGAACTATTATTTTGCCCTAATGGGTTGAAACTTTATTCTTTCATATGCATCCAGATGTAAGATGTCCATCTTTTTGTTGCTATCTCACATCTAATATGTCTCGGTTGATTGTTCTTTTCCCGCTGTCTCCTAATCAGTTTATCTTGGCTTCCAGAGTGGCTTTGRTTGATAATTTTATTGGCAATTTCATAACAACTTTGGGACGGGATATAACTTGGATTACATTTCTTCAGTAATGATAAATTGTGTGGTTTCTGCAATTTTCTCACATAAACATATGGTTGTCTTTTGATTTGTGAGGAAGACTTGCTGTTAGAATTTATTACCGATTGGAGAACCTAGGTCTTGATTTGGTTGTTTCTTGCGCAAATTTTATAAGAAGTCTTCAAAGTTTTATTTGCTTAATTATTGCACAATCTATGTGACTAAAGAGACTTTACTTCTATAAAAGCGAAGTAAACTTGATTGCACTGAAATGAGGAATTAGTATGTCTTTGTTCCTCCATGTTTTTTGTTCTAATTTAATTGGAACCTTGAGTAAGAACCTCTTTATGATACAATCTAAGAGATATGCACCCCCATCCCCATTCCCAAATGGGGAAATGGAAAAATATGTTCCCTCCTATCCTGTGTGTGCTTTTTCAGGTTCTTTTCATTTTAATAAATCYGTGTCTTTACCTCTCAGTAGGCTTATTGTGATTGACTTGCGCAAGTATCTATTCTAGGATGTGTATATTCAAGTTTAYATCTTTCCTTAAGCCATACACGTTTGGGTGCTGGAGATCCAATAGAGAGGATAATTCACCATATTCTTATTTTTGTTCAAACTGGATGCCGATGCCATTTTACTTTCTCACGCTCAGTTTCTATTATCAATCTGCTTTATATTTTTGACATGGAAGTAGCACCACTAAAAGTTTAATATTATAGTTCATTAGCACATGGAACTTTAGATCTAACTCTAAAGCACTACTCCCCCCCCCCCCCCCCGGTGCATGAAGCTTTATTTGTTTCCTTTTTTTTTTCCTGGTTGTCACTTGAAGATTTCTGATCTTTCGTATTCACATCTATGCTTTTTATCATTCTTTCCCCTTCAAATGCTCTCAAACATGTTTCTGCTTAAAWATGCTTTTTGATGTCTCAAGTTCTCAATCAGGTGGTTAATTTACATGCTTGTGATTGTCTTGATTATTGAAGTTGTGTAGATTTAGCTACCTCTCGTTTCTGGTAACAAAGCATTTATTCATGCAGAACCCAGGCTTTGACTTCTCACAAGCTCAGTTCTCTGGGAGTTGCCCTGATCCAAGAACCTTCATGGGTGGAATACGCTCAAGCTAACACATTCCATATCTTCAAATTTGCTATATATGGTATTCAATGCTGTAGAATGAAGCTGACCATCTCSTGTACTTTCCAAATCATGTGWAATTCACTTGTCAGGTGAACATGTCAAGATATAAGCTTCTTCTTGTGCAATAAATATGTGAAACACAAGTACGCTTTCTGTTTATCTCTTCTTAAGTAGATCCATTACTGATTAATTGTCTTTGCATAATATGACTTCTCTTTGGTCCTTAAGTAGCCTCTGATTAGATATATAGGATCGACAGGATCGCATTCTGCGGACCATTTCTTGAGCCAATTGGCTGATCTAAATTGGGTTACCACCTTCGTAGTTCGATACTGTCTTGTGCACAAAAGATCAATTAAATAACTAGTCCAGAAAATTCATTTTCCCTCTAATTCAGGCATTTTGCATGTCTAAAAGATCTTGGCTCTTGGTCCGGACCCCTAATTCGATGAGTCATTTGTTGGCTTTGGTCTTGGATGTATGAACAATGAGCCGAAAGAAGGCCATGATCTAATATTATTCGGCATGAATGTGCTCTATGCTGAAACATGGAAATAGTTCTGTAGCAGTGAGCCAAATGGAAAATAATCTTCTTTTTTTCTTTTTTTTTTTTGGTTTTCTTTTTTGAGGTGGGCTGGGGGGGTGTTTGAGGGTAGATATTGTCGATGCCCTCATTGGAGTGACCTTACTAAGAGCAAAAGGAAGTATTAGCCGACTTCCAATAATCAAACTCTTTTTTCCAGGAACGCAGAAAAGGAAGTATTATCCGACTCCCAGTATTTCTAGATTGGCTCTCTTAGCGACTTCTATAATTCAAGTCGGCCGCTTCTTTTCTTTAAATAAAGCAGCTGGCCCTCGAAGAAGCAAGAATTACCTGACTCCCATTATTCAAACTTCTCTTTCCACTCTCGGTTGGCAACAATTGTACTTCCAAACGTTGGGGTTTCGAAACAACTTGCACTATTGAAAAGGAATTATAGATTCATTATTTGAGTGCCTACAAATTGACTAATTGGGGCTGCTGATCCACTTAATAGGAAACAAATCGAGGCTGCTACAGCAAACAACATGAACTAGTATAATATTTTGTTTGGACAGTGAAGAAGAGAAGAAGGTACAAAACGAGCAGAATTCTCGTTCAGCCGCAAAGATAGATGTCCTTCATATGGGAAGGCACAGCTGATGAGGAGCGTTTCTGCGTGTGCCTAAACTTGCTGATTGTACACACCTCAAAGATTATATGACAGACATTATTTTTTTGTCCTTCACGTGGCAGCGGGAGGTCAAGGAACAAGGCAAAAAGACGACGAAAACCATTACAGTGACACTTATCTTGGTACTAGGCTATAAAGTTCTGCGCTTATTTTCACGTCACGGGATGAGTACATTTCTTCTTTTCTTGCAAGAAGAAATTAGAAAGGTAAACTAGTTATAAAATTTCAATAACCAGATACGCATTTTAATATGATAAGTATACAAAATTATCCTTAATGAAATAAAAGAAGAAAACGGACAGTTCATTCACACCATCAGCCAGATATGCAAAGAAGAGGTAGATTGAAGAGTGACTTCGATTCTCAACTTGTTTGCTTAGAATTCAGGATTGTGCGGTTGAAGCAGCTGAGGGAGAGGTTTGAGGTTTGACTGAGGAGGGCAGAAGCCGTCCTGATTAGAAGACAAAATTGGAAACAATTTGTACACCTAGRWAATGTAATAATAGTGCAAATATTCAATCTTCCCCTATGTAGAACCAGCCTTGCTTCCAGAATCCATGGCGATAGGAGAGGTAACAAGGAAAGCTGAAAAGGAAAAGAAAGAAGGCCTCCTCTTACTGYGAGATCTGAGTGTTGGTCCCCATGAATCGATCCCTTTTTAAGAAGATAAATACTATCATTTCGTGGAGCTTTGAAAATCAGTGCAGAATCAAGAATAGCTTTTTAGAGGTTCGCACTTCTATGCATCATCGACGGCCATCCTTTCTCTTCTTAATCATCTTCCCCTCTTCATCTCAACAAAAAGAACATATTCTCCTCCAGTTTTTCATTACCATCTCTCTCATGCATCATCTTTCCAAATAAAACAAGTTGCCGCGGGTCGTTCCTTTTCTTGACACCACTTCCCACCCAAAGCAAACCACTACGAATCGCACCCACTAAAAACCCCATTTTGTCATAATTCATTACCTTCTCTTTGRGATGGATCATAACCAATACCAATCCTAAAYTCAGCTCACCTTCTTCTTACTGATGGTTCATATTAGCACGTCGGAACACCACCTTCAAGTTTCCCTGTCCTCGGACGCCGTTGTTTCGTTTTCATCCCTTTCCGATTATGGTCAAGGAAAACCAAGAATCCTCATGCCTAATCGTTGGCAACTATTGCCACGATGTTTTGATCAAAGACGACGCCGTGATAGCTGAATCCCTCGGCGGCGCCGCCTCGTTCATCTCTGAAGTTCTTGATGGCCTTGTTATTCCATCTCGTTACATCTCGAAAGTGGGTTCCGACTTCTCCTATTCTGTCAATCATGAACCCATTTTCATTCCCTCTTCAAAGACCACCCTCTTCCACGCCCATTTCTCCTCTGAAATCAAACGCCAGGATCGGATCCTTAAACGGGTCCATGCGTGCGAGCCTATTTACCCCTGGGATCTTCCCTTAAACTCCAAATTCAGTTTTGGGATGGCCGTGGGGGTCGGCGGAGAAATTTTACCGGAAACTTTGGAGGAAATGCTGCGTTCATGTAGATTAGTTTTCGTCGATATTCAAGCTCTAATCCGGGTTTTTGATCCCATTGATGGTACCGTGACGCTAATTGACTTGAAAGAAACCGATTTTTTCCGCTTATTGCCGAAAATTGGGATTTTAAAGGCCTCTACGGAGGAGGCACTTTATATAGATGTGGAGGAGGTGAGGAAATGGTGCTGTCTAGTGATAACGAATGGAAAAGATGGATGCACTGTCTATTGGAAAGATGGGGAGCTGCAGATTGCTCCTTTTCCGACTGTTCAGGTTGATCCTACGGGTGCCGGTGATAGCTTTTTAGGGGGGCTTGTCGYTGGGCTTGTTCATGGATTGAGCATCCCAGATGCAGCATTGCTTGGGAACTTTTTTGGKTCCCTGACTGTTGGGCAGATTGGACTTCCCAAGTTCGATCTGASGTTGTTGCAGGTTGGTTTAGATGTTGATATCCTTTCCCATTGCATGCGATTCTTTAGTTTGTCCTATTGTTGTATCATTTACTATAATTCTGTTCATTTAGATTGATTTTGTTTGTAAAATATTTGCTTTTAGATGTTTAGGAGTAGGAATGTTTGATCAAATAATAGATAACTTGAGGAAAGAGTTACATTATGTAACTAAGGCATMCTGGAGTCCAAATTCCCCTGCCAATTMYTGTAAGAAGTGATATGACACATTCCCACCTTCAAACACTTCAATCTTGTTTTTGTTTGTTGTTGTGTGGTTGGTGAAATRATCCTTTGGGTTACCATCTTGGATAAGTGCCATAGACTGTCTATGTATACTAAAATCAAGGAATTTGATCAGAGTTGTCCAAACAGAGTCTTTTGCCATAATCAGCGTGTTAGGAAATATTTGCAGATTAAGAATGGAATTGCATGATACTAGTGGGTAATATTAAACTTGATGGCATCAAGGTGCGGCAAATAGAGTTCCGCCTCATGGAGCAATGATTGTAGTGTGGAATGAAGCTTTGATTATTAGGTTTCCATTGGTTTGCTTTGAACTGGGTAATTAAAGCTAGGACAGAGTCTGCTCTGGAGATTAATATTGCTTCTCTTCGGAGGAATGGCATGAGAATCAGTCATGCCCACTTTGCTGGGGAAATGAAGAAGAAAGTTCTTCCGCATTTGCCCACAAAATTTGAAGAATTCTGCAGGATAATCATAGTTAGTTMTATGACCCCTACTATTTGCCTACTTTTTTACTAGCTCACTACTTTCCTGCCATTGTTATCGGTTCAGAAATATTCACAAAGTTTTGTTCCTTTCATCCACATTCTGGGTTAAGAACTTTTCAGTATGATTATTTTCTTGAATCTACTTCAGTGAAGCCTGAAAGTACCACGGATATATTTCTGCTTATGCTTTCTAGGTGACCATGAGTAGCACTGATAGTCAAGCATCCAGGTGTCTGCACGGTGCAGTTGGTGTAATCTATGTATTGTTATAGTTGATGTTCTTAATCGCATAGTTTCTTTTATATTCCTCTGTCCAATAGCTCTTCTTTCTGTCATTCCCCATTAGTCCTTTCAGCAATTTGCTTTAGCAAATTGGGGATAATCTAAGCAGGAAGAAGGGGAGGAAGAGAGAGTAGGGATGGTTTCATCTTATTGTGAGGGTCATTTCTATATTGAGGATGATCTGGCGTAATGCTTCTTACATATTTGTTCATATTATTCGTGGTCCTTGCAGAGAGTCAAGGATGAGATGGGAAGGAGGTTGCAAGACCTTGGCATCCTAGCGGGGCAAGATCATGGATTGAATTTCATTAAGCCATTAGGTCATGAAAGATTCCATGCAGCACTCGGTGCAGCCAAATTGATTTCTGCCAACGCCACTTGGGACTTGCCACTCTCTCCAAGAGATGCAGAGCAATGTGAACATCACCACTGCAATGGTCARCATCAGCAGAAAGTGCTAGTTAATAATAGTGTTTATGAAGAACCGATTAACTCTGCCAAAAGTTGATCTTGAAATAAATGGGATGTTTTCGTCCCGTATTTCAACCGTCTCTCTGAAGAGGAAGATAACTCTCCTGTAACCTTTTTTCTTTTTTGGGGGGCTCCCCCTTAGAATTCTGAATAACAGAGATATCAAGCGCGAAGTTCCTGTAGCTATGGTGGAACCCCAGAATTGTTKATCAATGGGAAATAGATGGATCGTGTTTGTTTTCATTCCTGCAGCTGTATGAACATGTTTAGTCTCTGCAACTGTTGTGCATCTTCCGAAGAGAACAGAAACAGAAAAGCTAACAAAGATTCCTATGACAGATAGCATTTAGCAGGTTCTCTACGAGACTTTGCCATTCTCCAGTAGGGGAAACGAAATAACTTAAATAACTCGAGAGGGAGCAAGGAATGATTGAAGTGCCATAATGTAGTAAAAACACACAGTAGGATCGACCACTTCGAGCCGCTCAAGTAGTCATCGCAACAGTTTCAAAAGAAAAAAAAAAGGAAAGAAAAAAAATATTAGTCATAGCAACAATAAAGTGCCTTTGTAGCTAATAATTTATGTTAATAGTTAAATTCATGTTCCATCATTCTAAATTTCTACCCATTTAAAGAATGTATTATATCTTTTTTTACCCATTTAAAGAATGTATTATATCTTTTTTTTAAAAAAAATGCTTCATTCCTTAGTTTGATCTAAAGTTTTATTTGGAAAAATATTCTGTTGTTGAAAAGAAAACAATTTCAATGAAAAAGGTGAAAAATGAAAATTTTAAATTTTTTTAAATGAAAACTTTTTTTCATTGAAATAATCATTTGAATTGAAAAGATCGAATTATAATTTTCTTGAGAAAATGTTTACTACARATTTTTGTTGCTAGTGAATTTTGTTCAAAGAAGATTTCTTCAATGAGAAAACTAAGAGAGTTGAGTAATAAGTATTGTCTTAATTGGAACATGTATAGAGCATACTCGACATAAGAGCCCAAGAATAGAGGAATAAATATTCTAAAATAGCTATTTATCCTAGTTTAGGAGATTATAAGAATTACAAAATATTAATTTTCCTAATTTAGGGAATTACAAGAATCATAGAATATTTTATTGAATRTCTCTTGTAGGCCCCCTCAAGACAGTGCGCCAGTGGAAATACCAATCTTTAGTGAAATATCACGGAGCCGGTAACGAGGGAGTCGTTTGGTGAGGGCATCGGCGAATTGATCTGCAGAGGAAACATGAGACACTCAAGACTCCGGCCTTGCACAAGTTCTCAAATGAAATGATATTCCAGAGCAATATGCTTCATGCGAGAATGRAAGACCGAGTTTGCACAGAGATATGTGGCACCAACATTGTCACTTTAGATAGTTGGTGAGAACTAACTAAGACACCAAGTTCTTGAAGAAGAAGTCGTACCTATTGAAGTTTCATAGCGSCGGAAGCACTTTGTCACGGGAYGACTCTTTTATTAGTCGAAAAYCGTGTGCCACTTAGTTTGCTTCAGACTAAGTCAGGCTTACTACACTACTTCTTTGAGGTTAATAARGCTTCAAGATGTGAAGRTTTGATTGAGAAAGCTTTGAGAAGGGTGGAAGAGGTTTTTGTATTAAGAAAGCTTTTTGGGAGAACTTTACAAGAGAGCTTGTCTTCCTTSGATTGGTTGATTGATTYCTTGTTGGAGCAAATGAGCTCCACTCCTATTTATAATAGTAGGCCTAACCTTCCACCTCCTCTTGGGAAGGTTCTAGAGTGGCCAAGGTTCAAGGATTATACAAGAGAACTCTAGAAAGTTCCTACATCTCCTATGCTACTCCATATGGTTCTAGAATATTCTACAAGTATGTACAAGCTTCCCAAGGGTTCTTGGGCAGTCTAGAATCTTCTACCATATCCTAGAGAGGCCTAGGACGTTCTAGAATCTTCTAGGRTCRTCCGGGATGTTCCAGATTCTTCTGGGCAGCACCATACTCTTTCGAAATCTTCCGGAGTGCTYCGGGATGCTCTGGAGAGTTCCGGGACCTTCTAGCTCATCCTTGAGCATTCTGGAACCTTCTAGAACACTATACGTGACATCCTCCCCCACTTAAAGTCTTGACGTCCTCRTCAAGCCTTAGACCGGTACTCCTTGATCTTGTTTTGAAATTGCCATAAGTCATGTTCTCGCTCCCAGTTGGCTTCACTATCGGGTAGTCCCTTCCATCGAACATAATACTCCGTCCAGTTGGGTACGCCTCACTTATGGATTACTCTATCTGCTAGAATCTCATCCACCTCTTTATCATATGAGACCACATTTGCTACTGGAGCGTGATGAGATTAACTCCTCGATGGGTCTTCTTTACCTCGATGGCAGTCTAGAATCTTCTATCATATCCTAGAGAGGCCCAGGACGTTCTAGAATCTTCTAGAGTC
Source organism: Rhazya stricta (assembly GCA_001752375.1). Taxonomy (NCBI): domain Eukaryota; kingdom Viridiplantae; phylum Streptophyta; class Magnoliopsida; order Gentianales; family Apocynaceae; genus Rhazya; species Rhazya stricta. Next base: position 7,001,920 of record MEJB01000001.1, on the reverse strand, counting down.
GTCCGGGATGTTTCGAATTCTTCCAGGTAGCACCATACTCTTTCGGAATCTTTCGGAGTGCTCCGGGACGTTCTGGAGAGTTCCGGGACCTTCTAGCTCATCCTTGAGCATTCTGGAACCTTCTAGAACACTATACGTGACAACTTGCTCCATACTCAGCCTCTGTGGAAGAGAGGCCTAGGACGTTCTAGAATCTTCTAGGGTCGTCCGGGATGTTTCGGATTCTTCCAGGTAGCACCATACTCTTTCGGAATCTTCCGGAGTGCTCCGGGACGTTCTGGAGAGTTCCGGGACCTTCTAGCTCATCCTTGAGCATTCTAGAACCTTCTAGAACACTATACGTGACAACTTGCTCCATACTCAGCCTCTGTGGAAGAGAGAGMAAACAGAGTGTGCTTCTTGGAACTCCCGAAAATTAAGTTAAGACCAAGAAATACAACAGAGACTCCCGTAAAGGTGCAATTATCAGGATCACATACCCAATCGGCATTAAAGAAAGCATGGAGGGACAAGGAACTGTGTCTCTATAGTCGAGTTCCATAGGACSATGTACCATTAGATAACGTAGGAAACGTTTAAGAACACCCAAGTGAAGAGTTCTAGGAGCATTTATAAATTGTGATAACTTGTTGACGACAAAGGCAATGTCAGATGACTGATTATAAGATATTGTAGGATGCCAACAGTCTGACAATAAAGAGTCACATCCTCAAGTGGAGAATCATCATGAAGGTGCAATAGGAGGAGGTCGCTGAAGTCATATGGACAGGCTCAGAATTTACCATGTAATGCGTGACAAGAATATCAATGAAATATTTTCGTTGAATAAGGCATAGGTCCCCTGGACAAGATTCAACCTCTGACCCAGATCCTCGATTGAAAAACGAGATCTCAGCTAAGCAATAATGCTGGAGGACCACATCATTATTTCCTCGTAAGGAATAGATAACATACACCGGAAGATACATTGTAGTCGCCCCGAAACGGTTAATAAACAAATAGGAATTAGACTTGGAGGTGATAAAATCAACCTCAATGAGGAAATGACGGAGTTTATTGTACTAAGTCTGAGGAGCCTGTGTAAGGCCATAAATGGCTTTGTTGAGCTTGCACATAGATATGGGAATATTTTGATCAACAAATCCATTGCTGAACACATCATTATTTCTCGAAGGAATAAATAACAAGGATACACCGGAAAGACGTATACATTGTAGTCCAGCCCTCGAAACGGTAATAACACAAATAAGGAATTAACTTGGAGGTTTATGCATAAAACAACCTCAATAGCAGGAAATGGACGGAACTTCTTATTGTACTAAGACTGAGGAGCCTGTGTAAGGCCATAAATGCTTTGTTGAGCTGATGCACATAGAATGGCGAATATATTGATCCAAATAAATCCATACGGTTGGATACAAATATATAAACATCTTACAGGTCAATTGATCTAGACGAAATGCATTGTATTAACCATCCACTTCACTGATAGAGAGGGAGCACCAACCTCGGAGACGCTATGGTACGGAGAACACGGGAACACTGGGCCGCGCTTTAGCCACCTCATGGTAAATGATCATGTAGACGTTGATGATAATCTATTGCACCACAACGACGAGCTTGTAGCGTTGATAGTGCCATCAAGCTTGCTGTGTTGATGCCCAGAAAATTCATTTACAGGCCAACTATACTGAAGGACTCAACAAGGGAAACTAAATCTCATTTGTCATTATGAAGGAGAGCATCAAACTCGACARACATCGCAACAAGCCAATGTGGGTCTTTGAGAGCTTGGGCGTGAYAGGTAGGCTTAGACTAATCCACTGAGCAGCAACAATGTGGCTATATTTTAGGTTCAATATGAATATATTGTTTTTGGATCGAGTTATCATTGGGTGGTTTCAAGAGGTGGATAATATAGGGGTTAGTTTTGGTGGGAGAGACTCTATTGAGTGACATCATAATAGGAGTTTATAGGAGATGTTCCATGGGAGGCGGGTTATGAGAGGTTGAGGAGACTGCATAAGGCAACTGGATGATGAGTAAAGGGATAATAAAGGGGCAGCAGGGATTAGGGTGGAAAAATTGGCAAAAGATGTCCTAACACATAGGGTCCTTCAAACACTTCAGATGACAGCATATATGGGCAATCCATGGGAGTACCAACACTATCAATGGCTAAATMTGATAAGGTAAAAAGGAACTCAAACTCAACAAAAACAACATGACGTGAGACATAAATTTTTGAGAGGACAATTCATAACACAAATATACACTTTGGGTGAGAGAATAACCTAGAAAAACATAAGGAAGCGAGCGAGAGTCCTATTTATGGGATGTGTAAGGACGCATCCAAGTGTACAGTGACTACCAAACACCCATAGTTTAAAATATTGGGAGGATTTTGAAAAAGACACTCAAAAGGCTGATTGCATAAAGAGGTTTCATTTGGGCATTCGATTAATGAGATAGACAACACCAGCAAAGGCAAAGGGCTAATATGAGGAATGAAAGGACGATTGATAAGGTAATATTAAATTAGTTTCAATAATATGGTAGCATCTGCGTTCAGAACCATTGTGTTCAGGTTTGCGAGGTGGAGTAGTCAAATGTGATATACCATGAGTAGTGAGAAAGTCTTTGAGAGCTATATAATCTCYACCATTATCTGTTATAAAGGRTAACTATGGGTTTGTGAAAATATTTTTTTGGCAAGGGATTTAAAGCACTTGAATACATCCAGGACATTAGCTTTACTTTTGAGTKGGTAGAGCYAGATGTACTTTGATGACATGTCCTYCTCAAGGTTCCAYTGGAGCTATACGGGCATCTCCTGCCTCTTGGCAGTCAATACAATTGAATRTGCAAAGCAGCTAAATCTATAATTAGAATATGAACCTCTCATTAATTACAAYATTTTACATGAAYATGACTCTAATTTTTCAAAAATTGGACTTCACTGTACAATCTATTAAAATATATAAAAGTACAACTCTCAAGCTAACTRTACAAATATTCTAACAATCACAAATGGTTAGAGACCTAACGCTTCACAAAATTTATGTACGACATGACTCTTCTAAAACTGAGGTCCCCTAACTTCACTACACGTCTGTACTTGTCACTAAAACATATAAAATTAAGTRAGGTAAGCCCAGTGAGTTYCATGAGTGTGTGATAGTGTAYAATTTTGATAGCAAATATCTASAAAACACGGTGATTCGGTTTAAATCAGAAAAGCTCAAAYTGTTGTTGAAAAATCGATATCTTTAAATAAATATTTCAAAAATTCAATACTGTAAAGAAGAAACATGCAAAGAAAACATTTCATATCAAGTATCAAGAGAATCAAACCTTAACCATAAGAGATTTACTCTACGGGGTGATCAAGATATACCAACCTTACCGCTCCAATTACGCATGCGATTTACAACCGAACCCCATGAACAATAACAAATAAGTTGGCTAGCCGGGGCTATAGGAGTTGATYGCTACCAGGTTAAACCTCCTAACCAAGGGTACRAGCGTCCAATACTCAATGTTGGTACAATATAGTGCAACTGTCTRCCTGAACGGATTCGACRCATCATAGGTATAGTCTACAGGTTTTGACCATATGGCAACTCCCAAAGTATTGTCATCCAAGCAGCTRAAGAGGTCCTCGCACTGGGGACCAACCAAACACAGTACTTTATCCGCTGGACTAGTACCTTAAGTCACCGACTGAGTACTCAATCATTACAGTATAACCAAATTTCAATTCTGTCTCAATAACAAGCTTGTAAACTCACAAATTTCATGATTAAATCCATGTCAATTGTAAAAACAGTCATTCGATTGCTAAATTCGAGTTTTCATGTCAATCGAGTAAACATGGTGTATGATAAATAATAAATTTGATATGTCATRTTGATATAAAATCTACAGTACGTGAAAGCCTTCGAAATAACATGTATGACAGTTCTCCAAAAGAGTTGAAAGATATKATTATTAAAACATTTGGAAGGTCGTGAAAATATTTCTGTATAATACGATATATAAAATCACATGTATTTTAGAGTTTAATAAAACGTGAAAACTCACCTGAATATCCTTGATTTGTATTTTGGATCTTTAATTTTCTTGATTATTGTATTCTATAATTAGATTATAAGAAATCGTCTTAGTCTATGTCTAATAATGAGGTTACAATAACTTTAGAAAAGTGCATGATTCTTTACATGTTACCCAAGATCTTAAGATTTTAGGAAGCCAAATTTAGGTTTCTAGGAAATTGTTTGGTTAATAAAATGGTTATGTGGTAGGATTTYTGATTCGTAACAATGTAAAGGCTAATTTTGTTCCTATATTTTGTCTTAAAATAATAAGATAATAAATATATATTAATATAAATAACTCAATTATATATATCCTACACTTATYAATCTAGGACCCCATATCCTATGCATGTGAATATATAATATAAAGTACAAACCTTTTCAAAGTAATATTACACCAACACTTCCAAGGAGCACAAGTGAGCCCCCACTGCAGATGTCATACATTTCCTACCAAAAACTTTACTTCAAAACCTGAGAAACTAATGTGCATAATGCTACTACAACCATAAAAGRTGAATTATAGATGATCAGAGAATTTATTTGAATAGAACATTTAACTCAATGGAATTTACAGATTCAAAGACCATACTTTTAACKCCATTTGGTACCAAAGTAGACAATTGGCAATTGTCACAAAAAGGATCCCACCTCCACGGCCTAGAAATCTTCGTTAGTGGTGATTGGTGTATCAACCATTCTATCTTCATGCCTTTCTAATCTCAAACTTATATATAGCTGAAAACACGTTCCCTACTTCCACCAGAAGGCCTTCATCAAGAACCACCGTTTGAGGGACTTCTAAAAGTAACTCTTGGTTTCTTTTTTTTTTTAAATATATAAATAACTTAAGGATTTGTAAGAAGAAGTCACTTGATTGTAAGATTGTCGGCGCTTATACAGCTTTGCGATATTTAGATTATGGCAGAGTGAAAAATAGAGAGATTAAGAAAACATTAAGAAAAGAAACCTCAATGGAATTATTGYATTTACTAGTCTAAACCGAGAGCAAGGAAAAYTAAAAAASGGCTTTTGCCTACAAAAAAATTTATTGCATTTAGTTATGTATACCAATACATAGAAATAGGAATGGATGCTAGCAAAAGCAAATTCCAGAAAATCACAAACAACYAGAAATGATTTTTGTGTCATCTGCTTACCAAAACAAAGGATGATTTTTAACTGTTGATTACGTCTATCGATATGAAAATAGAATAGAAAATTCCTTGGCAGTGGAAACAAAATGATAAGAGCAAGACCAACTCAGGAAACTAAAAGAGAAAGAGAGAGTTGAGCGTGTTTGTGTCAGTGCTTGATGCCAAAATAAAGGAGAGAAAGAGAGCCAGAAGAAGAAAGAACAAATAAATAGAGAAGTGAGGCAGCAAAGCAGAGAAGAAATAGTGAAAAATTGAAGAGAGACAGCACTGGAGTGCATATATTCTAGGTGGACTTTGGTGCTTGCAATAAAAGAGGGGAAGAGACAAGAARGAAGAGACAGTGCATTTTTGAGAGAAAAGAAATCCCAAAGATTAGGTGCAAAGAAGAAAAACAATGGTGGTGGTGATGGTTTGACCAATACCACTTAAAATAAKGTGAGAACAAGAAAAGAAAGGTGAAAGGAAGAAAATGGCATTGGAAATTATGGTTGGTAAAGGAATAAAACAACACAAAAATAAATATAATTTATATTAAGGATAAGAATTGAAAATAAAACAAAATAGTGAAAGAAGAAATAAGAGAAATAAAAGAAAAGGAAATAKAATTTCCTAATATTATTATTTCTATTCTTATTCCTATATATAATACTAAGGTTCATTTTCTTCTAATAAAACTTATCGCACGAATTCCTTCTAGCCAATAAATCAAACTACGATTTGATTATTTTAAGGTAATTAGTAATTGTCTATAACTAAATAAATAGTCAACATATATTCTAATTTCTGACTTTCCCTAACTAGTCAGTATCTTAATTTCTCATGCAACTGCATTTTATGAAATTTCATGTTAATGGATAATAGTTGGAAAAGATTAAGGTTTTACATGTATTTTGCATAATGATCAATAAAAATAACATAGAAAWTATAGCCATCACATGATAAAACTAGCGAAGTCCATACATTCAAAAACACCAAATCCAGAGGAGAATTAGATGTAAGAGAAGTCATGAAAAGGTAATTTGTGACTTTATTGCAGTGGCCGAAATTACAAATAAAATTAGACGATTGACTAGGAGAGAAGGACACARATTGAGATGTTAATAAATGACGCGTGACTCTTTTAGATGAATGACCTAAATGACTATGACATAGAGAAAATGATTCATGAGATATTGTAAAGCTAGTACTGATGCTGACACACCCGGAGATGGAGCCCAAGAGTAGATGCTGCCTTTAAGTGGTCTTTAATAGAGGACGTCTCCCGTGCGAGAAACATTCAYCGGAAAGTGTGTTGGAGTAAAGATAATGATGTTGTTAGTTTGGCATAATTGAGAAACATATAGCAAAGTTTTGTTCATTAAAGGTACATAAAGAGCATTAGAAAATTTAAAGGATGAGGGATTATAACGTGGAGACAGAGAATCAATATGTGTAATTGGAAAACTTGTACCGTTGTTGACAATGATATCATCAAATCCGGTGTAAGGAAAACGAAGTGAAACGTTAGCAAGACCTGTTGTCACATGATGAGTGAAGCCCAACTCCAGAATCTATTGAGAGAATAATGGAGCCAAAGAGAGGGGTAGCACATGTCGGCCTCGACTGTGTTCTTAGCTGCACTAAATTAGTCAATGGGAGAAATTTGATGGTTAGGCGCCTCTTAGCGGAATGTCCTTGTTGTTCACATAATTGGCAGCGCCCTAGGTAAGGAAGGGATTCTGTTCGAGCRAGTCTCCAGTTCTAAAGGAAAATTTGTTGGAATTAATCACAGCCCTTYGATCCAAAGTGTATCAGGTGGGAATTTAATCATCAGTGTGATTCTTTGATAGAAGGAAATCACATAAAGGGGTATGTTGATGCCATTTTGAAAGGATTAAGAAACACAAAAGTAATGCCTAAACCYAATGATTTAAAACAAAGACAAAGATCCCAAAACAAAGGAAAAGAGAGGATTCAAGAAACCCGTAAGGATGAACATAAAGATGACCAAGTCAATTTGAGAATTTGGTATCATTTCTCCAAACAAAAAAGAGCTTTCGAATTTTTCTTCTTTCATACCTTTAGTGAATATTGAATTTTTGTACGAATGAGAATCTCCTTTGTTACACGATTTCTTCTTCATATAGATAGATATAGGATTTTTGGTTTTTTTTTTTTTTAGAAGTACATTTTGTGCTAAAGCCCTTCCTACCTCATGGAAAAGGATCCAATATCTTGAAGCGATCTTACCTGGGATAGATAATCCCAAATTTGTTTATAAAGAGTGAATCTAATTGTATTAGTATCTATAATTGATTGCTTTTTATTTTGTTTGGGTTTTCTAGAATTTGAACACGAGAACCCCTCTATTTATTTGGTGTACCTACTTGAGCGAGATGAAGGAAAATATTCATGTTTGATTTTGAAGTGGGAAGATTCTATAGGATCCTTTCCCAATTTTTTTTTTTTTTTTTGGGCACAAGTTAATAACTAAAAGACCCACTTTCTTAAGATTATGAGGTTCATTCAAATATGAAATCCAATCTTGGAAATAGAGCATCCCATTTTTTTTACTATCCAAGGCTTCGAGACATTTCGCAATCGAGAAATATCTACTGGTAGGGTGCTATCCGAGAATAATTAGTCGATCTAAGTTTATGAATGATTCTAGAAAATTCATTAGTAGAATGAAAAGAAATAGGGGAAGAAGGTCCCACAAGGAATGAATGGGAAGATTGAAAAGTTGGAAAAAGAAATATTTTTTGTGGTTAGACGTATGTGATTGGCTAAGCGTTTTATTCGAACAAATGTAGAACCAGAACGGATGGCGGTAAACTAATGAGCTCATATATCGATGAAGTCTATAGAAGAGTTATTTATCGGAACAATACTCTTATCGCTCTATTAAGAACAAGTAGATTTACATCGGGAGAAATACTAATGCGTTAGGAAAAAATAGTACAAGCTTCTTGATAATGGAATTCGTAACTAACCAATGAAGGATGGTCATAATAAAGTCTACGAGAAAATTTCAGATGTAATTGAAGGCAAAGAGAAGATTTTYGAGACTTTGCTTGGCAAACAGGTTTTTATTCAGAGCGCTYCATTATTCTTGTGGGTCATTCAATTTCATTACATCGATGTTGATTGCCTCGAGAAATAGAATAAAGCTYTTCTGGAGATTTATAATTCACGGTCTAATTAGAAAACATCTTGCTTTGAACATAGGAGTTGCTAAAAGTAAAATTAGGGAAAAAGAACCAATTGTATGAGAAATCCTTTGGGAAGTTATGGAAGGATATCCTATATTGTTGAATAGAACACCCACTCTGACTAAATTAGGCATAGAGGTATTCTGGTCCATTTTAATGAATGGGCGTGCTGAATGGAACACCTACACTGAATAAATTAGGCATATAGGTATTCCAGCCCATTTTAATGAATGGGCGTGTTATTTGTTCACATCCGTTAGCTTCTAAGTGGTTCAATGCAGATTTTGATGTGGATCAAATGGCTGTTCATGTACATTTATCTTTGGAGGGCTYGCTTTAACCGTTAAGAGCAGTAACCTATTCCCTATCTTTSCATTTTATCCCATCGTATCACATTGTGCCAAATTTTGAGAATCACCATCAATACCTTGGTGTAGGTCCAAGATAATTCCTTGTTCCATAGCCTTGAGGCTATTTACACKTAGTCAATTAAGAATTATTAGTACTAGCACTACATCTTTGATATAGTCATCAATTCTCTCGAGAGGTGGCAATTGCTGTAAGATATTAATGAGAAAGGCTTTTTCTTTACTAATACTTGTACTTTTTCTGGTATTCTGCCCAAGCCTAGGGAAGATTTACGGAGGATAAAATAAAAAATACACTGACAGGGYRGGGCATACTATGTGTAGTAATTCCACCGTCCACAATAAATACATAAAAAAAGTCAAGCCATTCTATTTTGACAAAAGGCCCACACCCAAGTTCCATACACTTTAGTCCACTATCMCCATCATTCTACCCCAAAAGGAAAGTATTTCCCYTTTAGGCYGATTGTGGCCGAGGAGGGATTCAAACCCATGACACCGTGGTTTGTAGCCACGTGCTCTAATCCTATGAGCTACAGGCCCCGCCTCATCTCCAGTTGTGACCTCTCGGGAGAATCAATGATTGCATCAATGATGCAAAGCTAGTACTAGTAATTATTAATTGGCTGGTTGTAAATAGCCCCAGGGCTATGGAACAAAAAATTATCTCAGACCTACACCAAGGTATTGACGGTGATTTTCAAATCTTGTAGAATTTGATACCATGCGATAGAATGCAAAGATAGGGAACAGATTACTACTCTAAACGAATGCATTTGCTAAAAATTAATTTTTAATAGAAATGGAAGAATAAAGGAATAAATATTTTAAAATAGCTATCTATCCTAGTTTAGGAGATTACAAGAATTACATAATATTAGCTTTCCTAATTTAGGAGATTATAGGAATCATAGAATACTTATAGAACATCCCTTATAAAAATAACATAAATGAGCTTTTCGTAGAAGCAAATTTGTGTGTTTCATTAAAAAAACTAAACAAATTAAAATTTCAACAAAAAGCGAATAAACAAAACAACATTTTGCCATTAATCTTAGGGGCAAATTTCATAGGGCAACCTTTTGAACTGCTGCTGAATACATGTATTGCAAGAGATAACCGGGCAAACTAAAACATCTAGTAGCCAGAGGAAAAGAAAGCAAAAACGATTCCTATAGTAGCGGCGAGCAAAATGGGAACAGCCTAAACCGTGAAAATTGGTTGAAAACCTCAATGCAAATATAACCTTAAATGCAAAGGTTTGGGAGAGGTGAATATTATTTTTATGTAAATTTTATATATTCATTAGATAGGGTGTCGATTTAGAATAGAAGGCGGTAGATTTAGCCCATCCATAATATAATTACTTAACCTGGAAGCTTGGGCAATTGGTAAGCAAACGTGTTGTGTTTGACCCCTACTTGTTGAAAAAGCTCTAGGCTAGACCTTCCTACGAGTAACAGTCAGTCAGAGCTGCATCGGATTAATATATTAAATGAGGATATCGGATGATCTAAAATTAGAAAAAGAATTAAAGGTACTCCCTCCGTTTTTTAAAGTATCTTACAATAGGATGTTTTTTATTGATTTTTAAAGTATGTCTCATTCCACCTATCAAGACACTATTAAATATATTTTTCATATTTRCCCTTATTTAATTTTTAAACAAACAGATAAGTCGACATATTTTCTCTCATGCAATTAATTCTCTTCTTTTCCAATGTAAGGGTAAAGATGTCACTTTAATAGTAATCTTAGACCAATTTATTGTTCACTTGGTCTATGTATTTTATCCTATTGTGACATACTTTAAAAAATGGAGGGAGTACAAGCTAATTTATAGGAAGAGAAACATGAAAAGTATTAAAAACAAAATTATGAGTTATTAATTACTTCCTCTTTTTTCAAATAAGTGTCCATTTGATT
>MEJB01000001.1:6955067-6988518 GCA_001752375.1 Rhazya stricta | reverse complement strand
TAAATATAATCCTGGATCCTGGTAAAGAAATTAAGTAAAATGTGTTTCAAATAAGAGAATTAAATTTTAATATATTATATATATTATATATGTATATATATATATATATATAATATATAATATATATACATGCACAGGATCCACGCCGATTCCGACATGTCCCCGTTTCCCCCCTGCGATCCGGTGCCCCGTGGCCCCCGCCCGCCTCTCGGTCGCTCCATGTTCACTGCCCCCCTCCCTTCGTACTCTGCGTCTTCCTTCCGTCTCTCCTGCCCTTCTTCTTTTCATCCTGTGCCCTTCCTCTCCTTCCTCGTCTTGGCTTTCGCTCGCTCTTGTCCCTGGTCCGCCCTTTCTTCTTTTCTCCTAATGTATTGTATCCCCCGGTTCCCCCCGTTCCCTTCGCGTCTCTTCCTCCATTCTCTTCTTGGCTGTCCGCCGGCCTAGCTTCCCTCGCTCCGTCCTAAATAAACCCTAAAGGTGGTAGTATCTTGTGACTTGTGTAGTGTTTAGCAGTTTGTATCTTTTGTTTGCATTTATGTTATTTGGTTTAAATTTTTTCCTCATTTGTTTATATTTTTATACTTATAAACAAAAGGGAACCTCATTATTATTCATTTACACGTAACAAAATAATTATTAAAAAAAACCAAATCAAGTTCAGCTGAGCTCACATAAGCAAATAGGCGGAACATGAGCTTACTATATGTGAGCCATAGCAGGCCAAGCATGAGCTGGAGCCATGAAATGTTTATACGAGCCAAACATGAGCTTAGTCAAGCTTGTCTCACAAAGCCCCATTGACAGGCCTATGTGCACACATCATGATATTGATACCATATAATCATATAATATATGCAATGTACTTATTGAGCTTCTGATAATTTTTTTGTAAATAGTTTAATTTTCTTTATCATTATTCTTTTTTAGGATTATTTATTATTATTATATCAATATTTCTAAAGCATATTGAACTTTTACTCCTGGAGTAGTAGTAKTATAAATTATTAACATTATATTATATTCATGAAGCATATTAAATAATTACCTAAATTAAGGTTATTTACTCCTAAAAAGTATATTATAATATAATTTTTTTAAAAAAATATTGAACTATCGTTCTTGAAAAAATAATATAGTCTAAATTAATATTATTTATTTTTGAAGAACATGATATGATGATTCATATTCCCAAAGAATATTGAACTATTATTTAAGTTAATACTATATACTCCTCAAGGGTATATTACAATCTAAGTATTCGTAAAGAATATTAAATAATTACTCTAAATTAATATTATCTACTCCTCAAGAGTACATTCCAATCTCAATATTCTTAAAGAATATTGAACTATTGTTCTTGAAGTAATAATAGACTGAACCAATTATTTATTAATATATTATTATTATGCTCCTGAAGTAGCACTTATTTTGATAAACAAGTAAAATAGTAAAATAYATCGGTGATATAATATGTGATTGCTGAGGGAATGCAGRCAATGTATGTCCTGTTGATATCGATTATTTTATCATGACTCTATATCGTCTGAAAATATATTATCCCTTATTTTTATTGTAGAACAACATAAATGAAAAATATCATCCAATTTGAGTTCGTTAAACTCGACATATTGAAAAAAGATTATTTTTCATAGACTCTTCATATCGAAATCCACCTTGAAGGGTTTGGGGGAGACAAGAAAATAAGAAAAAATAAATCCCAGCAGGATCGTGCAAGAGCACTAATTTTCCTTCATCATCATCTCCACAATAACTTAATAGTAGAGTACGTACCTATCGTACAGCCAATATGTAATGAATCTCCAAGAAAGATCAATCAAGAAAAAGAGGAAGTGGAGGTAAAAGTTTTYTTGATTTTGATGGTCGGGTTGATGCGATTCACTTAGATGACTCTTATTTTTTTSTCGATTCAACGGGAAATATTAAATATTTAATTGGAAGTGGTGTGTTAGAAAATGAGATTAAAATCTCATTTTTATGGATTTTTCCTTTAAATTATTCATGCACTTTCTTTAAGTATTTGAAGTTTTTATATTTGGACTATTTTATTATTTGGTTGAATTATTTTTACCTTAATATTTTTTATAATTTTTTAAATTTACTTTTCAATAGAAAATATTTATAGATTTATAATATATTGTTGAGATATAGTCTCATTGATAGTGCAACAATACACACCATATACTCAAGTACAAGAAGTATTTCTCTCATCTGAAGATGAAATAGACAAATATGAATATTACAAATGATAGTGTAAAATTTGTTTATTGTTTCRAAACAATTGTCATATTTTTATGTAGAAAGAGAAAAAATTTATATGCATTTATTGTTATGGAAGAACTACCATATTTTTATCTAGAAATTTATTAAGTTCTAAAGGTATCCATCAAAATGGGTATCATATTAAGACAATAAAAAAAGTGGTTCAAATATTTGTGTATCACCATCATAGTCTCACGAATCTTCATTGGATAAACTAGTCTCTCTTTCATCAAGATTGTATTATGCAAGATTAATGCACTTGAAGTGGATGATCTAGTAAACCATAAGTGTACTTGTCATCCAAACATTCTTATTATTTGGTATAATAGATTGAGTCATACYRGAWTTATAATGATGCKAGATATAATTAAGTAGGATCATGCAGCAGAAATCAAAAGGTAAATTGATTATTAGACAGTCACCGGTAAAAATTGGAAGTGAAAGTTTACATTTTTATAATAGAATTATGGTGATATAGGAAGACTTCTTTATACATCATGTGACCAATTAAAATATTTTATGATTTTAATTGATGCAATATTATGATGGTCACATTTGTATTTTTACACTGCAACCTRAAATTTGCAATATTGCGAGATTACTTRCTTAAATAATTCTATTACAATCACAATTTCAGACCATCAATTAAAAATATTTATTTAGATAATGCTAGTGTATGTTCATCCCATATTTTCAAGTTTATTTCATATCAATTGGGATAATTGTTAAATATCCTATAGCTTATGTTCATATCTAAATGATTTAGCTGAATGTTTTATTAAAGAGTTGCAACTGATTGCTAGATCATTGCCAATGAGAACAAAACTGCCCATAAGGCCAACTAGTTATCACAAATTCTCTCCTATTAAATTGGTTTTATGAGCTCGTCAATTGAAAGTTCAAAAGATTATCCATTTATAGAAGAATAGCAAATTCACGTGTCTAATCTTGTACTAATCCATCAAAAATTACTAAAATCACATTTATCTTCAATAATTGTTCCCATCCGAATGGAAGTCCCAACAGGAAAAGATGTTGATATACTAATAGTAATTATAAAGCACATCAGAAGTGTGGTAGTGATTTTAAGACATTAAGACATTCCAGAAGTATGGTAGTGATTTTAAAGCATGTCAGGAATGAGACATGCCTCTTGATTCTAAAGTACTCCAAAAACATGGTCAACCTCTTGGTTCTAAAGATAAAAATCCTCTAAAGAAAAGGGGATTATATAATTAAAAATTATCATATTTAGAGATTAAAGATAGCCAAGAGATATTGGTAAAGATATTCAAGTTTCTAAAAAAAATACAGAGAYCTCTTGATATCATAGATGATAATGAGGGCCTTGAACCAAGATCAATTGAAAGTGTCAAACACATGCTTGATTGGTCAAGATGGAGAGATGCAAGTGAATCTTAACTAAACTTACTACGAAATGTGAGGTTCTTTAGACTTGTTGTTCAAACATAACAATGTAGAAGATTAGTTGATTAACGAATGGGTACTTATATGCAAGAAAGAGATGAAAATAATGAAGTCATTAGATATAAAACTCGACTAAGGTTYAAGGTTTTTCACAAAGATAATGCATTGCTTATATAAAAACATATTCACCTGTAATGAATAAAATYACTTTTAAATATTTTGTAATCTTAACAATTCATGAAAATCTTGATATGCGTTTTATATTTATAGTCACTTTTATTTAGATGGATCAGTAGATAATGACAATTACATGAAAATCGCTGAAATATTTGATTTKTCTGAAAYACTTATTCGAGAAAATTATTCCATCAAATAGAAAAAATCCTTCCACGGATTAGAGTAATCTAACGTATTTGATATAATCGTCTTAATTAATATCTGCTGAATGAGTAATATAGAAATAACGATTTCTACCCTTGTGTTTTCATAAAGAAATCATATATTAAATTTACAATTATTGCAGTTATGTTGATTTAAGTCTAACTGTGCCTCCCGAAGAACTCAACAAAATTGCAAATTACATAAACAATGAATTTGAGATGAAAGATTTAGGAAAGACAAAAATTTGTCTTAGTTTACAAATTTAAGATTTTCCTGCAAGATTATTTACAGAAAAAATAATTTWAAAAAACTTATATGGATAGTRTACATCGATCAGTATTACTTATAGATCACTTATGGTCATTAGGTCCTCAAGTACCATACCGTAGTAGAATTAATACTTTTTCTATAAATCTCCTTACAAGTTATAATTTTCTAGGGAACACTATATCTTGAAGATTTGTTAAGCAAATTATAAGAGTTACATGCTCAAATCATTAAAAAATTATAGCAATTCATGAGCTTGTATTGCACAACTTAAAAGAAGGCTACATCAAATGAGATAGAACAAAGCATATTTCTCCAAAATTCTTCTACACGCACAAGCTTCGGYGACATCGATTTTCAACAATTCACTCAAGTGATAATAGGGAGAAAATAGATTCATCAGATTGGAATATGTCAAATCAAAGATGTTCCATGATCATCTACATCAGGGGGAGTAGCTGTACTCTCTTTTCTTCGTTCATGTTTTGTTTCRCTGAGCTTTTTAACAAGGTTTTAACAAAGCAATAATTAATTACTCCAACATCTAACTGTATTCTTTTTTTCTTAGTTTGGTTTATTTTTTCCTTTGAATTTTGTTGCTAAACAAGTTTTTAGGAGGCAGCTGTTCTATAAATTAGTCGTTCAAGAGGGAYTGTTGTAAATAATTATTGGTGAATGTCTTTCCTCTCTTGAAATCCTAGAAGCCCTATGATTTAACTTCTATAAATATAAGGCTTCAGTTCAGATGAATGATAATCATCACCCTACTCCTCTCCTTCTCTCTCTAAACTTCTTTTCTCTTTCCTTCTTACTCCATTCGCTTCAAAATAATTGTCCTTTTGGACCACACATTTTTTTCTTTCAAATTACTTGTCATTTTAGGAAATCAARAACGTATTAAATATAATTTTTCTAYATTACCCCTAATTAATTAGTCTTATTTAACTYTAGAATATCATTTTYAATTTGTTGGACACACACATTGGTCAAAAATATTAAATATCTACAAAAAAATTAAAACAAGGCTTAAAAAGTCATTTTGTTTAAAAATTTATAAGAATCAATACTTTTTTAATATAGGTAATCTTGTCTAGAAAAATAGTTAATTTGAAACGGAGGGAGTACTTCATAACATATTTGAATATGTTTTGYATTTATTCAAGAGACATTAAATGAGATTCAGAGTTTATTTAGAGATAAAAAGTAGAGAGGGAAAAAAATAATAATTAATTGATATGAATTCAGAAAAAGTAGAGATGATAGARGATGGATGTACAAGTTTTGATTTACATGTGGCATTTGAAAATTTTTCTTGTTTCAAAATACTTGCCGCATTATATAATTGAGAAAATATTTAATATTTTTTATCCAATTTACTATTTACTAATAATTTATTATTGTTTAACTAATGTTCTAGTAGAACTAAAAGTCCAACCTTAAAATTACACCTAACGAATGAAAAAAAAAAGATTATTATTCACTTCCCTAGAAATGAAAAGACCCATCCAATGGAACGAGCGGAGAGAGAGAGAGAGAGAGAATTAGGAATTGAAAAAACAGATAATTAAATTGTTAATGAATTAATCCTTTTATATAATATTATATAGTAAATTAATTAAGGATATTTTACTTTATCTGTATAATTTTTTTTTATTATATGTGAATTCAAAAATGGAGATAATATTAAATATTAATTATAAAAATATCATTCATTTTCGTAATATATATATTATATAAATCAATTTGAGTCATACATATTATATATATATGACTCAAATGATTTATATATTTGAATTGAGGGGTAACATCATGAAAGTGAGTGAGTCTGACTCTCCGGTCTCTGAGAAAAGTTCCAAAGAAAACAAGTGTTTCATAACCAAACGTTAATCAGGTGCAAATAGTTTGTCTTTGACCATAAAAAAATAAAATGTAAAATATGGCTAAGTCAATTCAGAATAGCAATGAGATTAAGTAAAAGAAGCTAATGAAATACTTTAATTAATGAAAAATTATTAGATCAATTTTAAATGGCAATCGCAATGCTCAATTTTGGAACACACAGAATGTTTTAGGAAATGACGGATGCCTACSTATTTCYTAGAATTAAGAAAAGGAAAAGCAAAAAAGGRAGGTGGGGCAAACACGGCTTCAGTTAAATAAAGATGCCCCCTTTTTCGCATTCACAAATTTCTCGTTCACATCCACGCCTGTTAACTCCTCACACTTACCACAATTTCAGATTCTCCCCCTTTCTAATTCCCTTATATCTCATCAAAGCTCCTTCAGATCCTTCTTCAGAAGGAAATCCYTCCTCCTATTTTATTTATAAAATCTTTATCGGATTTCCTTCCCAATTTCAGTTTTTTCTTCCTTTTCCTTTTCCTGTTAGGGTTTTATATGATCCAAATTTTCCTTTCTTTGTTTTTTGTTTTTCTAGAAACCTGACGATCATGTTAAAAGCAGTTTTGGTCAATCTGTTTTTAAACCTTATTTGAGTAGGTAGCATTCTTATACTTCACTTTATTTACRGAAGAAATCTGTGTATATAGATTCTGTAATTAGAGATGAAGAGGAAGAAGAGATCAAGAGCTTCAAGAAATAGCGTGGGTGGGGTCAACAATCCTGCTTCAAGGGAAGCTAATAAAAGCGAGGAAGAGGAGAAGGTTCTGAAGAGCCTGGTGGTGGCTTTTGGTTCAATATCTGTTGAAGAAGCAGCCGCTGCTTATAAGGAAGCCAAGGGGGAGGCGAACAAGGCGGCAGAGATTTTAGGGAATTCTTTGGCTGATGAAAGCGCGGCGGAGGATCAGAGCACCACCGGCTCTAGCTCCAGCGGAAATATGGCGTCACGCTCGAGTTCGGGCTCAGGTTGGAGTTCGTCAACTGCCTCATTGACCGAGGTGTTTGTTGATGCTGATTTTGCTCAGAAAGGTGTTAGRAATCACAAAGGTAGGCCCAGGAAAATTGTAGCGACAGCTGGGACCGTGTCGACAGTACTGGGGAAGGACTATCTGAGATCGGTTCCAAAGAGGAGTTCGACGAAATCTAACGGATATGGCAAGGGAAGTTGGAGTAAGGAGGATATGGAGCATTTTGTATACTCGATGCTAGGGGATGACTGTAAATTGAGCATGGGTGTGGTCAGAGACGTTCTCTGTGAGTAATTTATTTATATTATTATTATTGCTTTTATATTTTAAATGGAACTAATGTYCTGTAATAGATTCAGTATATGCTTGTATATGTTGCAAAACTGAGGTAGGAGTGCCAGGTATGGTTTTGTGCACTCCTAAAGAATTTTGTGACTCTATATATATATCATGATATTGTTAGTTAGCAGTGTAAGCTTTTGACACGATTACCAAATATTCTGTGCTTACCTGTATGTGTATGCACTCCTGTCTATCTTGTGCAAATGCTATCCAATTATTTGGATTGCTAGATTGGATTATTTCATGATTTGACATTGTCTTTGGCAGGTCAATGTGGATATGATGTTGACAGGGTAAGCCCTCCCTTTTACTTCTTTCTGATGTTTATATTATGATAGTTATTTGGGTTCTGTCACTACAGTGCTTTTAATGCTAAAAATACCTCGGCGATCTTTAGCTTCAAGTTTGATGACCATCATCAATCTTCTGCAACAACTGCACTCTTGAATCTAGAGTTCATAAGAGAACCTTCTGGAAATTCTAATAATTGGTTTCGAATTTAATGTTTTTGCCACTTTTGAAGATGTACAAAACAGTTTAGTTTTAAGAGTCCGTGACACTATTTCATGATGTCATTCCTACTGAACCTGATGAGTATTTGTTCCATGAAGACCTTTAATTCCAAGGATGAATTAATTATAGTGATTAGTGTGGGTTGCTCTTCTTGTTGGGTGTAACTGCAAATAAGAATTCAGTTCTTCTTTTGCTGCAGGACTAGGTATTAGTCTGTTGGGTATTTTGAATTGCCTTCGATGCTTCTTTGAGTTTCATTGTATGGGATTTCTTGTTCATCGTAAAAACTATTCGTTTATTTACTTTTAGTTGTTCCCCCGAAGTCATTTTCTTCCTTGAATTTATAAGCGCTGAAACTGAAATTCTGTTATGCTACCTTTTCACAGGCTCTGAATGTGTTGCTCGAATTATCCTCATCCTTTAGTGAACAGTCCCAGAGTGGCTGTAATAACGCTTACTATAAAGAAGATGCTCGCTCTTCTCTTGAAGCGAGTGAAAGTGTAAGATGAATATATGATGTTTTATATTTGCCTTCTTTAGTGTAAAACTYTTGATGCTTTTTGCCACGAATTCATACTTATAGTATGTCATGAACTGGTTTATATGGTTCAAGTGCACCCAACTGTTCTAATGAAATAGGAGYTTTGCATCTTCATTATAGATTCTGAACAAACAGAGCCATAATAATGGGAAAATCTAGCCRCCTTCTCTGTAGCCAAACTAATGTTTCTTAAATGATTAACAAGTCTAAAATAATAGGAATATGTTAAGAGATTTTGGAATTTGTAACTTTCTTGAGAGGAAAGTAGAAAAGAAAGTGATGTTCGTGGTAGATTAATATACTGGATATTCCTTGTGCTTGCATAGCTGTGTCATGTCTTGTTCCTGGCCCTGCTTCCTGTGCATGTATAGTTGTGCTGAGGGTTTACTAAAGATCTAAATATACTTTCTAGCATCTTTAGAACTCAAAAAAACTTACAAGTTTATTCTGTAATATCTTCATTGGCAGTGGGTATGYATTGGATTTTATTCTGTCTGTATGTTTTCATAAGACATTAATCTCTCAATTGTCAGAATATGTTTCTCTTACATCTGTAACTCTTGGCTTGTCTTATTGACTCCTCATGTGGCAGATAGAAGTTAGACTCTGACAATGGTTTTCCCTGGCTTAAACCAAGTCTGCTAACTTTCTAAGCGAAAAAAATATCCTTTAGAAGCCTAATTTTTTGTTGTCTTTATCTTCCATCTTAAAAGGCTCAGAAATTATTTGTAGGAACACCAATAAGTTTCTGTTTGTTAGAGATTCTAGAACCAAAGCGTCCCTTTCAAACAGCTTTTATATTATTTATTTCTTGAACTGTCTGAACATTTGCAGCAAACAATGACAAGCTTATGACTCACTTGTTCAACCCTCTAGGGCATTTTTGTCCCTTTTTTTTTTAAAAAAAAAAAGAGGTGCTTGTGCGTATAGTTTTTTGCAGATGACTGTGTCCCCATTTATTTTTCTGTTGTGTTCAATCTACAGTCGTAGAACTATACATCTCAGGTTTCTTTAATTAAGATTTAGGTTCTCTCTTGTATGTAACCTTTTCTTGGTTATTTGGGTTTTGGCTTGTGGCTATATACATGTACAGGTTGGTTAGCTAACTTGTAATCTTGCTTCTTACTATTATGAACTAAGCATTTGCACATGCACTGATTTCTATAACTTTGATTGGAATATTATGCCTGATTTTACTTGCAAAGGAGAAAAGTTTATGGGCTCTAGTTGAGATCAAAATGCATGTTTTCTGAACAGTTTACTGATAGGACATCTGACTCAGCTTCTCATTCATCCGAAAGTGATTTTCCCGATAGTGTGTGGTATACAGGACATCTTAGCAGGTATTTACCATTATATGGTGATAGCTTTTCTTTTTTKGTGCAAGTTATGGTGATACACTTTTAWTTGTTCTCTTCCTAGATGAGTGATTTTTCCTTTTACTCATAATACTTATTCCATCTGAAAATGCAAGATTGCTTAATAGTAAGATTGGAAGAGTAATTTTTGTCTTATTGAATGCCCCTTCCCTCTTGTAAGCAGCATTAATTGCATCATTGGATATGAGCAATAGGCTGAGGTGTTTATGCTGTACTAGAAATGAAAAAGCAGTATTCTTATATTATGATAGAAAGGACAGAAGGGAGTGAATCACATAAATGCTTGGTAGGAGATTGTGCTTGAACTGCATCCAAGGTGCACTCATCTTTGGAATATCTAGTGGTTTCTGGACAGGAAGAGGTTACCTTCTGCTTATGTTGCTTACCGCAACATACCCTTCTTATGCTCCCAGGTTTTCTAAAAATGGTAGCCGAAAAATTTGAAATTGATATATATAACTGTAATTTGAATATGGTGCAAAAAGAGATATGGATAGATGAATGAAGGAATGTGGACAGGTAATTCAATGGAGGTCTATAAGGATCTGCCTGAAATGAAGAAGTGGAAGGAAAAAAGGAGAAAAGGGTGGGGGGGTGGGGAAGAGGGGGGTTCGTGTGAGGATTTTTAGCAATAMGCTCGTAAAAGTAGAAAAGGTAGTAGTTCTTCTTAGCATAGAGTAAAGTTGGCATTGGAGAAATATATAAAATAAAATAGAAGAAAAAKAACAAGATTATCGTAGGCTTACGCATGGGACTGGCAAATCTTGTGCTGGGCTGTTTCTGCAGCAAGTCATCCCTATAGAGGGCTTACAATCTTATGTTTTATTTCTATTTATAAATTGAAGATTTCACCATTCAGAGGTAATTATAGAAGCTTTTCAATTTATTTTGTTTCAGGAATTGTTCCAAAATTGGTGCCACAGCTGAAGCCCATTCAAGTAGACAAGGATTTTTGGAACCAGAACTCCCTCAAAAAGTGTTGGAATCTTTGTTTAATATGCCCACACCTAAGAGTGCCGAACATGAGCCTAATACTATGAACTGGAGAAATATTGTTAAAAAAATGGCATCTTTGGGACAGAGATTGGAAACTCGCAGTGGAGATGGTGCAGCAGTGAAATCATCCCCTGGTATTTTTTGCATTTCTTTCTGTACCGTGATGTGTTGGATGAAGCGCTTGTCATGTGCATCTCTCTGCTTTTGAACATTGAGTCAATTTTTATCGATATTACCAATCTAAATCTTCCTCWTATTTTCTTTYGAAGATTTTTTATTTGCTTCATTTTCCTCTGAATTTGTTGGGTTGTCATGAGGCAGAAACAAAAAAGTTTTTAGAATGATGTATTTCTGCATTCCTACTTTTATTATCCATTAACTGTTATCCTTTGGGTCTGTGGTCCAATGAAGTTCCGAAAATAGAAGATAGGGTTTCAATTTTTTTTATTTTTTTTTAATGACACAAACAAAAGATCCATTTTGGTGAATAATGTTATTATAACAGTCCACCTTATTATGCCGCCTTGGAGGAAAATACTTGCTATTAGTTGATGTATCTGCGTGTAGAAGTTGCAGCAAATTGATTAATAGTAATTAGATTTGTTCATAATGTAGCTAAAGGCGATGAGTATCAGGTGTTCAGAGAAGCTGCGAAGCAGCATTGGGAGTCGATGAAATTTTGCTTTCAGAAGGTAGCTCATATTTTCTTCTCTTTGTATTTGTAAGCTTCTTGTTTGGGTATATAATTAAGTTATTTGAGCTTTTCACAAGTATAAGAATGTCATTTTGCTACAGGCTGCAACTGCATTTTCTAATGGAGAACGGGATTATGCTGCTTATATGTCTGAGCAGGTACATGTAACTGGTGGAAGTGATCTGGTTCTTATATTTGTCTCTTTTGTTATTGCTGTTCCTGTGGTACATCATCAGGCATGAAGTTGATAATGTGACATTATAGTAAGGAAAATTGTCAATATAGTCCTTCAGCTATTCACTGCAGTGTTTGTCCTTAAGTTTTTCCTTTGTCCCCCAGGGGAGGTTACACAATAAGAGGGCTCAGGAAGCTGATGAAAAGGCTAGTCAAGATGTCTTCAAAGAGAGGTTAGTCCTTTAGCAGAAYGGAAAAGTTCTTTTTTCCTTTCTAATACTGTCTAACTGAGCTCTCTGTGAGATTACAGAAACAAGACCATACAAAACATGATAACCATTGATTTGCATGGGCAACATGTCAAGCAGGCAATGAAGCTTTTGAAACTCCATCTTATCTTCGGAGCATATGTGCGCTGTAAGCATCTCTGAATTGTTTATTGTAGCAAATCTAGTGGTTGAGTATACTTGACCTCATGATATCGGTGAGATCTTTCTGACCTTTAATGTTAGACCAATTGAGTATGTAATTTCTAATGTGGCCTGCCTTTGCTATTTAAGCTGTGCGGTCATTCCGAGTTATCACTGGATGTGGGAGCCATGGTTTAGGGAAATCGAAGCTGAAACAATCGGTATGGGTTGAAAACTTCTTATTTTGTTGGACCACTAAATTTGGAAAATGATTGAGTCACTACTTTCACAAATCATGCTCAAACTAATGTGGCCATCAGATGATGTCATGTCCAACATGTGCATGCCATTCAATTTTCATATCAGCAAAATTCGTGCTAGGTTTTAGCTCTATACAGGAAAGAATTTTTATTCAGAATGGATGAAGTTTTTAAGAGGTCAAAGATTGAGAATTGAGCTAAGTGTGTAGAATCATGGTCTACTTCCCTCTTTCTTTTATTGTGGTAGAATACTATTACCCTTATCGAACAAGCAATTTGGGCATGATGTTGGGGATACTGCTTTCTGTGTCTTGACTAGAACTCCTAAGCTGTTTTAGACAATTTCCTAGGAACTGTTGGAAACTTGCCATAAAAAGTTCCGCTGCCTTCGGCGTTCAAATTTACTTGGCGAAAAATGGAGATAGAGWTAAAATCAAACTTTGCTATAAATTTTCACTTCAATCACTTAATGAATTTCCTTTAATTTATGCAGGTTATTAACCTTTTGGAAAAGGAAGGTATCAAATGGTGTGAAGAAAATAGGGGAACGCTGCTAATCAGGCTTGATGAGCAGACGCAATTCAGCTTTCTAGATGCCGACAGTGACAATGAGTAATCATCCATCTATAAGCACTAAGATATACTAATTGTTAGACATTTCCTGTAGATTTTGGCAKAAGTTTGCAGTAGTAACTACATTAGACAAGCCTTCTCTAGTGGCTTAGTTGTAACTAGTCCATTAGAAAATAATTGCTGTCCCCAACTTATAGATCAGACTGCWTTTCATGTACATKTCTATGGATGGAGTTTGAGMAAGAGAAGAGCATAATATGCTGTTGAGCTTAAACTTTGTTGTAATTATATTTGTATCTTTTCTAATGTATTCAAMTGTAAATTTGTAAGCTGAAGTTAGTGTCGAAAATGTTGTCAGAAGCAAGTTCTTTTTTCTGTGTTTCCAGTTTAAATGATCCAAACACAGAAACTATTTTTCTGTGCAGTTATTTCATGTCATTCAAATAATATATTTCATCACTTCGCGATGCAATCGAAAGAAATAGATARTATTTCTTCATCTGTTACAAAATAAGATGTCTGTAGGTCTCCTGTATTCACCCAAATCATTAGGTCTCCTCGCAAAGATAGATTTGAATATGCGCATGTGCCTAACAAGTGAAAGGTCTTTATAAAGTCTGTTCTTGGACGATGAAATCATCCTAAAAATGCAAACGCGAAAGCAGGAGGACAATTAGAAGAAGCAGATCATAAAAGTTGCAGCCCTTCCTGGAGCTAAGCTTCTTGTCCATTGCTTTTGAGCTCAAGTGGATAAACTCAAGCTCCAAGATGTTACGGTGTATCCTTGATGACAAGCTCAAAGATGTATCTCACSTTCACAATAGGGAATGAAAAGGTAACTTTAAAAAATAAATTTAAATGAAAAAGGCACTTCAAACATTGAAAAATTGAACATTAATTACTGAAGTTTAAAATAAATCACATATAAGTTACTTACACAAATAAAAGAAAAAAATAAATGTAATTTAGATTTRACAACAAAATTTAAAAAATTCAAATATTATCTGTTACATCAAATCAAATAAAACAATATTGACAAATATATAATATAAACATTCTCTAACATAATAAAATAAAATTAGTATTAATAAAAAATAATAAAAATAATAATATAACATTATTTCGTATTCATATTTGAGTAAACATCTAAGTCCGAGCTTAACAATAACTGGGTACCTCCTCAATAACTACTACTTAGCCAGAACAAATTCGAGTTGAAGTGGGTGAACACGAATCCGTTTATAGCACTAGATATAATAATATTTTATAAAATCATACATACACGTGCAAGCTTTTATGCATTGACGTGACATCTGCATCCTGTTAAGCTTTTTTTTTTTTTTTTTTTTTTTTTGTCCGCAGAATGGATTCCCAAAAAGTGGAAGATATTTCTAGGCTAGCCCAATTGCAGAGCCCATTCTAGTAGGATACGTACATAGCTCACTGCAAAAGATATTCTTTTCTAATTATTCTGTTCGATTTTAAAATAATTATCATTTTAAACAATTTTTTTTTAAATTGCTTCAATTTAGGAAATCAATGACGTATTAGGATCTCATTTTATTATCAAATATTTTGTCCTATCCTGGRAAAGTAACATGATTCCTCACTATTAAATTTTAACTTTTGAAGAATTAATTTGGTAAGCAAACTAACTTCTTATACACCTCAATTATTGCTGATTCTATATAAATATTCCTAAATTTTTCTTTTACTTATTTGTATCCATCAACTACTTACGATTCTCTATAAATATTCCTCAATTTTTTTTTACTTATTTATATCTCTCATCTTTGCAAATATCTTGAACTTTTGTTTTACTTATTTATATTCTTCATCTATTACAAGTCTCTATTTTTGCTCCGCCGCGTGTCTTAGACTTAGACTTAAATTGAACAAATGTTTTTAGATCAAATTTGCTTAATTTGGTCAATCTTAACCAAAGCATGTAACGTCTTTTACTGTCAATTTTGTCATCTCAATGCCATTGAAAATAACTGTAATCCCAAGAAAAAGAATAACTGTAAGGAGGTAGTATTCTGATTACTTCCCTAAGGATTCTAAAATAAAAATACACGTAATACGTTTTTAATAACCTTTTTTTTTCCTCCCTCCTTCCTTTTGTTCTTCTCCTCCATGAGAATATTTTCTCCAAAAAACTCCTAAACTCTTCCCAATTAGTTTTTTTTATGTTTGAAATTAATATATTAATTATATARGATAGAATTTTAATTTTTATATTCATCTTAATATCTTGAACTAACAAAAATGTCTTTCTTTCTCCGGAAGTTCATATTTTGGTTTTTATTAACTTCCTTATTGTCTAGCAAAAATATGATATTTGATTTAGTTCAATTTAAATAATTAGATTTATTTACTTGAAGGAGATAAACGTATATTTATCATYCTATTCTAATGCTATTTTAAATAGTAATTTAATATTGTTGAGTTCAATGCTTCGTTGATATCCATATTGTTACATTCACTCGTGAGGATAATTCACACAATTTGATATAAATATAAAGTCCTTCTCATTTACATTGAGATGCCTAATAAGATAATTAAATCTCTAAGTATTTTAATTCTTTGAATTTTCATTATGAGGAATTACATTATGAATATAATTTTATTTTTTTGTCAATCAAACGAGACTTAAACATATTTTTTCCTACATTATTCCTAATTGATTAGCTTTACTCCATCCATTTTAAATTAACTTTCATTTTGGATAAGA
Organism: Rhazya stricta; assembly: GCA_001752375.1. Classification (NCBI taxonomy): domain Eukaryota; kingdom Viridiplantae; phylum Streptophyta; class Magnoliopsida; order Gentianales; family Apocynaceae; genus Rhazya; species Rhazya stricta. Next base: position 6,972,679 of record MEJB01000001.1, on the reverse strand, counting down.
TTACGCATATTAAGAAAATGTTGATTCTTATAAACTTTTTAAACAAAATGACATTCATAACATTCTTTTAATTTCTAGTAGATATTTAATGCTTCGTCCAATATGTTTATTAAGATATTRAAAATGAYATTCTATAGTTAAATAAGGTTAATCAAYTGGGGGTAAAGTAGAAAAAAACTTAATACGTTCTTGATTTCTTGTAATGACAAGTAATTTGAAAAACATTTGAAATGGAAGGAGTATTTAACTCTAAAATATCATTTCCAATATGTTGGACACACACATTGGTCAAAGTATTAAGTATCTATAAGAAATTAAATGAATGATAGAAACACCATTTTGTTTAAAAGCTTATAAGAATCAATATTTTCTTAATATGTGTAATCTTGYTCAAAATGAAAATCAATTTGAAAGAAAGAGAGTMTAATATAGTCTTGCAAAATATCTCATGCTTAGGGGTGTACAAAATAATACCAAATCGACAAAATCAAATCGAAATTTTAATTTGAATTTTGGTTTGGTTGAGAAATTCTCAAATCAAAGTAAAACAAATCGAATTTAGTAAGTTAGTTAATTTTCACTCTTTTGAATCTTTGTCCAATCCAATACAAATGTACACCTAATCTTCTCTCCATTTTACTATATTTTCATCAATAAATTAGGTGTTTGATATGTCTTTGTAATTCTTTTGGTAGGTTGTTTGGCCTATATTAGTGTATGATTTGAGTGTAATAACTTTCACATGAAATATTTCATTTTCTTATTTTTAAAAGTATTAGTTTTCTTCGCATTATCCTTATGCATTTTTTAGTTTGTTTACTTATAAAAGAAACGATTAAGAAGCAAGAGGTTAAATGACTTGGTTTATATATGAAATTTGATTGCCTGATTGTTTAAATATGTCTTGAGCATTGGTTAGCCTGTTATTCACATCGTTCAGTACTTATAATCTTATATATCTAGTATCAGAGCAAGTGTTGCAAGAATAGGAAAATCCTTGACTTTTTGTTTACATCTTAGAGGAATTAAGTTAGGAACATATGTACAAAACTGAATTTCAATAGTTAAAAATATATATATATATATATATATAGCTTTAAATTTACTTCAAAATATTTATTTAGACTCTGAATAATGCTTTTGTAAGAGAATAATGGTAAATTATTTCATTTAAACTATGCATACTACACCAAAGTAGTTATATTAATATTACTCTTTTGTCCCTCTATTCACATCGTCTTATGCATGCTTCTTTTTATTGTAAATAGATAGTAAATAATTTTTTTAGAAATCTTAGAAGTCCATGAAGCCCATAAAGCCCATGAAGCTCTAGGGCTACTACAACTATTTTGTTGGGATGATCGTTAAAGATATTCAGTCTATTATTCTTTTTTACTTTTTTTCTTTTTTTGTTTCTTACATTATAATAATATATACATTTTTTATTTTTTAAACAAATGATGTTTCAAATATTGATTTAGATGAGTTATATCGTTTCTTGTTTATATGATAAAAGATTTCAAATAATTTTAAAACTATTTTTTAACACCAAATCAAATTAAATTGATGTAAAATTGGAGTAATAATTTAAAATTTTAAATGATTTGATTTCGATTTCAAAAATTTTCAATCAAAACTTTTGATTTAATTTAAAAATTAATAAAATCTGAACCAAATCATGCACACTGCTAAACTCTGCTATTACCATATGCTTGTGAGTCATCTCTTATCGTAAATTCCCAAATAACCCTCCTGCTTCAAAACGCATTCCTATTGGTCCGTGATCAATGATGTTCAATAGCCAACTGTCTCTCTGACATATCTCATAGTTCCTATGATCGCCTTCCTCGTACGAAAATCCCCTATAGAAGTCCCACAATTTTCACTTATCATTTTAATATTTTACCATATATACAGCGAAAAAGAGAGCGGAAAAAGAAAATGTGAATGACCAATTGCCTGCGGTCGACTCGAGCATGGAGGAGGATACCTCGCAAACCCTCACCGAAAGTATGCAGAACCACATCTCTTCCACCGCCAACCGCCAGTTGAGCTGCGAGAAGTACGGGGTTGGCGGCAACGAGGACGAGGACGATGAGGAGTGTGACGCCGAGGCATGGGAGACATTGAGTAAGAGCTTTAAGGAAGTTCAGTCAGTTTTGGATCAGAACAGAGATCTGATTCARCAAGTGAACGAGAATCATCTTTCCAAGGTTCCGGATAACATGGTTAAAAATGTTACCCTAATTAAAGAGATTAACGGTAATATATCCAAAGTTATGGGAATTTACTCCGATCTCTCGGTCAATTTCTCCAACATAGTCCAACAGCGCCGAGCGATGACGAAGAACAAAACAGGCAGCTGCGATAGCAAAGTGGAGCGCTCCTACTCTTGCTGATCCTCCGCTCAAATTCATTGGTGATGGAGCGACTTTAAATCTTCAGTAATGCTCGATGACTCCTCTTTTATTTTTTGTTTTGTGAAGTAATAAGCGCTTATTCTGTCAGTCTGGGTCTATAGTGTCTCTTTCTCTTAGTTGTGTCCTGTCTACGTCTTTGCGTCGTTTGCTATGGTCTGGATAAGTTTCTAGTTTTATCTCAGTCGGTTTATGATTTGGTTGTGTGTCTGGACTGTACTAATGAACTTCGTTCAAGTTAGTGGTTTTGAGGCGGTGGAGGTGGCATGATGAATGTGATCCTTATTAGTGCTTTTGATTTGTGTTTCCTCTTGATGCTAAGGAATCATTATTTGACGGGTCGCGGGACTGCTTATGACTTCATTGATTGATTGCCGTAGACGTAATTGAGGTATATTTACTTCTCACTGCTTGATGTTGCATTGTTCCCTAGCATTTATTTGATTTGAGTCGGCGATGGGCTTGATTCCTGGAAATTTTTAATTCCGTATGTATTATTTGGATTAGATGCTATAATTGCTAGCCACCTCGTTTTCTTATTTGTTAGCTACTCTCTGTTTTGGAACTCTGTTATTAGTCCTATCTTCCTGCCGTTTGGACTATCTATATTTAACTCCAGTCTAAATTGGTGCCACCAGAAGCATMGGAGGAAATAGTATGACCATAACAACCATGCATGGGYATGCACCCTGCCACTGTCATATTTCGCTTCCACGAATGTCCTGCTGTTTATTTTCATCTGCACCATTATATCGTGACTGAACCCACATTTGCTATTTTACATTAAAACTCATCTGCAATAAGCTTTGACTATTCAGCTACTCTATCTTTTTTCGGCTGGTGAAATTCATGTAAGGTCAGGAATGCCAGATTAACTGCGCAATTTACCATGGGTACGTTAGAAGTAGTATATAAAGATTTTGGTAAAATTTTGTTAGCATATTTAGTGTTCTTGTGTCATTAGCATAATTATAACTTAATTTCCGTGGTTGCTTGTGTGTAATAAATGTGGATCTAATATCAGCTATAATTTATTACTTAATCTACTTCCTCATCTCCTTTGGAGAGATTGCTGTCATGGGATTACATCCTGTCCTATCGAACTAAAGTAGCATGCTTCTGTTGGAAGATGAGTGTCTTTTTAGTTGGATTCTTTTGGATTTCCTCTGTCAACTGTTCGTCATGCTTCATAGAATTGCAATAGAGTCTGCCATTTTCTTTTTTCGGAGTCAAGGAGTCACGAGTTATCTCCTTGCAGGGAGGCTGGAATTATTAGTAACATTGTCCTTGATGTTTCAATCAAACTATAGTCTTTCTGCTCTTCATAGGAGAACTCTAGGCTTCTGTAACCACATTTAGGAAATTACGAGGAGTTTAGTGGTGACAGTTATCCAGAATTTCTAGTTGTTCAAATTGAATTTCTCTTTTCTGTCTAGAATCAGGATAACTCGTTACGACATTTGCACTAGTGTCTAGGAATTTTAATCAATGCCTAGGTCAATTCTTCTTTCGGAAGTAACCTCTATCTTATGGCTTTGTGGAAATTACGACTTCTGCAGTTGTAGATTGTTTGTGCGAAGTGTCATTATTTGTTGAACCATTCTTTTAACACTCTGCTACAGAACCACGGAATGGGACTTAGTCGCAGATTTTGTAGGTTTGGCATACACATTATCAGTTTCCCTTTACTTTCTGGAATGCAATTATCAGTTTCCCTTTACTTACGGAATGCAAAGATGATTGAAATTTAAGTGTCCAGGATGATCGGGAAAAAAAAAAAAAAGGATAATAGTTGGCCAGGCAGGTCGGACAATACTGCCCGGAGATCGAATGTGACTTCAGGAATGGGGGAATTATAGTAAGACTTTTTTGCGATCTGGTTGAGGACAAGATTCAAAGTCAAACAGGGTGAACTGTGGCGAAACTTATAACCTTGGAGGAACTGAGTATGTTTCCTATTCCCCTCTTGTTGTCTGATACACCTTCATATGCAGGAAGTTGGGAAATCCGTGAGGTATGTGAAGTTAGGGTACAGGGTGAGGGGTGTCCTGGCCAGATTCTGAGTAATGGTTTGATGGTCTCAAGTCCCCTGATTTTTATCATTCTAGGGTATAGCTCATCTATGCCGAATTTGTTTTTATGGGACTGTGCGTTCTAGGCTCGTCTTCTTGCGGATCTATTTTAACTACAATTTCTGGCTTGTTCCACTAATTGTTGCCTGAAAGTTTTTACGCATCTACTGTCTCTTATATATATAACTAGATCTGTTTTGCAATTTTGTTGATAGTTCAGGATGGCTATATTCTTTACTTCAAAGCTCTCTTCGATGTAAAGTTTCATTTGGATAGTTTCGTTGAACTGATGGGTCCTTGTAGTTGCATTGTACAATTTTCTCAAATTCTATAATCATTTCCATTGTAAGGTTAATTTCCTTTGTTGCCTTGTACGTTGGGTATATGCTTGTAGTCGCATCATGCAGTTACTGTTTGTGATAATTGTAAACATATGAAATTAGTATTGTCTTCTGCTCTTACATTATTCAAAAAGGCTCGCTTGGCAAGTCGTGGATAGCTCCAGTTCGTGTCTTGCATGTTTACAAAGACCAAGCCGCATAAACCCTGCGAAGGACATGGATACATTGTCGCGTCTCTGTTTGCTAAAATGGTCAGCCTTTTAAATCCACAGATATACTATTCTCAACACTTGGGAAACGGAGAAATTTGTCCAATTTTCTAATCTGAAGTGTAGTCGTTCCCATTCCAATTAAGGCTTGCGCTCTTGGAATTCAAATTGTGCAAAATATATGTGAAAAATTAGCGAAAGCAAAACTAAGTTCGATAAATCAGTTATCAAAAGGAGGATTTCCAGAATGCCTCTCGATAAKGAGGAAAGGCCGGTGTTATTTCAGTTTCATAAATCATTGCCCAAAAAATTTCTTTCATCTTTCGAAAGCATGTCTTTTAGAGTACCGTATAATAAATTTTTGTAAAACCGATTAAATAAACAATCAATTGACACATTATAATGTTACAATCTAATTGAAACAGACAAGCTAAGGCCTACTAAGTACTACCTTCACTTTCAGCACGCATGCACGCATCTATCTTAGAGGAAACATGTAAATTCTTCCCAAATTCCAGTCAGAATATTTTATAACATGTCTAGATGAGCAGAAAACATCCATATACTGTGTAAAATCAGGCTGCGCACAACCTTAGCACTTCAATTGTCCAAGTTTAAAAATCGAATCCCATCTTCATGGTTTTAGCAAGTAAAGAGGACCATATGAAGATTTCCTTAGTTTAAAAAGGCCACTCCCTACGTAGCCATTCGCCACGCAACTAAGCTCATCTAAAATAGGTCAGCAACGGGATGTTGACCATAATTAGAAGCTTCATTACACWGGAAGTTCGCCRCTGTCTGCAATTACCACTTTGCTTTTCGGTGTTCCACTTTGCCTTCCTTCAGCTTCAATCTTATAAACTACATCCATCCCCGATAATACCTTCCCAAAGACAACATGTCGTCCATCCAACCTGTTATAGGGGGAAAAGCAGAGGGGGTTTTAGAACGAGGCAGCAAAGGAAATGAAGAAAATGGGAACGTACAAGTATTGGAGGTTTAAGGCAGGCGGGATAAGTAAAGCTCCATTTATGTTAACATATACACCCAGGATTTGGAGAAAGACAATAAACCACTCTCCAATGCAAATATAAGGCGAATGGGACAAATTTTCAGCAGTTGGAAACTCTTAATCTAAGAAAATAAACACACTATAGGCATATACAATGTTTTCTGTAGTGTTGCTATATAATTACCAGCTGGTTGTGACAGTAGTAATGAAGAATTGTGAACCATTGGTGTCAGGACCAGCATTAGCCATTGATAGAAGACCTGTAATTAAATATTGTCAACCAACAATGCAAGAAATTGGACCAAACAATTAACATAATGTGTATATTTGGATCTAGTAGATAAAATTATACCTGGTCCAGTGTGCTTAATCTTGAAGTTCTCATCAGCGAATTTCTCTCCATAGATAGATTCACCCCCTCTACCATCACCAAGGGTGAAGTCACCACCTTGGATCATGAAGCTGGGGATTATTCTATGGAAGGCGCTTCCTTTGTAATGGAGAGGCTTCCCACTCTTTCCGACACCTTTCTCACCTGGAAGTGGACACTGACGTTCAGAATCATAAGGATGAAAGATTTCATAACACCTTGTAGTTAACCCGTCAAATTATTGCTAAAATAGGTATAGCTATTCTACTAATGATACCAAATCCCAGATCAGATATCTATCCCCGAGTTGGTACTGTTATCAAGTTTATATGCTTTATCTTTTGTATATAACCAATTTAACTTCCATTTAAATGAAGAGAAAAAAAATTGAAGTATAGCACAAATCCTTTACATAAAAGAAAAATAGAGAACTCATGAAGACAAGGGGGAAAAAGGACCAGGAAGGGAGCTAGTGTTAGTATACCTGTACATAAAGCTCTGAAATTTTCTGTAAGGATAAAAAAATAAGAAGGGGTTAGAAAGATTTAGTGAACAAGCAATAAGAATGAAATCCAGTATCTCTCATCTTATATCATCATCGTACCAGCTGTTTTGGGAACAGTTTTTCCAAAGAGACCCATCACAACGCGCCCTGTAAATCATGACGTGAAACTTTTCAGGAGAAAGGAAAAAGAAAAAGATGGGAGATACAGAACTGAAAGAACAGCAGATATGTGAAGTCCATTCGCATGACCATTCTGCTAATTAGCTCAAAAATACACAAAATCAAAGTTTGAAAATAGAGATGGTCCAATTAGAAACAGACTACCAATGATAGATGTAGGTTGAAACATAAAAACAAAGGGCATACCAGCTGCTTTTCCATCAATCTCGATGTCAAAGTAAACTTTGTGGGTCACTTCTTTCAAATCCTTGTCCGATTTCTTAGCCTGCAACACAATTACAGTTTCACAAATCAAGAAGGAGCTATCCTCCACCTATCGCCATCCTTTCTATATATACGATATCACGAAACGATTGCAGAACTGTACTCAGTTACATACAAAAGTTCCAAGCATTCTTCCTTCCTGAAGTAAAAATGCTCTCTTATCTCAATATTACTAAATAACGAGATCAATTAAATTATCAATAATTAACAACAAAGCAGCAGGAATGAATCTAATTGTCTCTCATAAAACTGTCACTATATTTCGGATATCTAGTATTGATTTATCTAATTATTTTTAAAAACCGCAAAGTCATACAATATTTCCGGGAAATTATAACTTTTCAATAATTCTACAAAACTAAATGATCATTAAAAATGAAACTGCTGCAGTATTGAAATTCCTTGTCGGGATCCATTACCAAAAATTTTCACATTTATGGACAACGATCAGCAGATCAAAAGTAATTTTAAGCTACGAATCTAAGACGAAGATCTGTTGATAAATTTGCATAAACAAATAATGTCGCAATCGCAGATCGAAGACATAAAGCACGAGATATTAGAAGATAATTGGTGTAGCATTTACCTGAGTGAGAGATAGGATTCCGAAAAGCAGGACAGTGCAAACGAGGAGTGTGAGCCATCTCGCCATTGTTAACCTTCTCTGAGCTTCAGTACCGAGTCTGACCGAGGGGTGTGAATAAATTATGGGGTATGACGTTTAATAAAGAGTCCAAAGTGTTTGCGAAGTTTTCCAATTTAAGAGAAGACGCCTAGCCCATTGAGGTGTTCCTAATCAATGCTATTGGTCCGAAGGTCCCGGTCTCTTGTACATGAAGACGGTGGAAAATTTGCCACTAAATATGGGCTGTCCTAGAATTAATCGGCCCAGAAGAGTCTGTAGAACCTAAGACCACTGGATGGGAAACAAACTTGCGGATATTTTGTATCTTTTTCTCCATAATGGTGGAAAAAATTATAAATATGGCAATTTAAAGTTGCCTTTTGTTTGCATTAATTATGAGGTTTTTCCTAAAAAATATTTTTAAATTTTTATTTTGAGTGACAATTTTCAAATTTATTAAAAATACGTTCGATTTCTCATTCTTAAAAATTATTTTTGAAAATAAAAAATTTAAAAATATATTCAATTTAGAATTTAATAAAAAATATTTTGACTATTTTTGATGAAACTAGCTGTAAATTAAATTTTAAATACTAGTAGTCAATATTAAAATTTTTTAAAATTAAAAAATAAAAATAAAAATTAAGTGTCATTTAATTAATTATAAAAATTTTAAATAATTACTACAAAGAAATAAACAGAAAATACATTTTTTGTATTTTGGTTGTAAGAGATTGATTTGCTTGAAAATGCTCAAAACAACATTTTAATTGTTTTTAATTTTCAGTATAAAAAATTTTCAATTTTTGAAAATACAAGAAAGAACGCATCTTCAATATTTTAGAGAGTTAGATCACAAATAATCTAATAATTATTATTGGTGGTGGAACCAGATATTTTACTGGCCAGATAAATTTTGGAGGGTCAAACTATATATTTTTAATTTTATGAAGTAAAATTTTATATTTTTAATTAGGTATAAAAATCAAATTTTAGAATTTTTGTGAGCCCCAAGGCCTCCTAGGCACTATGCGGCTCGGCCACTGGTGATTACACATGGCATAATTGTCTTATTGTGAATTATACGTCATCTCACTATGATGTTTTCTTTTTGTTGCATGACAGTTATAATGTGAAAAATGAATTAGCATACGCGTGACTTATTGTATGTGTAAAAAAAAAAAAAAAAAGGGAAATATGGGTAAAACGCTTATTTACAATAAAATTTTGTGTAAAAGGTCATTAATTAAAATAATAAAATAAATAGTTCAATAAATATTATTTTTACTTAATAAATAATTAATTCATATTTATATCCTTAGTGTATTTGAACATTACGGGATAGTCTTATCTTCAATTTATATGACTTTTTATTTTCACCAATCACAAACATCTTCCATATATATTTTTGAAAGTAGTGCGTTTCATTCACTTCTTAGTCCTTTTCTTCTTCTTCTCCAACTTTCCAGTTCCACTTTTTCGAACATTCATCATCATCCCGACCTATCTTCCAGGATTTGCATCATTTCAACTTCGTAAAGAGCTCAGATATCTTAGCACATTCTATCATAAGTAAAAATCTCACTTTACATGCAAAAAATTTGAAATTTCTAGGGTTTATCAATAAAAAGTAATATATAACTTGATACCGTGATTCCAAGAATTTATTTTTGGTAAAATAAGAGTGGATCATCACAAAATTTTAATTTCTGGTATTATATTGGTGAGTGCGTTCACCACAACAGGCCGTCGTGGTGGACAATATATATGCACCACAGAAGGCCACCGTGATAGACATGTCTACCACGGTAGGCATTTGTGATGAACACACACCAATATACGTGCATCACAACAGGCTGCTGTGGTATACATTTCTATCACAGTTGCCTGCTATAGTGCATGTATATTGGTGTGCGTGAAAAATGAGGTGTGGGTGATTGGCGTACTCGACCAAACCCTCTTGTAGAGTGGGAATTCATGTACTATTCACCTCTTATGAGGTAATATTCACGAAAAGATTAAATTATGTTAACAGCTTTGCAGTTCTACTAATAGAATGTGATCGGGTTCCAAATAAAAATTGCCTACTGAATAGCCTAATGATTAGACGATACAGTAAGTGAGCTCAAGATTTGAAAGGGAAGTTTTCGAAATTTTTTTGATGAAATGGAAATGTTTGGGAAATTTTATCGAGGAAGTAAAATTTTGAAATTTTATGACATATAGTGCATGATACATGCATTCATGCTTAGAATTTGCTTACTGAGCTTTATAACTCATTCTATTTCCCTCATTGTACATTTCAGGTGATGATTAGCCAGATGATGCATGGAGATTGCTTGCATGCAGGCTTAATACCTAAGTGTTTTAATTTGAATAAATTTTCTTGAACAATGAAAATGGTTGAATAGAGCAACTTTTTTGTTTTGGTTGTTTATTTTATTGATTTATTTACTCATTCATTTGTTCGTTTGAGCTTTTCGTTAAATTGCAAATATATGAATATTTACTTGGTAAATGATGTTTTGAGATGGAAGTTATTTCCATATAAGTATTTCTTGGTAAGAATATTATTGGGATTTGAAGTTATTTACATGTGGAATATTGGAAATGTTCAATATAAAATTTTCTGATTGTATATAAGGGAAAATATTAATACTACAGAGGAAATTCTGTCGAAATTTTTGCAAACCCTTTGTATTACGATATCTAAAAAGTTTATTTTATCAATTTCCGCAATCCAGGTAAAGGTAAAATTGGTAACATTCTCGAGTTAGATCAGTTTCTAATTTGGGAGTGTTATAAGGTGCTTCGCCATCATCTACAATAGGGGCTGCTTATGCTTTACTCTCTCCTAAACCATCGTCTTCTTCAATCTTTTCAAATTCTTTCTCCAAAAGAGTAATACAAAGAGAAAATTCTTTACTAATTGAGAGATACCATTTCAATTGGTAGTCGCAATAAATCTTGGTGATATCGAAAAGTTAGATTTTCGGGCACCATACTTGTCATCTCTATATCATTTGTCCCATAATCTATCTCTAGTGCCTCTAGAAGTGCTTCATATAACTCAACATGGGTAATGTATTTCAAAATAAGAACCAGAGCCACATTTGCTGAACTATTATACTTCCATGTCCACCCACCACCACCTTGTTTCTCCTCACCAAAATAACAAAGAGATATTCACAAATTATTCGAAGTAGCCATAACTGCAATTCAAGTGTATCACGACAAGTTGTTGTCAGGCTGTTATGACGCAAAATATTTAATGAAATTATACTAGTTTTAGTTTTTCTTAATCTAAATCAGCTGAAAAATATTTCTGTCTAGGAATAAACTAAAATAAAAATTACATATGTTCATCACAACACACAACCGTGATATACAATCTATCACGGTGGCATCCGATGATGATAAGTATTTCATATTAATCATCACAGCAGGCAATCGTGACAGACATTCTATCACGGTGATCCGCTGTGATGAGAAATATTTTATATTAATTATTATAGAAGACTACCGTGGTAGACATTCTATAACGGTGACATTCTGTGATGAGAAAATATGAAATATGGACCATCACATCCGGCCATCTTGATAAAATGTCTACCATGGTGGACTTCTGTTAGGTATGCTGATAGATTAACTTAAACAATTTCATCACGGACACTGTTTATCCATATTTATAAACGATAAGTGAGCCCTCAATTAATGCAATGTAGTATATGGAAGAAATAGATTATCATGGATACTAATTTAGAAATTCGATTTACATATAGTGATAGAGATAAGAGCACCTTTTTCTTGAAGAGGGTTTGGCTTCTTTTTGCTTTGGTCTTCAAGGATAAAATGGGGAAGAAAACTCTTAGTTCAAAGCTTTCAAATGAGTGAATGGAGAAGAAAGAAAGAAGATTTTGTTGTTTTATTGAAATTTACATGAGGCAGAAAGAGAAAAAAAATTAGCGCATTTCTGCTGGTTATGGGCAATTAGGATAATAATATGATTTTTTGTTATTTAAAAAATTTATTCGGATAAGATAATTTAATAATTTAATATAAATGTGTATTTTAATCATTCAATAATATATTTTATAGTTTCTCTAATAAATGATGTCTTTTAGTAAAAATTATTTAAAGAAGGACATTTTTTCCAAATACATTTGATTGATTAGACTTTTTAACAAGGAATTAAAAAAAAAAAAAAGAAAACGTACTCGTGACTCGCGAGCAACTTGTTGCGTAACTTTAAACTGTTTTCTAATTTAATTTCGAGTGAGTTATCTAACTAAGAAAGAATATTCGATTCAAGATTCAAATGTTTAAGTTGTGCTTCAATTATGGACTAGCATAATTCTATATAATTAATTTTAAGTCAACTATAGTATTCGGTGCTCATTAAGATTAAAGTCAATATTAAATTTGAGTTTTTTTAATGTGTTTGAATTCAACAATTTACGAGATGTTTGGTTCGCATTTGTTAATTGGAATCACAATGGAAATAATGATTTGATGGTGCCTATTTGATTGAAATTTTAAAATGAGCATAATTGATAATATTTTATTCAAATCATTATTAGTAATGAAAATAAGTCAAAATTTTACTTTTTCTACTGTTGGTTAATGTTATTAAAATTTTATTACAAAATATTTTCTTTATATTTTTCTAAAAGATAACAACAAATTAAAACTCAACTTTTAAAATATAAATTTTTTATTTTTAAAATTAATATTAAATTCAACCTCATGAACCCATGAGAACAGGTGAGATTCTTTTTGTCAAAAGCTCCAAATTTTGATTTTTGAGTTTGGATCAAAGATAATTAGGGAGGGATAAGGGAGGAATGGGTGATACCGAAGTATAGAATTATCATGGAATTATTATTATTCCTATTACTCCTAATCAGATAACATTAATAAGAAATATTACGTCTCATTTTTATTATCCATAACCAAACGGCCCCTTAGATATAAATCCGACTCATTTACAAGTTTAATCACGATTAACACTCGAAGTCTAGACATTCGAGCTTCAGCAGTGAGTATCATTGAACAAGGAAGAATGCATAATAAACACATTTGAAATAAGTTGTATTCTTGGATTGCTTCACGCAGATGCATAATCCCTTCAATGTTATCATATTCGGACAACAAACAGAGTAAGTAGGGAGGGATAAAGATCAATTTATTTCAGGTACTAAATACAAGAATTTTATTACAGTGCAGCTGGGCACCAATGTGCGTCTCACCCTCGTATGTGATCCGAATATCACGCCACCAGCACCCGAGTGCCACTGCTTCTAAACCGAGGCAATTTTCAGTTGATTCCGACGAATGCACGACACTGAAACTCCCAGTAAGCCTTGGCTTCTAATATCCGCTCTCTACGTTCCTTCTGGCTCCGTTCTTCCCAGTATTCTGGAAATCTGCCCAAAAAGTTACACGCTTCATCAATCAAGGAATGCCTAATTAGATATGCGATGACTAGGAAGGCTCAAGCATTCAGTCCTGAAAGGACTTACTTTCGGCTGAGTAATTTGCGTAGCTGAGTCATGCGAACTGCACCTTCAAACACCTTTTCCTGATCAAGTTAGATGATCCATAATTGAATCAGAATTCATTTGATGTGCAAATTGAACTGTTAGGTTGCAGGATATATTTGTGTTTGCTTACTGTCCTGCACAATGGGCATTTCGATTTTGAGTTCGCAAACTTTAGCCCATCAATGGTATTAACTGATCCAGCAGAACAAGCACACTTGTAGCAGAAGATGTGACTACATGTGAGAGAAACCGGATCAAACAAAGTTTCCTACGGCCAAAGAATCATACACAGTAATCTTCGTCAGCTTGATAGCCCAGGGTGGAATGCTGTTTTAGTCAAGTTTGCTTATTAGTAATCCATTAACTTACCAAGCAGATTGAGCAAGTTAGATCAACAACAAGAACCCTGGTATCAGAAAGGGTAATTGAGAGGGATGGTCTGCCTTCACTTGTTTTTAGCTCGCATTCTTCAAGTTGACCAGGAAGAGTTCTCGTTCTGTTCTTCCTTTCTCTCGCATTAATCTGGAATGCCATAAGTTCACCAAGGCAAGGCGATTTAAGGTCCTCAAGCTGCAGATTTTCGAACTTTGTCTTACCTTTCTGGCCTTTTATGTTGCAATGAATCTGTAGGCAACAGCACAGTTCTTGTCAAGCTGTAAAGAGAAAAATGCAGTTTTTTTGGCCTTCGCCATTCCAAATCCTTTCTTTTATGCACTTTCCACTGCCTCTTAGTGTTAAAGTTGCAGGTTAATTAACTTTATTTTCTCTTGTGCCATCGAATGCACCAAAGCAAAGATCATTACCTATTTCTGATTTTCTTACTCAGTGATTGTTCTTTTCAGCTTAAGTTCAAAGAAGGCAATGGTATGATCAGATTAAGTTTTTTGACGAAAACTATGTCACCACCTTGTTGAATTTCCTTAAGATTTTGCATATGGCCTCTGAGCTAATAGCAGGATGATTTCTCGCTGTCTCTCTGTCTTGTCTGACTGTCGCATCCTTCCATAGTAGCCTCTTTCTCAGAAATGTGAAATATCTTTGCATTCCTAAAGCCACCTGGCTCTTGAAAACCATCCCTGCATGCTYGTTGAAGGAGATCATAGTTCGCGAAGTATTTTTCATCAGATATTGAAGAACTCCTCTGCATACTACAAATGATCATTCAATAAAAAAACAAAAAACGAAAAAATAAAATAAAAATTGCTATTCTCAGACTTCAAAAACTGCAGAGTTGAAATTTTTTCTCCTCAAACGTTTCGAACTTCCTGGACAGACCAAAACAGATGAACAGATAAAATCTTTTCATCTTGCCGAGAAGAAGATTGGGGATTAAAAAGATGAAGTTCATAAGTTGATCAGAAAATAGACATGTTAAAAAATGGTTTTCGGGAGGAGACCTGTGCAACCCTTGAGACATGATTTATGAAGAGGGTCATCTTTCTGCTGGATCATAGAGTCCTTTCTTTCATAGTTCTTCTGAAAACTCATTTGAATTCTTGGACTTTAAGTCACTTCAGCTGCAGGATCAGGATGAAGAATATTCCTCAATTCTTGCAAGTCTCAGTAAACTCGTTTATCTCATTATGCCCAAATGCTTTTTCACCTGAAGAAAATCTGATTCTACAAATCCGGAATATTCTCCATAGGCTTAGTAAACTTTAGGATAAATATATGAATACGAGAGGTCGGACAAATAAGGATATTGATGATCTCTATGGCTGACGTTAGTTTTTAGGAATTCTGGTAATTCAACTTTTCGCCATAAGGTTCGGGTACGCTATTTAAGAAAATGCAGGTCACAATCACAGAGCTCAGAGAGGCTAATATGAATTTCGAGCAACCAAATTAGGCTAATCAATGATGATTTGATTAATTGTTATAGGTAAAATAAGAAGACAGTTTGCCTTGCACGTATGTTACATGCGGTTTATTCCACATGGAGTTTGGGTCAGTCCCTGCCAAACAAAGTTTATAATTAAGGTTATCTGAAAACTTTGGTTAGCTTCTTTTTACCAAAGCAAGAGATCTATAAGATCAATGCAGGGTTTTTCTTTCTATCAAATGGTATTGATTCTGATCAAAGCCTCCGGCGCAACAATGCATTTTCTGTTTTTCCCTTTAAATTTTGACAAAAAATATATATACATTATTTTAACCAATAAAATAGAAATGACGTAAATCTATAACACGTTGTGATTTAATTTATAAGTTTGAACATGGTGCATTATCGCTTTCGTCTATACCATTTTATCTTTTCACTTGCTGACAAAATTAGGCACAATTTTTCTCCCAGTTTTTACCTCTTCTGTAAATCACCAAAGTTTCACTTCTTTATCATCCATTGATACCGCACGCTGCCAATGTTCCGATTTCATCCAACCCGAATTTAATCCTCATGGCTTTCTTCAGAAATAGTAATCAGCAATCTCGATAAAAGCATTTTATTTAGTACCATACATGTATCACTTTATGCTTAATTCGAGAACAACTACTACAAATTATTCCATTTCATCAGAGGAAATTATGCTATGAAATAGAGGGTATGCTGTGCTCTCTTGCTGTTCTATTTGTTAATAGGACAAATTCTTAATTAAGCACATATGCAGACCTTTAATTCATGAACAACACTGTATGCTGTGGTGTTTGTTTCTCGTTTCTTTACCACAGCTTCTGCCATCTAAACCAATCGCAGAGGTAGATTCAACAGCTCAAGAGCAAAGACTATAAAATGGTCATGTTTGAGGTTGCTTTGAGCTCATTGTTCCAGTAAGTCTATTAGTTTTCTCTTGTCATAGTATATCATTGGCGTTCTAGTTTTCTTCTTTCAGTCTCTCTATTTCGTGGCTCCAACACCAACGAAGTCTATAAACTGTGAAGATGCTGCATCAGAGATCACTTATTTTAATCAGCATCAGGGATGTAGATAGTCGATTGTAGTCATGGATCAACTATTAGAGATCAATTATTTTGTAGTAATGTAAAATAGTGCATTAATATAAAAAGTTCCTTCTTTGAATTAATCTTAATAAGGTTGTTGATAGTGAGTCAGAGATAAACTATTTGGGATGTATAAACATGGAGAGGTCTTTCATTGCCAGCCACTAAGGTCTACTGCAAAAAATCTTTGTGCTGTGAAATTTCCTATTACTTACTAGAAACAATTTCGTTAATACTTTCAAACAAAATTGTTAAGAAACTTTTACACAACAATATTAGATTGATCATCTCATTTTTTATTGAGGAGTTCAAGATATGAAACACTAAGATAAGGAGCTTATGATCTCATCATGAGAAGAAAATTATTAAAATGATCATATTTTGATTTTTTTTTTCCTCTAACCTCTTAGAAAATAAATATAAAGAATATAACGGTTATCCAATGCATAGATTAATTTGTCAATAATATCAAATACGCATCTGATATTAGTTTTTTCCTCGAATCCTGGATACTAAAAGATTTTCTAAACCAAACCTTTGCAACAAGTTATTTTGAATCATCCTCTAATAATTTTATTTCATATCTCCATTTATAGATTAATCGAATTCCAGTCGATATTCATCCTGTCCCTTTGGATGGTTCGGTAATTGCTAGACAAGGGGAGCACCGATATTTCATCATTTGGTAGGGCAACAGTGAGGAGGCATGTGAGGAGGCAATAAATGTTAGGCACAATGATGATCCCTCTTAGAGGGATATCAGATAACCCCCTCGTAGAGGATCAGCAGGGACCTGTAACTAAAGTCAAACCTTGGTTGCAGAAACTGTGGCAACAAAGTAGTAAAGCACTGACTCCATATCGATTGCGGTAATGTGTTTAAGCATCTCCGTTTCCTCTCCTCTAGCCGTTTGAGGAGTTGAAAAGACGGATTTCAATGGAATCTCATCTAACCGTAACTTCAAAAATTCTTTAAATTCCTTCTTTGGTAAAGGAAATGACAAAGTTTTGTGAGGTATCTGGTGAAGAATTTAGTGATGAGTAAATGAAGGAGAGCAGGCAGCCACAATCGATGCGCGAAAGCATTGATTGTGAGTCAGATGAAACAGATATTCATTCAATGAAAGGGCCAAAAAAA
>MEJB01000001.1:6894203-6955057 GCA_001752375.1 Rhazya stricta | reverse complement strand
GGGGGAAGGACACCACTTGCTTGAAGGAATGCACAATAGAGGAATATTACGAATGCTAAATAAGTTTAGTGGCAAAAATTTTAACTTCATCATGAATTTACATCAGAAGTCAGTAAATTTAGTTTCACTATCCTACAACGCCAAAAATAAAAAGGGTCTCATTTTGCTAGGTAGCCGGGTCCTAAACCCACTGTCATGAGATATTCCTTGCTGGGTAAAGAATGAGTGCAAGAAGGAACACGATTCATGGAACACAAAGTGGCCTTTGGCCGTACCAGCCTCGCACAATTTCAATAATGATTGGAAAGACGAAAGCAACTATCTTGCCCGAACCTGACTGCACGCAAGCCATCCCATCTCTGCGCACAAGCCATCACAGAGCTTATAAGAAGTCCGTACAGATGCCGTTGAAGAAGGTCTATTCCAAAGAGAGGTATTCCCTATCGCACCATTATAAGTAGAACCACCACAACCATTGCCAACAGATGCAGCATCAGCTGCAAGGTAGTCCGCCCATGAAG
This sequence comes from Rhazya stricta, assembly GCA_001752375.1. Lineage (NCBI taxonomy): Eukaryota > Viridiplantae > Streptophyta > Magnoliopsida > Gentianales > Apocynaceae > Rhazya > Rhazya stricta. The sequence continues at coordinate 6,954,536 of MEJB01000001.1, read as the reverse complement.
TTGGTATAGTCAAAACAACCAAAATCCATCCTTTTACCCTTCACCACAACTTCAACATGATTTTGCTCATTTTCTGGTATAATCAAATCCTTCAAAAGCACAAAGTCAACTCATACACATCTGACACAGCTACAAATTCACATATAATAGCAATGATGCAGATCATTATGCTCTCTAGCTATTTTTATCTTAAGATTCAATCAGAAATAACAACATATCTACATAGGTACACAAGTATGCGGACGTTCATACTGTCAAAGTAACACATCTGAAGAGTTAACCATATGTGGAATCACATTAATAATAGTTTCAATTTTCTTAATTTGTTCAATACATGCTATGTGAGGCAAACTATATACACATGCCAGGATAAAATAAGAGTAATATATATTTCTGATATTGCTCATCTAGATAAGATAAAACCAGTCTACTAAGCATCAGAAGCTCCCTATGTTGCTAAATAACTGCCTTCTGTTTATCCAAAACCTCAGCATTCAACATCCACATATATCCTAGAAAAATTTGCATAACAAGTTTGACATATATTTGGGGTGGGATTCGAATCATTTGGCACAGAGAGCATAGGAGGCTTTTATTTAAATAAATAAGGAGGACCGTTACATATCAGGTTCACCACCCTTTTGTGTTAAAATATGCAGTTAAAAATAATATAGGCATCATTAGCTGTATAACATACTCCCAAAAAAAAAAAAAAAAAAGATAAGTATCTAATTGCATCTTTTTATGCACATAGCCACTAGAAAGTTACATATTTCTTTATCCAGAATAGTATTTGGCCTTTCACTTTACTACTTTTTTACATTAACTAATACATAAAAAAAATTAAAAAGCACTTCAATTGGAACCAAATTCCAGTGATGCATGACTTGAATGTTAATGACTTATTGTTATATTCAATTCAATAAAACAATAATGACATGTAACCAAAAAGTTTCTTTTAACATACCTCTCACTGCTTTCAAGAGCTTCCAATATGCAGACAAATTGATGAAGGCTCAATCTCAAAAACTGAAGAAGAAAAGAACTAAGAAAATCAATTTTTTCATATGATTGAGCATTTTGAATTTCAAAAAATCATCTTATAACATAATAAAAAATCCAAGCAATAAATTAATAAAAGAATATAGGTTTAACAAGTTTTAAAAAATTATAAAATCTTCTACTAAAAAAGTTAAGTGCTTCAAATTCCTAAAGATTTGCCCTTTGCTAATCCAAAATTGCAGCAAGCATTTTAAAAAGTAGATGTTTAAAAAAATTATTACAAGTTAGATATTCATAAGAATGACTAAAAAACATGTAGAACACACAAATTAAGGTACATACAAACTGRCATCTAATCACAACAGTTCCAAACGAGTTAAAATATACAAGTCGTCAAATAAGAAGCAATCCAAAATATGGAAATGAAATTGAAGATAATGCAGAGAGGACTATGGACGAAAGCTTACAGCTGCTTTCCAGGAATCCTTGACAGAAGAGCTGTAAGCTATCAAGTGTGGTTCCCAAAATTGTGATTGTTCACCTTATGGCAGATAGATATCTCTGGGCTTCTGGCCCTGTTGCTGGCAACAAACTCCTTTCAGAGATAATGTTGGTAAGATCAGCTTTACTGTTTCATTATACTCCCTCTCCCATGGATCTCCAGAGGTACCATTTATCTGTGACTGACTAAGCGCTTCCTGAATTACATCCATCCTTACTCTACTGGAAAGAAATAGGAAGGGGCTCTGAATAAGCCCAGAAAGGGAATACTTATTTTATGCAGGAGAAAAAGCAACCAAATGATTTCTCCTAAGACAGAATTCATCCTTCATTTGAATGAGATGACATGAATATAAATCAAAAAGTAACAGAGGTAGCAGGAGAATAGGCAGGCTGTTTCTATAGGAAGATAGATGACCATGAGCTTACTGGACCAATTAAAGAGGAAAGAATCACAACAAATCGAGTTACATGATCAACAATAACTTACATATGCAGGACATGAACAATACAAATATATGTTATCCTAATATGAGGACATATTTTACACCTTATCTGAAATATTAACACAGAACTTTGCAAGTAATTGATCTATATCCAACCTAATGTAGTGCAATAGAAAGAATGAATCTTGTTACATACATTTGCCTCAGCAGCAGGATTAACATTTCCGAAAGCAAAAAATGCTCCACCTAGTATTACAATCCATTTCATCTTGCTTGCAGAGGATGAGTCTCTCTTAATAGGCTAAGCCAAGAAAAAGAAAACATGTAGCAAAGAAAATAAATGACACACGAACATGAACCCAAGAGGCTTCGCAAAGTGCATTTAAGAAGAAAGAAATGTAGCAGCTTACCAAAATCAAATTTGTTAGAGTTCCCAATCTTTCTCTAAAACCCCATCCTCCAAGCTCGCGTGCTTAAAATTTTTTATTTAAAAGGAAAAGGGGGGATACGAGAAATCAGCAAGTTCTTGTTAGCCTAAATCAAGAAATGCCTCAATCCAAAAATTTAAAAACTAAATATTGTCTAACTAAATTACAAGAAAGCATCCTATTTCATCACTCTCCTCTTCTCCATAAAAGAGCTAAAAACTAATCACAACACTATTTGATTTATGCACATAGCATTATGAAGTTGCACTTTGATGCTGTTTGTTTTTTTAATTTGTTTCCCACGGTACATGGTCTAAATATCATACCCAGGAAAAATATATATAGAAAACAAAGATTGTAATGACCCAACAACCTGAGGAAGTCATAAAGCCAACACGGGTTAGTGCTTTAAACCACAAAGCTATAAAGCCATAAAGTTAATCTCAAAGCCAACACAGGTTAGTGCCTAAATACAGAGTTAAATTCCAAACGTTCTTCACTCAATCACATGATCTAAAAGTTTATTCCAAATTCAAGGGAAGTGCTTTAATCCATAAAGCCAACAAAGGTTGGTCATTGAACTAAGGATGTTTGGAAAAGCATTGAGATAAAATACAAGACTCCAAGACTTGAAATTGGATTAAAATTCAAAACAAAGAGAACCCACCTGAGCGATCCTAAGAACCAACTGAAACGTTTAATTGGGTTCGGATAGTTCAAAAACTCCGTTGTCAGATACAAATCGAGCAACCGGAGGCGACGAACTGGCAGAGGAAGATAAAGCTGACAGCTCTGATATCTATAGAAGCCCAAGAAACATAAAATATCAACAATAAAAACCAAAAAAGAAATTTCATTCAATCAAACATACACAAGTGCAATAAACAGAAACAGAGAAGCAGAGCAAGATAGTGTGGAGATACCGTGMTGCAGAGACGCTGCCAATTTGGGTTCCAGGATGTAAATGTATAAGAGCCTCTACTATCAGAAAATGCCATGGTTTATTCTTTTTAAATCGGACTTTTTTGTGTTTGTATTTTATGGTTCTTCCTTCGATTTCCCTTTTGTTCTATCTATTTTGTTATGGTTTCTCTTTCGTTCCATTTAGATGTCCTTCGGATGGAAATCTATAGTGCCACCTAGAGCTGTTAAAATAATTTGAATCTATCCATGCAAAATAAGTGGATTGAATTGAAATTTTTTCAACTCCAGGCCTCAGGTTGGGCGGGCTAATCCCAGGCCAATCCACCTGTCAATTGGAGAGATTAAAGGAAGCTGAAATCAAAGAATCAAAATCAATTGAAAAAAAAATGTAACATAAAATCATTTATTGAGCTATTTGGTTAAATGTTAAAAATTGTTTAAAGAACATTCTATTATTTATTTAGCTTCATAATTTTTATTTTAAAATAATTTAAAATAAAATAACATTGTAATGTTTAAATTAATACATCTGAACGAGTGTCGACTTTAGACCATCACAATCAAGAAGTTCAACTTTGTGCCATCAAAATTGAAAGAAAGAGAGGCAAATATAGGACACTATAAGAAATTAACTTTCTTCCGGCGCAAATAATCCACATACCGCCATAATTATTACATTTAAAGTGGTGTAAAAAATATGGTCCAAAAAAAGAGCGCTGCCAAAAAAAAAAAAAAAATTCCTCTAGGAAAAAACTGCCATCTTGATATTTATGATGGGCTTGAAATTACCGTCACATTATCTTTATTATTCACGATAAAAATCGTCAAAATTAATATTTATAGCGACTATATGCCCACTAATAATAATCCACCATTTTTAAGTCGCATTCCAGCGCCTTAAGTTGTGTAACATATGTGGCGGTTATGGCTGCTGTGTATGCTATAATATTTTCGGTGGCCTTATGTTCTAACATTTGCGGGAGTTTTATTTTATCGTGCTCTATATTTCCAACAGCCCATCGTAATATATTTTTTTCTATTTTTTATTTTTTTAATTATTGAAAATTTTCTATAGAGGTCAAGGAGGGGGTCTTCCAAATGAGATATTTTAAGGCCCAGGTCCAGATGGCCTCATTTTAGTGTTTTCTTCACAAGTTTTGGCACGTCATGGATGATTCAATCATTGATGTATCCAAGGTATTTTGTACTGGGTGGTTGTCAGACACACTTGAGGAGTGTCTTCTTGTCCTATTAAACAAGATACACTGGAATAGATAGGGCATTTTCACCGCATAGCTTTTGTGTAATGTGCTTATGAAGATGGCCAACAAGGTGGTGGTGAATCAATTGAAGAGGTTTATGCCCCAACTTCTAGTCGCTCACAGACTAGCTTCATTCCGATCACGCTAGGTTCAAATAATATTGTCATTTAGGAACTAATTCACTCTATGGAATTGAAGATTGGTAGAAAGGATTGGATGGTTCTCAAAGTAGATCTCGAGAAAGCGTATGATAGGGTTGAATGGCCATTTTTGGGAATTCAAAGAGCTGTGGGATTCTCCACACATATTACTGGGTTAATCATGAACTGCAGCGCACCAGGTTCCCTCTATATCCCGTGGAACAAAGAGACAATGGAGAGCTAAGCGACCCTCTGTCGCCTTATCTTTCTATACTATGCATGGAAGTACTTGGCCAACAAATAAATACTATGGTGCAAGAGGGGCGTTGAAACCCTATCAGACACTCTCAATGCAGCCCCAGTTTTTCCCCCCTCTTCTTTGTAGATGATTTGTTTCTATTTTGTGAGGCGTCTACCTAGCAGGCTAAGGTGGTGGGATTAGTTTTGGTATTTTGAATTGGGAGCCAGCCAAAAGTTTATTCTTTTCGAGTCTCACCTTTTTGTTTCCAGAAAAATCGATCAGACCAGAGTTTTGAATATTACATGGAGAATAAGGGTAACCCTATCTCAAAACCTGTTATCATACCTAGGTATCTTGTTGCTGCATGATCAGGTTACTAGGAGTACTTTTGGATATCTTGTGGATAGGGTTAAGAGGAAATTGGATGCGTAGAAGATGCGACGTCTTTTGATGGCTACTAGAACTCTACTAATGTAGACTGTCACATCTACTATTCGATTTATGCGATGCAAACGATGAAGCTGCCCCTCAACACAATAATAGAACTGGAACAAATCAATTGGAGTTATTTTATGGGATAAAGAACCTAGTTAAAGGAAAATTCACATCGTAAATTGAAATACTTCATTTGTGCCGAAAGAATGTAGGGGCTTGGGTATCCAACATCTTGAGGAACTTAATGCTACCGCTTTGGCTTGCCATAGGTGGAGGATGTTGGAGGATGTTGGAGGATTTCAAGCCACTTGGGTTCCCCTGTTAGTTGGGAAGTATGGTGACTTTTCACGAGGCTTGGAGATTTGAGCTTGTAAGCTTTTATTCTATCACATCTGGAAAGGCTTGATGTTGGGGAATCGAATTTTGCAAACTCAGAGTGGGAGGCCAAAAAAGGCCGGTCAGTCCATTTTTGGTTGGATAAATGGTTTCCCACGGAAAGGCTGATTGATGTTGTTGTGACCAACCCCTATCACAAGATAAAATCCATGCAGTAGTATGCAGTTACTGACGCCGGGATCTTGGTTGGGACTTCAAGTGCTTCCAACGCTTACCAAGAAAGTTGCTTCAGAGCTTGACCTTAGTTGTTTTGAATGATGCTGAGGGGAGTGATCACCCCCATGGGTGGTTGACACAGCTTAGTGGCGGTGGCTGTGAAGCAGACGGGACCTCAACGCATCTGTCTCTTGTTGTGGTTCATCAGGCATGATAAGCTGAATATGTTCCTTTTTATTTTCTACTAGGTTGTTGGCTTTTCGTTGGGCCTCTTATGTGGTATCGTCCCAAAAACAAGCATTCACGTTCTTTGAGATTCTCTGTGCGAACCGTTGGCCTCTTCCCTAGACTAGCTATTCGTGGTTTTTTTTTTTTTTTTGCATAGCCAAAGGTGAATGTTTAGATCGACAGGAATCTCCAAGCAAAGACTGACTGGCGTTAGTTTTTTATGTCGCTGCAAGCCTTATATGGCACTGGTGCAATAAAATTTTGTTTGAAGATGGCTTTGTTTTGCCAAATGTAGAGGATAGGATTCAGTCATTCAGCACAAAGTTAGTGGGTTTAGTACAGCAAGTGAGCACACCCTTTGATGCCCCTTCTATTCTTTGTAATTGTACATAAACTCTTGTTTTTCTGATTATATCATGTATTCCCCTTCACCCAAAAAAAAAAAAAAATTGTATTATTCATTTAGTTTCATAGATTTTTGTAAACTTGATGAATTTTTAAGGTTTAATTACTTTGTTGACCTTTTTAGTTAAATGTTGAATGATATATGATAAAAATTATGATAGAGTGAATTATTGTGATTATTTAAATTTTTTTAAAAAGGTTAAATGTTGAATGATATATGATAAAAATTATGATAGAGTGAATTATTGTGATTATTTAAAATTTTTTAAAAAATTTTTAGGACTTTATGTAGGTAGAGCTAAGAATGAGCTGAGTTAATTCAAGGTTAGCTCAAGCTCGCTTCATTCAAATTTAGCTCAACTCATAACTCAACACATATTTGATGTGAGTTAATTTTCTTAGCTCATGCTCAATGCACATATAGTTTAGTTCATGAAGAGCTCAACTTGGCCATTTATTAACTAAAGCTAATAATTATATATTCGATATAAATTACGAAATATAAAAGTGAGGGGTTAAATYCACACCCATCCTTCCTAAATCCACGCACTATCTAACAAAATATATAAAATTTGGACAAAAGTTGTATTTACCTCTTCCAAGCCCATTTAAAGCTATATTTGAGTTGAGGCAACCAAAAAAAAAAAAAATGATTCTGTTGAAAATTTAATTTCGCTAGCTTTTTAATGAAAAATAAAAATCTTCATCAGCGAAAAAATCACTTATATTAATTTTTTCACTAAAAAAATTTTGCTTAAAAAAATGCTACTAAACAAAAATTTATTGTAATCATTTTCTCAACAAAATTATAACCACATCTTTTCCAATTCAAATGAATTTTTTCACGAAAACCTTTTCATTTAAAAACTAAATTAAAATTTTTATTTTTCCACATTTTTTGTCGAAAATTTTTTCCTATGAAAAATAAATCTATGTACACTTAAATTTAAACTAGGGAAGGGATTATTTTTGTCCCAAAAATATATATTTATTAAATGAGTGTGAATTTGAGCCTTCCCAATATAAAAATCATGTTACGACTAATTAAAAAGGCATATATACATAACCATAATACAGACTAAAATTGATAAAGGTCAATGAAAATTTATAATACTAGCATCACGGCTACTCTGTCAGTGCCTCCTCAATAAAGTTTGAATATTTCACAAAATTTGAAAAGACTTCTAGAAGTGTAGAAATGTACATCATTTTAAACATGCTTATTGAATACAACACTCCTAATTTATTCATGTAACATTATTTTAAACATGTTCCCAAAGTACCCTAACATAATTGAAGTCATTCCTCTCCCATCATCTATTCTCTCCCACTTCTCACTATCAAAACCCTTCATTCCTCTCTTCAAAATCACATATTTTGCTCAAATCAAAATAGATATGACATAAAAAGGTTAGTTTATCAACCCTATTTTGTTATTATTTCATTTTATAGTGGCTTTTTTTCATTTCTAGCTGAATATTAGTTGAAGAATTGGGTTTTTTTTTTTTTTTTTTGGGGTAAAACGGAGATAGTGGTTGCGAATAACGCAGTTTCATTGGAGCTGCGCGAAGCTGTGCAAGCAACTTTTTTCCAGCCGCACGTAGTCGTGCAAGCAACTCCACTGAAAGTCGAAAGGAAGTGATTTGCCGCTTTGGTCCAGCTTTAGCGTAACTGCTCATGTAGCTCCACAAGGCATGAAAGGAGCACAGTAAGCAACTCCATTCGGCTCACGCAGAGCTTTTTAAAAAATATATTTTTAAATTATTTTTTGTTTTGTAATTAATTTAAATTCAGTTTGTTATTTTCCATATTGTATTAATTATTTTATAATTTATTTTGTCACTATATTTTGAGCTAATTTTGTCTATTATACTTTAATTTGATTTTTATCTTATTGCACTTTAATTTTTTTTGTTATTAACCTTAAATTTTGTATGTCAATTCCTATACTTGTGATAATGAAACATTAACTCAAAAATTTCATAAAATAATAATGTTATCTAGAAATAAATTTGAATCGCATAAGAGGATTGTAAATTAGAGTTATCTTGAAATTTATTGGTACATTCGATAAAATATTTATTAAAATTACACATTGACCCCTAAATTTTTATAAATTACAGATAARCTTGTAATTTTCATAACTTATTAATAKTTCGAGAAAATAAACATGAAATATTGTAGGCCTACAACTATATTTAATACATAATTTATGTGTATTTGCACTTTAGCTCACAACCTTTAGTAATTTTACACTAGCCCAAAAGTTTTCCTAAATTAAGAAAATTGTTTGCAAATAAATATGAAACTATTATAGGGCATTACGTTTGATTAATTTATACTTTTCATTATTTGCATTTTTAGTCCATATTTTTATCAATTGTAATTTAGTCCCTTAAATTTTAGTAATTGCACAATAATTCAAAAAATTAGTCATATAATAATATTGTCTAGAAATAATACTTTTAGGACTATAAGTTTGTTTAATGTATAATTTTGTATTATTACACTTTAGCTTCTGAATATTTAGTAATTGAATATTAATCCAAACTTTGATAATTAAAAAATATTATTTATAAATGAATATTAATTTATTATAGACTATAGATCAAATACATATCGTACATAATTTAATGTATTTGCACTTTAGTCTCTTAACTTTTAGAATTTCACATTAGTCCCTAAACTTCTAGAAATTGAAATATTAACCTACAAAGTTCTTAAATTAAAAAAAGTTTTGAAAAGTAAACATGAATTTATTGTAATAGATTAACACTTTATCTCTTAAATATGAATTCTTTGCTTGTAATTGTATGACTTACAAAAGTCTAAAATTTACAATTGTAAAGTCTTATATTTACAATCAATTTACTAAATTTTTAAAAGTTAATTTTATAATATTATAAATTAAATTACAATAAAAACTTTTCAATAATGTAATATAGATGGTTGATCAAGGTAAGGCACCAATGAATTTGGACGACCATAGCGAACGTCATAGAGGTAGGCCAATTATGGCATCAAATCGTTCTCCGAGTTCTAGTTGTTACTAGTACGAATCTAGGTCTAGTCCATATGTGAATCCACTAGAGATGTTTGCAAAACCATCTGGTCCATATGTGAATCCACTAGATATGTTTGCAAAACTATCCACAACATCTAAAGATTATGAAAATTACGATATACCTCGTGGACTTAGACATGCTGGCCTTTCATTGATCAGTCAGGGTGGACAAGGTCAAGCAAGAGGTCGTATTCCTGGACGAGATAGAGCTACTGGGGACAAGAGTTAGGGGGAGCGTGGTACCGACCGGAGCTATAGCCGAGCTTGCGAAACAAATTGGCAACTGATCGATTCCAATACCATAGGGCTACTAGATACTAGCATCTTGACTAGTTTTGGAGGTTGTGCTGTACATGCCATATGGCAGAGACAAGTATGCATTTAATACTCCCAATTATTATAGTTATTTTTTTAAGAATGCAAATTCTTTCTTAATATTATACAAATAGGAATGAATCGTACCTAAATGTCACACACCCACGGATCACTTACCACAGTGGAAATATGTTCACAGTCCCGCTGCTGCTCAGCTCATGTAGAGCTCTATGTTTATTATACTTATTTGCTCCTTGTTCACAAACATCAACATGCCTCTACTCTTTCCATTTGTGGAGTGATGGCATTTGGAAACTAGTAGTTTTCATTTATCATTTGGAGAGATGACTATTACTTTACATGACATTTACTTTATTCTCGGGATTGCTATTGGCAGCAGACCGATTCAACACAAGATGCGCAGAGACGACGTTCTTTGCTCGGTTGTCCAAGATCTATTATAAGATGTCTTAGAGCTCCAAGAAGAGTGACAAGCTTGAGGGCTTCGACTTGTCACTATCTTGGGCATTTAAAGCAGCACAGTATTTCTCCGGAGTCATTATCCCGTACTTGGCTTGCTTATGTGTTGGGTGTCTCTATTTTTGTCGATAAGTTGCAGGACAAATTTACTGCTAATAAAAAATCTGTTCACTTCTTGACAAAATGAGTAAAGTTCGCGATTATGCTTGGGGTTGCAGCCTCGTTGGCTCATTTGTACCAACAGCTCTGGTACGCTTCAAGGGCAAATTGCATACAATTTGGTGAATATTATACTCTATTGCAGGTATCTAATATAATTATTTACTGATACATTGTTTTAGTTAAATAATACTATTTTTTTGAAAATGATTAAAATTGTATCGAGCTTGGATATACGAGTACTTTCCCATATTTCTCCCTTATAAAAATTGTGAATGGAGTAACCGAAAGTCATATTTATGGAGATGGATGACTGATAGGCCTTCCTCAAATACTTATGTGCCTCTCATGCGGTATCGAGTGCAGCTTGATTCTATGAGAGCTAAAAGGTTATTAGTCTCTAATATAATTGACAATCTTTATTATTTTTTGACAAATCACGATACTGTTCTCATTTTATTTTTCAGATTACTTAGAAATCTTTTGTAAGATCTCCTATCCAGGTTCTTCTTATTAAGATATTACATAATTGCATTGCATTTCTCAACGTGGTCAAGCCATACATGTTGGTTGGGGTACTACGACAGTTTGGATTTATTCGGACTATCCCGATATTGCCCATGATTCCAATTTATTTTTCAGATGACTTAGAAATCTTTTGTAAGATCTCTTGTCCAAGTTCTTCTTATTACGATATTACATAGTTGCATTGCATTTCTCCATGTGGTCGAGCCATACATGTTGATTTGGGTACTATGACAGTTTGGATTTATTCAGACTATCTCGATCTTGCCCATGATTCCAATAGATGCACTTCGACTGACGAGTATACGTAAACATGTTGCCAGGTACCACTTTGATCCTTCTATTTGGGAGATTAATAATAGACATCGCTACGTATCTTGTGTGTTTGGGACACTTGCACGACCTCTATATGCTACCTCCGAGGACTATATAGGTTGGTTCCTTTCTATTACTCATGCTTGAGTACAAAATCCTGCTCATTTTTCAAAGGATGATAATGCATCTGCTCCTTAGGCTATGCGGATGTGGCGATATGCATTATATTTTATTATTTTTATTTATTAAATATATTAAATCATGTAGAATATTAACGGTTGTACCTATAATGCAATGACTTCATATGGTCTATCAATATGCCCGTCATCTTCTCATGAGCGATCAGGCGTTTGAGATTGCATACCGAGCATGGATTGTGTCAGCCATTTGGATAAGATACATATATCTTAAAAGATCAAGATAAGGAGGACAAAGAGGAGGCTGTGATAGCTTGCGACGCAGACGGAGTTGACATGGCTGAGTGTAGGTTTATTTTGGATATGTGACTCCTAACATTTAGATATTAGATAGTTTATTTTAGATATGTTGCACTTTTAACTTATATATGGTTGTGTTGTTAACTTTTGGATGTGTTGAACTTTAATTTCTATATTGTTATGCAGTTTTATTTTGGATATATTACACATAATTCATATATTATTATTTAGTTTTATTTTGGGACATATTGCACTTCAATTTTTATGTTATTATGTAGTTTTATTTTAAATATGTCGCATTTTAATTTTCTATATTGTTATTTTCGATATATTCATAATTGACGAATTTTTACGAATCAATGACAAGATGTCCTTGTCATTATCCTGTGTCTCGGTATTACCACAACAGTCCTAAGTGGCCTCAATGTGTAAGGTCCTTCAGAAGTGGTGAATAAACTCTAACTGAATCTCACTATCATTCTAACTCATTTGCACAAAGAATCTGATGTGTCTTCCATAAGAGAGAGCCGCATGCCTCAGCATCTGTGTCAATCAATGGTACTCACTTCAACTCATTATACAACAAAACGATGACAAAATATGTAAAGCAATGTCAAAATCTTTGGAAGATGCAACGGGATCACAAATGAAGACTGCAAGCATTAGTCTTTTCAAGTCCTGTCGTGATTTTCCCAATCTAAATGGAAACCAAGGAAATCTATCTTTACCCATATTGTATCGAAACTACCARTAGATGTCTCCAAATGCCTTAGTATGGAGTGAGCACTTTCAACTCTTCGATTGTGATATTACCAAAATGCATAATTTGATCCCTTTAAATAGAGAAAAACTTCTCATTATACAAAATAACCCAGGTATTCTGCACATAATTAAGCGATCCAACTAAGTTTCCGGTGTAGTGTGCATACTCTTTCATAACTTTGACCACTATCTTCCATTTGCTATAAGAGAATGCAAACCTCAAATATTTACTATCGGTGACCTGTGTGGCATAACTCTTGACATTCTAGGAAATTTGTCGCCAAGCTGGTACTCTTAAAATACGTCCTCGATAGTATTCATCAATGCCAAGAGCACTCCTGGACTATTCCAACTACCAGACGTATGCCTCAAACTCCGCATTGCCCAATATAACTCTTTGTTTCTCATCCTTAAGAAATCCTCAAACAAATGCAAAATTCTTCCCTGTAGGAGAAATACCAACAACTTCAAAAAAGGCATCTTGTACCTATTTGCCTTATAGGTACAATAAATAACTAAAATATATGGAAGCAAATAAAGCATATCAAGAGACCTAGGATGAGAAAAATATAATATCACCCATAACATTAGCATCGGATATGCATGATGGAACTGAAGATAATTATTATCCGCTATCTGTTGAATCAATTGTTGAAGAACTGATCTATCTTTTATCACCCATAACTTCAGCTTGTGACGGGTATTATATATGTGCTTCAATGTTGTAAAGTTACTTGGATCATGTTGCATCAAATTAATTAATATTTTCTTCGGTTTGATGTCACTCTTAGTCAATTCCGTTGTAGTGTGCATCTGAGACTTTATCAATTTACCTCCCAATAAATGATCATGTAGATAAATATCTAAATTGCAATTGTGATATACATTAATCACCCATAGAGTCCATCATCCTCCAATACATTCCGTCCTTTCTAAGGAGAATGAACATTGGCATTTTTTTTTTTTTTTTGTTCGTGTAAACTTTTAGATTCAACATCACCAACATCAACTTCGTATTCCTATACATCCCGCTTCTTTTGCAACTGAGCCACAAATATCCACCTCTACAATTATCGCATTTCCTTGATCATAACAATAAGAAAAAGTAGTATGATTCCTTGCAAATTTTTTTGTGTAGGATACAAAGTCACAAAAAAGAATCCCTATTATGGTTGAAAAATTGACTATATTCTATTGGATCACTCATCATCCTACGATAAACACCACAATGTAGATAAAAATTAATAAATAAAAGATAAATATAATACTTTAAATAAATTTAAATATGAGATCAACAAACATTTATAGGTAAATTTAATCGAGCAGCATTTTGTAATTCTATATACTTTAAGTGTCTGAATTGTAATTATTAAAGTACATTAGGAAAATCTCAAACCCTTTTCAATGTGGAGTTCAAAGATTATGCATTGTTTGTTATCATTATATTGTATAGAGTCTCTCTAAAATGTGCTATACTCCAATAATGCAAACCAACAAATTCTAAGTACTCTCTGACATCATCTTTTTTACCACAAAGTGATGTCATGTTGTCCTCAAAATTTGTTAAAGATAAGCCTCTGCATTCTTTTTGAACAATGATGACAAATCAACCCATGGAAATTTAGCCTTCAAGTTATTGCTCAAGTGCCATATTCAATTCCCATGATGTGCGAACTAGCAGACATTTCTAAATGTATTTGAAATGCTTTTTCCACGATCCTGGCCAGCTTCTCTGTATCATCCGTTATTTTTCGCAAGTGATGAAAGAACCAAGTCCATGAATCTTCACTCTCCAAGTCAATCACGCCCCATATAAGTGGATATATTTAACTGTTTGCATCTTGACAAGTGGCAACAAATAGGATATCTTAATGTCTATTTATCATGAATGTACATTCTACGTAAATGATAAGTCTCATTGACTGATATTTATGCATACTTTGCCCTAGTGCCATAAAAAGGTACCTGAAATGAAAATATTTGTCAGTTTCAATGAATAAGATTGTTATAAAAAACGTATTACAAAATATGAAGATATAAGAAATGTACCTAAAATGCATATTATCATTAGTTTCAATGGACGTCATTGTGCTAGGATTAGTTTGCTCTAAAACGTGACAATATGTTGAAAATTCGGCATAATTATCCTCCAGTGTTCCTCGGCCCAGCCCATAACCAAAATACTTAGCCGAATATGCGTTATTATAAGTTATAGTTATATCGAACTCTTCATGAACATCATGATGATGTTTCTCGATTTGTAAATCGTTGTAGCATCTTCAAACTCAGAGGCAATATGAGTTCCAATTAGTGAATTGATAGCATGTCTRTGATCTCGACGATTAACACTCATAGAGCATACATGCTAGCTATGGTAAGTACGAACTTAAACATTTCAGATTTATTCAACTTTGTAGCCTGCAAACGCTACTTACCGCTCTTCTCAAGACAAACAACTGTATAGATAGATTTGTTTAACTTCCTAACTTTAAGCTCAAAGTGACACCGCATTGCAAGCAAGTATAACCTCGATATCAAAGCTTTTTCGTTTGGGGGACAATTGTTTCCTTTGCAAATCTTCACTTTCTGGTATCCTCAATGATGGCTTAGAGGAGGTTAACCTAAAATTCCTCTATATTCCCACCCGCCACACGAGCATCTTCAGGAAGATAATGCCTTTCTGAATCTACACTATCCCGATCTATTTGTATTTCAAATAATGTTGCAATAGGTGCTTCGTTCAAACTATCTTCAGCAATAGGTGCTCCTTGTGCTTCACTCTCTCTTGAACCATCGTCTTCTTCAATCTCCTCAAGTTCTTCCTCCAAAAGAGTAACACAAAGAGAAAATTCTTTACAAATTGAGATACCATTTCAATTTGTAGTTGCAATCAATCTTCAATGGTGGTATTGAAAAAGTTCAAATTTTCGGGCATCGTACTTATCATTCTATATCAGTTATCCCAGAATTTATTCCTACTACCCCTCGAACTTCTTCACTCAATATGGATAATATCTTTTGAAATAAGAATGGAAGCCACATTTGCTTAACCATTATACTTTCATGTCCACCCACCGGCGCTTTGTTTCTCAACAAACTCACCAAAGTAATAAACAGATATCTACAAATTATTTGAGGCAGCCATAATTACAATTCAAGAACCTAAAATTAGCATTTAAAAAAAATGCTAAACTGATTTGTTCATCATAGCAATCCATCGTAGTAGGCAGTGTATCACGGCGACCTGCTGTGATGYGAAATATTTAATGAAATTGGACTAGTTTTAATTTTTCTTAATTCTAAATCAACTAAAAAATATTTCCGTCTAAGAATAAACTAAAATCAAAATTATATATGTCATCAGAACATCTCACCATGATAGACAACATGCCACCGTGGCAGACATTCTATCATAGTGATCTRTTGTGATTAGAAATTTTTTTATATTTACTATCACAGAAGGCCACCTAGCAGACATCCTATAACGGTGACATGCTGTGATGCGAAAAATATTTTATATTAACCATCACAGAGGGCACCGTGACAAAATGTCTACCACGGCGGACTGCTGTTACCTATGTTAATAGAGTAACTTAAATAATTTTGTCATAGATACTATTACCCATAGTTATAGACGAGAAGAGAGCCTTAATTCATGCAATGTAGTATATTGAAGAAAAATATCATCATGGATACAAGTTTAGAAGTTCGACTTACATATAATGATAGAGATAAGATTACATTTTTTTCTTGAAAATGGTTTGGCTTCCTCTTGCTTTGGTCTTCAACAGTAAAATGGGAAATAAAACTGTTACTTCAAAGCTGTCAAATGAGCGAAATGGAGAAGAAAGAAAGAAGATCTTGTTGATTTTGCTGAGATTTACAGGAGGAAGAGAGAAAAAAATTGGCGCCTTCTTTGTCAGTTATAATCAATTAGGATAATAAGAGGGTATTTTGGTCACTTAAAAATTTATTGAGATGAGATGATTTAATAATTTAACATAGATGGGTATTTTAGTTATTCAATAATACATTTTAGAGTTTCTTTAATAGATGAGGCCTTTTAATAAGGGATTCTTTGTTAAAGAGCCTAGTCAATCAATGTATTTGGAAAAAATATCCTCCTTTAAATAATCTTTATTATAACTAATACATTTTTGTGAGGAATTTCTTATCACAGCTGGACATTGTGATAGGTTGCTTGCCACGACGGTCTACTGTGATGAGCATTACTTCATCAATTAACAAAATTATTAAAGTGACAACCTTAAAGAATGATTTATTATTACATATTCAATAGAATAATTGACTAGTTGGTGATCTATACATCTTTAGCATTGAGGTATATGTTCTATCCCACTATGTGCTATAGTAGAAAGAGAAGTAACATGTTGTTTAGGCAATCCAATTATGGAAAAAGAAATTGTATAATTATAATATTCAATCGGAATATTTCAAGTGTTCCTTTTACAAAAATATTGCTCATTACAATGGGTCGATGTGATACAATGTCCGCCTCGTAGGTCGCTATGATTAGCATATATTCTGTGAATTGAAAATATTACTAAATAGAAAAACTTTCAAGTCGAATAGAATTAAAAAAATACTAAAATTAGTATGAAGAATTGCTTATCACAACCGAGCAATGTGATATATTGCATGCCACGGCGGGCTACTGTTATAAGCATTACTCCTCTATTTGCCCACTTTTGCTCATTACAGAGGGTCCACCGTGATAGACTTACTAYCACGACGAGATGTTGTGATGAGCTAATATTGCATAAGTTGAAAATATTTCTAAACTGGAAAACCTTTTAAAGCTAATTTAGAATTAAGATGTACTGAAACTAATATATTTTATTGAAGAATTTTTCATCACAAAAGACCGTTGCAATAGGTTGCCTGCCACGGTGGGCTCCTTTGATGAGCATTTCTCCATATTTGTCCACTTTTGCTCATCAAAGAGGGTCCACCGTGATATACTTCTTACCACGGTAGGGTGCTGTGATGAGCTAATATTGTGTAAGTTGGAAATATTTCTAAATTGTAAAATCTTTAAAGCTAATTTAGAATCAATATATACTGAAACTAATACATTTTGTTGAAGAATTTCTCATCACARCAGGCCGTCGTGATAGATTCCCTGTCACGATGGGCTGCTCTATGAGTATTAATCCGCATTTGTCCACTTTTGCTCATCATAGAGGGTCCATCGTAATATGCTTATTACCACGGCGGGGTGCTATAATGAGTTAATATTGCATAAGTTGGAAATATTTCGTAAATTGAAATTAAAGCTAACTTAGAATTAAGATATAATGAAACTAATATATTTCATTGAAGAACTTCTTATCACAGCAGGCAGCTCTGATAGGTTGCCTGTCATGGTGGGATGATGTGATGGACCTATACAAAATAAATAATCAAGATATAATTAAAGAGAAAACTTTTTTTTTAACTGAATTTACACTAATACAAATAAAGCTCTTTGATAATAAAGAAATACTTGCATCAAAGTAGGTCACGGTGGACATGTCCATCATGGGGACCTGCTGTGACGAGTGTATTGATTGATTTTCATCACTCTCTGCCACCATATGTGAATATATGTGCATCACAACAGGTCGCCGTGGTATATATTTCTATCACGATTGCCTGTTGTAATGCTAATATATTTATGTTTGTCTATCACAGATATCTACTGTGGTGGACATGTCTATTACGGTGGCCTTCTGTGTTGCACATATATTATTGACTGCGTTCATCACAAGTACTCGTGGTAGACATGTCTATCACAGTAGCCTACTGTGATGAACGTACTCACCAATATAATGCCAAAAGTCAAAGTTTTGTGATGATTCTTTCTTGTTTTACCAAAAATAAATTCTTCAAAATCACGGTAGCAAGATATATATTACTATTTTATTGATAGATCTTAGAAAATTTGATTTTTTGCATGTAAAATGAGATTTTTACCTTATGATGAATGTTTTAAAGATACATGAACTCTTCGCGAAGTTGAGATGATGTAAAGCCTAGAAGATAGGTCGCGAAGGTGATGAATATGCAAAAAAAAAAAAAAAAAATGGAACTGAAAAGGCGATAGAGAGGAGAAGAAGAAGGAGAGACACTCTCCTGGAATCAAACAACCAACACGCGACCAACAACTTCTGAAGTCTGACAATGTGAACAGCGGCGACCGGTTGTTGTAATGATTACTCCTATCACCAGGACCACCTCTCTTTAGCTCTATATTTTTCATTTTCTTCCACGAATCCGAGGTCGCTACTTCATATCTTTTCATATAAGAACCAGCAACTCAATCGCCAGCCCACTTTTATTTTTTATTYTAAAAAATATTTATTATATTGTATCGAATATTATTCCCTCCTCGTCCTTTTCCTTTTCCTTTTCCTTTTCCGGTACTCCACTTCCGATTGCTTCTTAAACACTTATCATTTCCATTTCCTTTCTTTTCGTGGTTTTTTCTTGGGATTTGCCTTTTGGTCGGAACATTATTAGTTYAGTTGTGGTTGCCTCTGATTCGATGGACGAGGGTCCATCATCTTCTTATGCAGAAGTTCCACATGAAGAAGGAGGAGGAGTGAATCGAGAGCAAGGCCAAGGTCCAAGCCAACACCAGCAGCGGCACGGCCGCATTTATCGGCTAAACGTGTCTATATTTGAGGTGGTGCCCTCCGAAATAAGAGATGAAGCTTGTTCTGCATTCCTCGTACTTATTCCGTTTTGGATCTTTGGTATTTCCTTGTCTATCTTTACTGTCCATATCGAATGCTATACCTGTCACAGGCTTCAAAAACTTAATAAATTTAATTTAAACACATATTCTTAACTGGGCTTTGAATTCCTTAATATTCTGTGTAGTTGTAGTAAAGAATTGGAAATTTGATGGTAATATATTACCAGATTACTATGATATCATGAAATATGTAAAGTAACAAATTATGATCTGGACAGGCATTTCATGCTTGAAAAAAAAAAAAAAAAAATTGAAATCTTGCAGCAGATGATTCCACAAATGGAAATTTGTTTTTTAATAATACTAAACTTATCGAATTGTGCCAAAATTAGGAAGTAAAAGATTAGTGCCAGTAGATTTCGTAGCTGTTTAGGTTCATAAATCCTTTGTTAATATTTATACTGTTTGTGGCCCTTGATTATATTTTTGATCATTGACAGCATGCACGACTGTGATACTGGGGTTTTATGGATCTTCAACTATGCAAGTGAACCCCAATTGCTCCCGCCTTATAAAAGCTAATCCATTCTTTGTTCGGTCAATCCAGGTTGGTTATCTATTCTAACGCTATTATTCTTGCCATTGCTGGGCATTTTACTAATCCAAGCTATTTTATCAACAGGCCAAAGAAATACACGAGTCATTACCTGGTCCATTGCTATATGCATTTGATGAAGTACCTCCTCTGGATGTTCTGATCACTTGGTCAGAGGAACATGATGCAGTTGTTGAATCTGGTGACCACAAGGCAAAAGTTCTTCTGTTGCCTTCTTTTCCAATATTAAACTATGCCTACAGCACAAACTCAATTTTTCTTAGACTATAATAAATTGATGGTGTTCTTGAACACATTTTGTATTACAGGAGTGGCAATACTTTCTAAACCCAGGCTCTAAGATACATATATCCTACAGCATTAACAGCCCAAGTTTTACTGCTTTGTCACTTATAATAGCTCGAGGTTAATATCTCAATCCCTATTCCTGTTGTACTGCTATTGCTTCTTTGTAATTGGTTTATGGAAGTACTTTTGTGTTTATTATGTGACTTGTTTGATAAATCTTGAGACTTCTATTTTTCAAATCTTGGCCATCTCCACACATATCAACATCTAAGAGATGACGTGCTTAATTTCTTTCTCATTTCTCCCTCTTTATTTTCTCTTGTACCGTCCAAGTTCCGGAACCCCCAAACCACGGAAGGGGATGGGAACTGGTGTTTACATACCGCATCTGGTTACTTGGTCTAAAAACATTCCTGGTCTCAAGTTTTTATATCATGCAGGAAGAGGAAGTCTTATTGAATGGATTGAGGACCCATCATACCCCAATAGAACCTTATCATGGAATATCATTCATGGTAAGCGGGGAGCTATTTTATCTCTAAGGATGGGGCTTATGTGTCTGAAATATAAAGGCAGTTACTTTGCGCCATACTGAATGATTTTATTCTGTAATAATCTACTAATTGCAGGGAATGGTACGATTGAGCAGGAAATTTCAAGCTCTGATATGTATTACATAGCTTTGAGTAACTTGAACTTTCAGGAGGTGGAGGTAACAGCCACAATAGGTCCTTTCGGAAATTTTGATTATGTTTATTTTCTAGTTTTATCTTTTCAAGTTCATTTGGATAAATTTTTTAAATTGGGAATGTCAGCTTAAATTATTCTGAGTATGCATTTTCCCTGTTCTTCTTATGGAACGTCCACGGGTTGCTTGCTACCCCATTTCTTGAAGATGCTAGATGTTAGATGTTATTCTAAACTTCCCCTAGGTTGAGGAAGTCACTTACTAGTGTGACCCGTATTTGATATAAAAAACTTTTCTCTTAATTGCATGAGGGTATCTATATTCATTAATTTTGTTGTTTGTTTCCTGTATAAAATGCATATCTACCAGCCTGTAGAGAGGTTTGTCTTCGGTTATAGCTTGTTTTTCAAATTATTCAGTGGTACTAATTGTCAAGAAAATTAATTATGGGGAGCTCTAACCACAGGTTTCTTTACCAAGCACTGTTCATGTAATCTCTTGCCTTTTTTAATACCTGTTGCTTATGAAAAAGTTACTTTCCTCTGTCAATGGCTAGCTTCATATAACTCTCTTCAACTAACGTGATATAAAAGAAAAAAAAATTACTTAGTAACTAATTGCATGCTTGAAAGATGATACGATATTATGTGTCTTTCTGTTGGCAAGAATTAACCCTTTTGACTTTTGAGTGCTGCCATTACAGAACCAGTAATTGCCTTGTGCTATCTGTTAGGCCCTTTGAAGTTAAAAAAAACAACAAAATTGCATCTTAAGTTGCTTCTCTTCTATAAAATTTGACGGATGCTAATCAGTACATCAAATCTATTGGGTGATGAAGAGGAACTAATTTTATCGAACTGGATAGAAGCTATCAGTAGAAATGCAGTTCCCTGGTAAACTTTACAAGTAGCATTACTGTTCGGATCTCATGTGCTTAAGGGTGGAATGGTAATAGATATAAATTATGCACAAAAATATGTATTTTTAACTATATCCAATAATAGAACATTGGATTGCACTATGACCAACAAGCTGGTCCATTTAGATTCTCTTAGAAGTGAACCAATGAAAGCATAGTAACCAAAACAGATTTTCTATCCTTAAGCGGGCTATGAAAGTTTTCGCTCACTGTGAGGCTATCTGTATCTAAGACCTCGTAAACCTGAAAATTAAGCCACTTATATCATACGAGTAAATGCAACTTTCCAAATGGAGGCAGCATTGGTGTTGCACGTGTATGATACTGTTTGATGCCTTTTGTCACATTCTGTAGGTTGAGTTGAATTTCACCTTAGAAGCTCTGACGTACAATACATCTCAAGCCTACTATAAGTGCTCACTGAGTCATCATCTTTGTACTTTGAAGTTGCATCTCTTTGGAGCAAATGCCGCTGTCTTAACTTCTCCTGATCCAGAACTGGTAAGGGATAATAATGCCTACTTTATCAATTTACATTGATTTATGGTGGTGTTTCTCTATAACCTTGTATGAGAAATAATGTCAGCTAATGCACTAAACTTACTTTTTCTCCTTTTTATTCAGTTTGAATGCAGTTAGTTTACATCCATGACCGAAATTCTTAAGCACCACATTTTTCTGATCAATTAGAAATATTTGATCATGATATATTTGTACAAAATTGAAGGGCCGAACTCCATGGTTCTTCTATCTTGTTCTCTGATGTACTTGCATCCTGGGGTGTTAGTAAATGTTATATGTCTAAGTAGACTAAATTTGTCTTTAACTGGCATTATATTTTTCAGTTCACAAGTCTCCATGATACATGAACTAATTAATCATTTCGACATGGATGATAGGCTATACTTGCTTGTCTGTTCCAGGGAGTATTGCTTGGTCCTTAAAAGTGTGTCCCGGAAAGAATATTGGCTCTGTCCTTTTCTCATCAACTGAACCATATTTATCCTTCTCTATATCTGTGCACTCTATGTTTATGAACTTATACTTTTCAATATTATCAGGTAATGACCAACTATAAATGGTATGTCAAACTGTCTTATTTCCAAAGATGGATCTCATATTTTATTGGATCAGGTTAGAAAGTTCAGTTTTGAAACTTTTCCATAGGATCCAGAAGAAAAATTACTACTGATGTTTGAACTTTTTTCTAATGCAGCTTCATTCACTGTCCTCATACTAGTTCTAATCAAAGTTTCTAGCGCATGTCAAACTACTAGAGATTATGGGGGAGGGTTCCAAGCTGGGAGGATGGGAACTGAAAGCGGGCATCCGCACTCTGTAAGGGATGATGACCTTTCAAGTTGGGGTTCTTATGATACAATGTCACAGGATGAAGAGGAACTCAACGAGTCACTTGCAGTCACAATCCTCAATGGAAAGCAACTAGAGGGAGAAAGCAATAATGATCACCGCCGTGTTTGCATCCTATGCTCGGATGCAATTCGTGACTGTTTCTTTCTTCCTTGTGGACATTGTGCTACCTGCTTTACTTGTGGGACAGGGTTAGTCGGCTATACTCTTACATGAAAATGACCTGGGAAAAGTTGGACCTGTAAGGTTTTATCCAAATGCTCCTGGAGTCCTTCCTATATCGAATTCTCACAAAAGCATAACTTTAGTTAGCTAATATAGTTTGTTTTATCTACTGGTTGGCTGAGCCTTGGGCACTGGCTGCAAAGCTCATTCCTGTTCATTTGCCTCTCTCCCCCTCTTTCTGATGGGTAGCTCTGAAATTTTATCATCAATGATTCTGCATATTCATTCTTTATCCTATGTGTTTGTTGTAGCTTCTGTAAAGGGGTTGGGCAGATTATGGCTGGCATTTAGATGGTTTTGGTGTGTGAAGAAGTTTCAGATTTGGAGTCTAATTGCATATCTTATCATGCAGGGTCATTGAAGAATCTGGTTTATGTCCTATTTGTCGGAGGGCAACGAAAAAAGTGAGGAGAATTTTTTGTGTCTGAGCTGCAAAAGATATGTGCTGCTATGGAGGTGAAAGTGGAAAAATTTGTTGTCACCTATTATGGAAATGAAACTGCTTTGCTGAGAGCATCATGAATATATCAGTACGGAAGGCGGAGAATTGACCAGAAGTTCTATGCTGGCTGGCAACTAAAGGATTCCTTGGCTTGAGCTACTAAAATGTCAGACATCCTCTACAATGGCATTTGTTGCCAGAATCTATGACCTTACTAAATGTAAATTTTTCAATGGTCTGAGCTCAGGAAATTGTGCTTCTCTCGTGCTCTTTGGGTTATGAAGAAAGACAATGTATCAAGTTGACAGATAAATGTGGCATTCTGAGAGTACAAAATCTTGCTAGTACTATCTGTATGTCTGGATGTGTTTCGTTCATCAGAAATTGCTAGCTCGTGTACTAAATTTAAATGTAAATGATTTAGGATCTTTAATGATTATATAACAGGTAGGGATTGCTCAAGTTTGCTAATTCATTCAGAAATTTATATATCACAATGATCTTTTGACATCATTCCTTTCCTCCTTTCTCATGTTAGATTTCTTCCATAACTCATTCACAAATTTAAGCTTCAAATTATTTTTAAAGAAAATCAACATATAGAGATTAAATATACCATTTTTATATTATTGTAATCAAATTCCCCATACGTTCATTAATCTATTAATTACATCGTAAATTACATTATTAATATACTTAACCATGCGGGATCAAATCAAAATCAAATTAAAAAATTCTACCACAAATAGTCATTGATCCTTACCATATGCATATTTTAAATATTTCAACTAATAGGGGTTAGAACATCTACGACATATGGCAAAGGAAATGTGAGATAAGTTTTGACATAAGACAAATAATATACAAAATGAATCTTTAAGAAAAAGAATATGACCACTTCAATGTATTAGGTTAATGTCCTTTAATCTTTTCCATGTTGAGTTTATTTTTTAAATAAAAATATAAAAACAGTTTTTATATTCAAAAGTGATATCCTAATTAGGATATTAAATAAATTTTTTAAAATTAGATAATGAATTGAAGATTATTAACATTTATCATTTTTATTTCAATTTAATTCGACTCATGACAATTTGAATTGAAGATATTCATTAAAAGATTTTATTCTAATTATATAATATATATAAAAAATGGTAGAGGTCAATCAAATAAATATTTCAATAAATTTAATCGTATTTAGATATTATTAAAAAAGTAATTATTGTTCAGTTAATAGTTTGACTATTAATTGCTTTCTTATATTCTTCTAAGCAATTAAAATATATAAATATGAAAAGCAAAAAATGGCATTTGGGGGTTTTTTTTGTTTTTCCTGTTATACAGTAAGAGCATCTTGCTTAGGACTTCTTGCCGAGCCTAGCATGGTGTCATTCTCCTAATTAATGCCAATTCATCTCCCGAACAGGTAAGAAACCATGCCAAGGATGGTACGCATGGAAAGTGATTCATCGGAGGACGAGTCGGAATAGGAGTTGGTAGGAAGCGGTCGCGCCGGTGGCTTTCCACGTGGCACTTTTGAAGGCTTCGCTTTTTGAGCCTATGCCATCCTCTTAGTTGGGAAAGTGGACCGGAGGGAGTCGAAACAGCCATCCTCCAAAAGCGTTCTTTTCTTATCATCGACGACACAATGCATCGCATCCTCTTCGACGATTCTACCTCCCACCGCCATCACCACCAAAAACGATGGCTTCGCTCTTATCATCGTCATCTCGCTACTCGTCTTCTCGCTATCCGTCTTTCCTTCCCCGCTACGTCGTCCTCTTGGCATTCATTTCCCTTATCGTTCTTCTTATCTTCGAGGTTAGTGCCGCTGTTCCTCTTTATCAACTCTCGTATTCATGTTGTTTGTTATTAGTCTTGTGAACGAATTCACAGAAATGATCGTACCTTTTATTGTTTTCTTGTCTTGATCATGGTGCATCTTGGGTTGAACAGGTGGATAGTTTTGTGAGTAGTTTTGTGTCCAACACTAAAACAATCGTAGGACACAACTTAGAACCAACACCGTGGCATGTTTTCCCGACCAAGTCCTTCGGTCAGGAATCAAAATACTCCATAGCTACCAAAATTATTCAATGCTCCTACCTCACTTGTGGCGGCAGCAGCAGCAGCACCACCACCGACGCAAATAACATGTCACGAACAAAAAGATCCATCCATGAAGAATCCTATATTACTTGCCCCGAAGTTTTCAGATCTATACACCACGATTTGGAACCCTGGGCTCAGTCTAAGATTTCCATGAATCACATCTTGGAGGCTCAAAAGTTTGCAGCTTTTCGGGTTGTGATAATCGGGAGTAAATTGTATGTGGAATTTTACTATGCTTGTGTTCAAAGTCGGGCAATGTTTACTATCTGGAGTTTCTTACAGCTCCTGAGGAGGTACCCTGGGAAGGTTCCGGATGTGGATTTGATGTTTGATTGTATGGATAAGCCTACTATTAACCGTACCGAGCATGCCTCAAAGCCTCTACCTTTGTTTCGGTACTGTACAACTCGGGAGTTTTTTGATATTCCCTTTCCTGATTGGTCTTTCTGGGGTTGGTGAGTCCATGAACTTTTATTTTCATCGTTGTTATTGTGTAAGAAAATGATAGTTGTTTAATGTCTATTACTTTCAGTTGAGTTCTTTCATGATGAAAATCTTTTGAGTTTAGAGCGAAGAACTGTCTATCTCACCATCTGAAATGTAGCGAAGCCTGGAAATTTTGGTTTTGTTCAGCATTTTCAATAATTGGGTTAAACTAGGCATGAGATCTTGTAAATGTTATTCTGCTTCTTAGACTTTTCAATTTCTTGCAGTTACTATGTCTATGTGATGCGTAAGAACCTGGCGCATTGTTGAATATTAAGAGTAAAACACATAGCAACTTGTACTAACCAAATATGACCTATCAATAACCCTCGCTCAAAAGACAAATCAAAATTTTGTTGTGAATAGCCATGATTGATTTTGGATGCTGACACTTCATCTTGATTTAATTCGAAGAATTGTCATGATATTTCATTACAGGTCAGAAATTCATATAGAACCATGGGACAAACAATTTAGCGAAATTAAACATGGATCTCAAGCTAAGAGTTGGAAAGCCAAGACTCCTGTAGCATACTGGAAAGGAAACCCAGATGTTTTTTCTCCTATTCGCACAGAATTGATGGAATGTAATGACACAAGAAGATGGAATGCTGAGATATTGCGTCAGGTTCACTTGAAATTTTTGTACCATTTTTCTTACACCTATTTGGCATAGCATTTTGACTTAATCCAGGGTGTTTTGCGTTTAGTTTGATCATTTTTTCTCTTCTGAATTATAGGATTGGGGAGAAGCAGCCAAAGGTGGTTTTGAGCAGTCCAAACTGTCAAAGCAATGTAACCATAGGTAAGTACCTTCATGAGTATATTAGTGCTGATATTTACAAATGTTGGGGTGAGCATTGTCGAAATTTTTGTTTATAAAAATAAAATGATTTTGAATTTGAGAGTTCCTTTTAGCCTTTTCCTGGGATAAAGTGATAGAATAAATGAAAATTACCAATAGCTTCATAGCCAATTTAGGTTTGCCAGCATGGTTACATGAATCTTGTTGGTTTGCTTATTTAAACAATTCAAGAATTTTTTTCCCCCTTTTTCTATTTCTTTTTTTGGCTGGGGTTTTTTGTTTTTTTTGGTTTTGGGGGGGGGGGGGGATGAATACTTTGCTCTTTTCCTACGAACTTTTAAGAGTCTTAAAGTCCTCACTGATACTTCCCACATCTAATTGCAAAGGACTGAATGGTGTGCCTGAACCAAGTTTAGATTTTTTAACAATCAACTTCATTTATCTTTCCATAGTATGAAACAATTGAGTATCTTAACAGAATATCTAAAAGTTTATATAATGTTTTTCCTTACAAATCAACATAATCGAGAATTGAATAGATGTTACATGATGCAACTAGAATGCAATGGGTTGATCACATTTGCAGTGAGTATTTTGTTTTAACTTCTTTCCATTTATTTTCTCTGTTATGATACTGCTTCTTCAATTTGCAGGTACAAGATCTATGCTGAAGGATATGCTTGGTCTGTAAGCTTGAAATACATTATGTCATGTGGTTCAGTACCCTTGATAATTAGCCCGCAGTATCAAGATTTCTTTAGCCGTGGACTCATCCCCAAGAAAAACTTTTTTCCTATACCTCCATTTGATCTATGCCAGAATATAAAGCTCGCTGTTGACTGGGGCAATGCTCACCCCACTGAGGTACTTTGCTATAGTCTCTTTAGATATTTCTGCTTCTTGTTTATAATTTTCCTTGTCCTAAAGTGCTAGAGCACAAAAGACTACCTTCTAATATTCTAGTATCATCCTATTTTTATCTGAAACTCTTACATATGGTAAAGGAATAGAATGTTTGAACACCACAGGTAAATACTGCAGTAGTTGAGTCTCCTCCAAGGTTATCCTGCATCTAACATTTACTCTAAATATTATCTGTAGTGTATGTATGAACCAACCAATTGCACATGTTCTGCAGTGCTTACATGAGTAGTGTGTGCTTGTGTGGTCTCTGCTGTGCATATTGGTTGTGTCTTGTGCACTGTATACATGGAAGTGTGTTTAACATGATGGTATGTGTTTTGTGGATGTGGATTGAGTGAAAAAGCTAATAAAGTGTAATTTGATAGAGAAGTGGATATTTTGTTCCAAAACCATTAACCCAGTTACCATCTATCTTTTGAATTCTTTACTGATGGTCCATTTGGGAGTTGTTCTGGTCCTGTTGAGCATAGAAATGTCTCTCTTGGAAAGCTTTTGCATATGTACAATCCTCTGACAAGAGGGTAGCTCAGTTACTTAGAAGCAACCTTAATGGGCAATAGGTCTTAGATCTGAATTTACATTCCCGTTCCCTGATGTATCAGGAAAAAATGGTCTTTGGGGGGGGGGGGGAGGAGGACATCTATAAACTGATTCATGTACTTGTTTTCCAATTTTGCTGAACAGGCTGAGCTGATTGGAAAAGCAGCACAGGACTACATGGAGAGTATGAGTATGTCTCGGATTTATGATTACATGTATCATCTGATAACAGAATACTCGAAGCTACAAGACTTCACACCTATTCAACCTTCCTCTGGTCTGGAAATATGCATAGATTCTGTGCTCTGCTTTGCTGATAAAAACCAAAGAGAATTCCTTGAGAAGTCAGCTTCATCTCCTTCGCCATTGCCACCATGTTCACTTCAATATTAAGTGCACAAGTACTGAGAGTTTACAAAAAGGCGAAGTAAACTTGGTTAGACCATATGGCATGCATGTAGTTTAGTAGAGAGGCTATAGACAAAGTCAGGCAGCAATGCATTACTAGCTTATCTTTTCCATTCTGGAGGTGGAGAAGATTCGTGTGCAGCCGCGGATTGACATAAAAAATGATGGAGAATTTGTTTCCCTTTTTAGCTGGGATTAGTTGGGGACTGTTTCGACCCATTGAGTATGGACACAAGGCCATACAAAGTGATCGGAGCCTCATGAACTCGTGTCCCTGTGAAGGTGAAGTTGATGTTTGTGTTATGATGGTTTTGGGATCAAGTGACAATTGGTGATAGATACCTTTCAACAGGAGGGTTTCCATCCACGATCTTCAATGATA
Source organism: Rhazya stricta (assembly GCA_001752375.1). Lineage (NCBI taxonomy): Eukaryota > Viridiplantae > Streptophyta > Magnoliopsida > Gentianales > Apocynaceae > Rhazya > Rhazya stricta. Next base: position 6,925,009 of record MEJB01000001.1, on the reverse strand, counting down.
AGTTGTTCAGAGATCATGGACGAAAACAAACAAGTAATATTTGGTTGGTGAGAGTTGCATGCCCTGTTGAAATCAGTCTGATTTATTAATTATTTTTTAAAAATAAAAAGGAATCCGTGGTGATTTCCTTTTAGGAAAATGAACCTTTCCAAATAAATTGTGTAGCGTTGAGCACTACAAACTTTTGAGAGGTGGAAAAGCATTTACAACAAGGTTTTGGTTTAATAAAATAGTAGAATCAATGAAGAGGGGAAAGAGAGAGAGAGAGAGAGAGAGAGTGGAATGCATGCAATAATTAAATAATCCAAGTTGGGGGAAAATGCCTCCGCTGTTTGTTTGGCTCGCTGCTCGAGGTTGGTAGACGCGTGTGCCTTCCTGTTGCTGCATTCACCGCCTCATTACATCACCAATGCTCATAATATCTTTGCCCATTTCTCAGAATGTAATAGAAGAGTGGATGGAAATTTGAATAAAAGATTTACGATTATCTTACTCTAAAGAAATTAATAATAAAAGAAAACTAAAACCTAAAAGATCAAATCTTGTGAGCCTTTCTCTTTGTTGTAACGGTATTTTTTTGATGGTCTTGCTCGCTCATTTTATGTTAGTTTCTAATAGTTAAACATTTTTTTACATTAATTTTGAATTTTATGTTTACAATATATTATGAGAACACTTCTTTAAMTATGTGCTCCGCTGATCTACACAAGTATTAATTATTTTCTTTGTCAGAAAATTAAATCATAATTATCATATAATGAGGCAGGTAATCATGGGATTAGATTTCATTCCATTTTAATGATAGAGAATGATCCTATCAAATTCATTGCATTACGTCTCGTATCAATTTTATTTCAGCATATCAAAGATAGAAATAGGTAAAAAGAAGTAGTGAAAATAAATACTTTTTAATTGGAAAATTGTTGATAAAATTGTTATTGTTATTTTTGAAGATAATTGTTGACTAGATTTTATTAGAGCTTTTTGAGCAGCCCTAAGGCCTACTCCGTGGGCTAATCTCTTCCACTTATTTTTCTCGTTTATTTATCTTCATATTTCCAAAAGCAAAATTCATAAACAAATCAAATGGTTCCTGAAAATTATTTAAAATACAACAATATCTGAAATAAAATATTATTATCCAAATAAAAAATAGAAAAGAAAGGAAAATGAGAAATCCTATTTAAGGAGATCCGCAGATACAGAATCCGCAGCCGCCGACAGCAGCTCCATTCTTCTCCACCACTTTTCTCTTCCCTGTTGCCCTACTTCTTCCATTCATTCAAGCCCTCTTTATCTACTCTCTCTCTCCCACGCACAGAGAGGACAGGCTCGAACAGAAATGGCTGGAAGCGGTGTCGTTACACTCTATGGCAATGGTGCAATCACCGAGACCACTAAGAAATCCCCTTTCTCCGTCAAAGTGGGCTTAGCTCAGATGCTCCGTGGCGGAGTCATCATGGACGTCGTCACTCCTGAGCAGGCCCGTATTGCCGAGGAGGCGGGTGCCTGCGCCGTCATGGCGCTGGAGCGTGTTCCCGCCGACATTCGGGCCCAAGGCGGCGTGGCCCGCATGTCCGACCCACAACTTATTAAGGAAATCAAGCAAGCGGTGACTATCCCTGTCATGGCAAAGGCTCGGATAGGCCACTTCGTTGAGGCCCAAATCCTCGAAGCTATTGGCATCGACTACGTCGATGAGTCGGAGGTCCTCACGCTCGCCGATGATGAGAACCATATAAATAAGCATAATTTCCGCATCCCTTTTGTCTGCGGCTGCCGTAACCTCGGCGAAGCTCTACGCCGTATCAGGGAAGGTGCGGCTATGATCCGTACTAAAGGTGAGGCGGGTACTGGTAACATCATTGAGGCTGTCCGCCATGTTCGCTCAGTGATGGGTGACATTAGAGTCCTTAGAAACATTGATGACGATGAGGTCTTTACATTTGCCAAGAAAATTCAGGCACCATATGATCTGGTGATGCAGACCAAGCAACTGGGAAGGCTCCCAGTGGTGCACTTCGCTGCTGGAGGAGTGGCAACCCCTGCGGACGCAGCGCTGATGATGCAGCTAGGGTGTGATGGCGTGTTCGTGGGCTCTGGAGTGTTCAAGAGTGGCGATCCAGCTAGAAGGGCTAGGGCTATTGTGCAGGCCGTCACTCATTACAGTGACCCCCAGGTGCTGGCTGACATTAGCTGCGGGCTCGGAGAGGCTATGGTCGGGATTAATATCAATGATGATAAGGTGGAGAGGTACGCCAAACGGTCAGAGTGAGATACCATGTTGGATGATGTTTTTAGAGCTTAAGGATAGATTGATTTGATTCCATTTCTTATAGTTGTAGCCTGTGCAAGTGAGGTCTAGAAGAACCTTTCTGCTTGGTTGAATATTTTAGTATTTATAGTTTAGATTTAATTTACTGTTGTTTTAGGTATTGATACTTCTTTATAGCTGGATCTCCGTGGATGTCAAATGAACTTTTATCACTCTGTTTCTCAATCAGTACAATTCTTCTATTTCAGCTATTACATTTTTATGTTGAAATCGTTTTATAGGTGGGAGGATGAACTATTTGAATAGATCTTAATATGAACTTTGGGTTCTGTCTTTTGGCATAAGAAAAGATAGCTTTTTTCCTCATCTAGTTTCTTGTTAGTTTGACTACATGTTTTCATTCTTTTGCTTGTTCTGATTATTCACTTTCCCATTTTCTCTGTCTTTTGGACTAGTTGACTAGGTTTCAGTTTTGCTTGTTTTGGGTGGGCATTCCCTGGTTTTTGCTTTTATTTGCTCTTCCTTGTTGTTTCATTTACTTCTTTCCTTCCATTTTTCTCTTTTTAGTTTGCTACTATTTGTTTTTAGACTACTTGAACTGGGAATCTCCTTTCCTTATTAAGCTATGTTATAGTAGTACCATATCCGGCAATTAATCATTCTTTCCTTAGGAACAGATTTGCTTTCGGTTACATTGACCTTGTCTTGAGAGATGGACTGAGGTTGGTTTCTGTTTTCAGCATAAAAAATTGCACTTGGTGAAATTTGCACACGGATCAGAGGTTCTTTAGACAGTATGACTTTGATAATCTGCCTCCAATTGATGCTGTCTGAAGAGAGAATATTGAAAGGGTTTAGATTCTTCCAAAAGTTTTCCCTCCTCTCTTTAGTGATCCGGAATTTTGAAGAGTCTAGGATGAAACCAAGATTAGAAGAATCATTGAACATAGCAGCTTTTTTTTTTTTGGATAAGCACAATCATAGTTAAGTAGTTAAGTTCAAAGTTCTTTTCTAGAACAAAAGATGATGATGTCTCACTTCCATACATAAGGTCTCTGTCATTCCAGTAGTGTATCTAATATACCTGGTATGAACGCCTCAGCTTGAGTTGTAGCTTTTGTATACGATAGGTTATCAGCAGGTTTAGTTCATGGTCAGCTTTGCTGGATTGAAGTCTGTGATCAAATTCACTTGGATGATCCTCTCTTATCTAGATGCTAATTCCATTTCAGATTAAATGTTTGCCATTTAGCAGTATGATGACAATAGTGAGTTTTGACTCCGATATATATAGGTTGCCGCATATCTCAACGTTGTTTGTTACTCGGTTATATTCATTGACATCATTATCCATGTGAATTATGTATAATTGGTGAACTTATTTTTCTCTTAACTATGATAAGATTAGGTTCCTATAGGTTCCAACTCCCAGATTGTTGGGGTCATATAAATTATTCCCCAGATTTCTTGCCAGAGTAGTGGTATTATCGTATCTGTTATATGGACCTTTTCCTGCTGCAGAGATTCTTTACTTTGTTAAATCTGTTGGCAAGGTTAATTAAGGTTCAACATATTTCACTGTATCTGTCTTGCTTGCTAGCTCTGGTTATTCTCTTTCGTCTACACATATGATCCTTAAATTTCACTGAGGTTTTCATCAGTTCGCATTTGATTGAGGTCCTTTCATGCTTGAGATTTGTTTCCCCTGAAAACTATACAACAGTCTAGGTATATTACCTTCAGTATAACATTTGAAGGTGGTGCGAAAATTCTTTCCGAAGTATATGGACAACCTTAAACTTATATATGCTACTCATCTCTAGTTAGAATTTGGTCTGGTGTTAGATACGAGGGTTGTAGACGTTTATCTTTTATAGTCTTCATCTAGAAAGGGTTTGCATATGAACCGCATGGTTGATTCTTGTATTAATGGAGATATGGCTTTCCCCCACTCAGCCAACAGTGAGTTATTCAAGGATAGGTGCTTTGGGTATCAGATCCGCTGCAGGAGCAGGAGTTGTTCGTACCAACTGGCCGAATGTGCCGGAGAACATATAAACTGCCAAGCTCTATCTGATCTTGAATGTCGTACTTGGCACAAAGGTTTTTACTTCAATATCAGGAAAATACGTATTATTTTGCAAATGTTAAGGAGATGTATGTTTAAGGGCTAAATGGTCATGTACATTTCGAGATGTACCAAGTACATTGGTTCGCAAGCCAACCAACCCAACCGGGTCCGTTGGGGGTAGTATTTCTTAATGAACCTTGTTATGTCCCAGCCAAAAATGTATCTGCGTAAACGAGTCCTTGTACTTTGTGGTTGGGAGGCGTGCCAATGCTATTGGAGGAGTAGGTTGAAGTTGAACMGCTCAAATTGGTTGTGGTTGGTGRGTGGTGACCCACAACCGCCATTTCGGTGGTTTTTCTGTCTCTGGCGATTCAACTTTTTAGTGGGTTTTTCAAATAATGTTGAATTCAATTTCAAACTAGGTTTSATTAGTTATGAAAGAGTTACACATATGCATCTGAATTTGTTTCGGCTTTGTGTTGGGAGTTTTTATTTAATTGAGGTCAAGCCTTAAATGTTTTAGATTATACAATAGGATAAATATKCTTAGGTAATTGACTATAAAATATCTTTCTCTTATTAGCGAAATCCCAATTCAATTGGATAAGTAATTGCCGGCCGTGGGCTTTTAAGCGGTTTATGGTGTGGGCCTTTAGACGTTGAAGTCCATGTCAAACAATTTATTTGCAGAATTTGCAGAAACGTTGACTTTTCCTTCCCATTTCTCTTTGGAGGATCCCATGCGAATCACATGATTGTTTAGAATATAGACTCRGCATTATTGAGATCAGAGCTTTAGTTTGGGAAACCTTTTTCCATTTTAAAAAGTCATCTATTTATATTTTTCGAGAAAGAATTTTTCTGCTACAATATGTTTTAACTTTTTAAAATTATAGAATTGTATTAAAAAATATTTTTAAACATGATTACAAATTCAAAATTTTTAATGTGGATATTTACGATTTTTCTTAGCTCTAGTAGGAATAGTTTATTATTATACATTAAAATTAATCCAAGTGAATTATCTAACAAAAAAGTGGGAACTTTGGAGTATTGGTCCTTTCTCGTGAGTTGTTTTTGCTTTATTGTACAAAGTGATTATTATGATTAAGCTGTACRCAACGAATTAGTGGCTTCCGCTCATATTCTTATGTTTTACGACTCCATCGTGTCGTACAAGTTTAGCAAATTTTCATTTATCCTCATGTTCTCTTCTAATCCTTTAAACGATAATGTATATGATCGAGCATTTAAGGGAAATACAGGTAAAGGTATATCCGCATCAAGATTGTGTAAGTTATTAATTAAAATAAGAGAATAAATATTTCAATGAATAATTATTTCTATTCAATAATTAATTAATTTATATTTATTCTTTTAGTGTATTTGAATACAACAGGTTAATTTATATTCTTATTTACGTGATTTTTCATTTTCATCACCTATTAACGTTTTTCATATAYTTTTAAAAGTAATGTCTTTTCTTATTCTTTTTCTCTGTCTTTTCAATTTTACTTCTTCGTATATTCCATCATCTTCCCAATCTATTGTGTAGGTTTTGCATCATCAACTTCGCGAAGAGTTCTAATATTTAATTACATCCATCATAATGTAAAAATCTTACTTTGCATGCAACGAAGATCGAATTTTTTAAGATTTATTGATAAAATAGTSATACACATCTTAATGCCATGATTTCAAGAATTTGATTTTGGTAARACAAGAACAAATTATTACAAAAATTTGATTTTTGGCSAGTGTCTTCATCATAGAAGGTCAGTGTGATGGACATATCTATTACGTTGCGAATTTGTGATGATTACATATGAATATACGTGTATCATAGCAGCTAGTCGTGATAAGAATGTCTYTCATTGTGGCTTATTGTGATGCATGTTTATCGGCRAGTGATCATTATAGATGTTTGTCYTRGTAGACATGTATATTACGATAACTTGCTGTGATGATCAGACACCAATATACGTGTATCACAGCAGCTCGTCGTGGTAGACACGTATATTACCATGGCCTTCCATGATGATCACATACCAATATATTCATTATGAAAAGCCACGKGGATAGATATGTYTACCACAATGTGCTAATGTGATGCATATATATTGATGTGTGATCATCACGGATGGCCAACGTGATAGACGTTTATTGCGGTGGCCCTCCGTGATAATCACGCATCGGTATAGGTACATCATCGCAGCCCGTTGTGCATTTCTATCATGGTGGCTTGCCATCTATCGCGATGGCCTTTTATGATAATCACACATTAAAGTAGGTGCATCACCGAAGCTCATCATGATAGACATTTCTATCATGGTGGTCTGCTGTGATGAGTATATTGCATAGTCTATCACGGTGGCCTACTGTGATGAACACTGATCAATATACTCATGCCTATTACGGTGGTYTATTGTGATGCAAATATTTCAGTAATATAAAAGTTTTATTTGTATCAATTTTAATTCAGTAAAAAATTCTTTTTAATTATAATTTGATTATTTATGTTTTATAGGTTCATCATGTAGGACACCGTGGTAGGGAACATATCACGTCTGGCCTACTGTGATGAGTCAAAAGGACTACAATTTTGCAAAGATTGATCTAAAGTATAGTTTTATGTTTTTAAAAGCATGAAATTCCTCGTCGATCTAGCTAAGCATTTTAGGGCTACGATCATTAGTTGGAGCACTTCGCAAAAAAATAGATRAGGTGACAGATGCTTTTGACGATGATCACCGTATGTTGTTATTAGAGTCTTGTTTTGGCCCCTTAACAAGGATAGGGGGATTTGGAGGTTAGCAATAAGCTTATTCATGCTGTGATGCTAATGTGTCTTAGAATAGAGAAGAAAAATCAAGTGTAGTTTCAATTTGGGGATAAGAGATGCGGGTTYGGATTCGAAGAGTTTACTCTTGTGATTGACCTRCYGGCAATTAGACCTGATAAGAAAGAGGACCGAAGAAAGGGGAACAAACTCAGCTATACAAAAAGTGCTTTCTCAAGTATAAAGGAAATTTGAAAAGATTAGTGGTTCTAGATAAATTTAAGAAATGCAAAGATCCAAGTGACAAGTACAAATTGGAATTTTTAGTGATTTGGATATATGTTTTAAATGCCAAAGAAAAGAATACAGCTGCCAAMYTTTGGTGGTTCTATTTGGCGGATGATTTGGATAGATTCAATCATTATGAATGGGGAGAAAATTATATTAAGAAACTATTGAGTTATTYCGAAGAGATTATCGAAAGCAATGGAGAAATGCAAAGAAAAGAAAGAATATAAAATCAGCTACCGTGGATTTCCTCCATCTATCATGGTATAGCTTACGAAAAATCACCATATTGTATTTTTGCTCAATTCTGTTTATGTATTAAATAATACAATTGCATATAATGTGTGCTTTGACTTTAAATTTTTTTTTTCTTTCTACAGATTTGAACATTCAAAGCCATGCCAGATTTGGTCATCAAGTTCAGATTATTTTTTTGGAGAGAGAATTCCCTGAATGTTGAAATGAACTTTAAAGGCAAAGGGCCCACCATCGGACCATGCCTCGATTGTCAATTTTTGTAAGAAAGAAATTTTAAAGTAATTAGGAAGTTAGTCCCTTTTTCCTCGAAAGTCGAGGAAGAATTTTGGCATAAATTTGTTCATTCTCCCTCTCCAACTATTATAGAAGAACAACCCACGGAAGGTGGGTTACTTTTTTTCACTAATAACTAAGTTTACAATTATAATTTTTAAGCTTAATTTTTACCTATCTTCTACCTATTTCTATAGCTGAGGTCAAATCCCATTAATACTGTCACTAATGATGATAATGCCTTAAGCTTGGTTGTTATTACTATCCCCATTTTTGTTACTTTCTCCATTAAAGGTTGGTTCCTTTTTCTTTTTTATCTTTTTTTTAAAGTATCACAATGGTAGAAAAATTGTTCTGATCAATGATTATTTTTTGAACTTTGTTTGGCAGGAAATGAAATGGAATTTGAGACTGTTAYAGTGACATGAACTGAAATGGCATCTGAGACTGCGATAGTGACAGTGGAAGATGATTCTCCTCTAGGTAGAGGATTGTGCAAGAAGAAGGATGCCTCTCCACTGCAGTCTCTTTTGATCAATCCTTCAAAGAGAATAAAGTATGAGAAGCTTAAACAATTTGATCCATTTCAGGCAGTTGATCCCTMAAAAATGAAAGATCTGAAGTCATGGCTTTAGGATGAAACTGTTGGGTAAATTTCCCTTCTGAAATTCATTCGTTTAAATTTTTGCCATGTCTTGTTTTGTATGCATTTATATCTTAATGCTAATGAATGGAATTTTCAGGGATTCTATTAGTTTTCCCTCGTTCGATGTCTCCAAATGTTCTTTCAAATTACTATGAAGACTAACAGTTAGCTCACAAARGATGTAAGAAAAACGAAATGTGAGTATGCTTGTGAATAGTTGATTACTGATTTAGACTAATGTTTAGTATTGAATGTGTATACAACATATGGATCTCACTTTATATTATATGGAGAGAATGACTAATGAAATATCTCAACCTATTTAGACWAGAGGTTGCCATCTTAGATTCAAAATTTTATTAGTTTATGAAGCATGCGCATATTGATGGTCAAAAGGAGGAGAATGCTCATCACATAGAGTTCTTCATTATAAAACTATTATAAATTATATCAATGAGGAAGCTCCTCGTTCACATTTGATTGCRTTAGAAATCAACTTGGATGAGAGCTTAATTAATGTTTTTCATAGTGCCCCATGGGTTATACATGAGAAGGAGCTCAASGACTAGCTGTAATGCTTCATCGATTTGCTATCGTGGCTYCTTTATGGCAAGGTCATTSATGGATACAACCCTACTTTGCCATTCAGATATAGGCGGATCAAAAGTTGCCTCAACAAAAATATGTTTTTCTTCTAATATGCAAGCAAGATGGTTATTTATATATTTGTCATATTGAGAGACTAATGTTTCATTTAATTTGCAGTAATGATTGCAGCATGTTTACGTTGAAGAATATTGAATTTCGCTTAACTGGACATGACGTCAATACAATTGATCAAAATAGAATATTTACATGGATGCAAAAGATGGCAGCGGATATTTTTGCTCAAGAATTTGACCAATAGATTAGGATTTCTATACTTGTACATAAACTTATTGATTTAGATGGTGTATAGGGATATTCTTTTGGTGTATATAAACTTAGATTAACAAATATATAAAAAAAGGTTGCAAATTGATGGTGTCTATTTTCATGCAACTGCATAATTTTAATTTGTATGAATTCTAAATTAACTTAAAAAATTATCTATTTAATAATAAAGTAGCAGTCGGTGTGAACTCCTTTCTATGGGGAGGYTTCCCTTGGTTTCGGTGAAAGCTCAATACCATCCCCTCATGTTCACAAAGACAGTTGCAAGAATCGGAGGATGCGCAAGAATGACTATATGTGGCCATTCCCTTCTTACTGCTATTAGCACTAAGATAAGACGGGTGTTTCACCTCCAAATGGGCGGGGGCCGGCCTTCCACTCTCTTATGCAACATTTATTTATGGGTCCTTTTTTCTTTGACCTTTGAAATGAAAGTACRGATAGATACTGTCAAGGAGGAGATGTTCTGAATCAATCAATGAAGTTCATTTTTCAAAAACATCACCACAGAGTGGAGTTTTTTGAAATGGCRGAAAAGGTTGACCAGGTACGAAGAATGAATCTATATCTGACATGTGCACGGAAGTTGCTAGCCGGCGACCGCTCAACTGTTCGAGTGCAACAGTTTCCATCTTCCTCAATTGGGAAAGCAAGAATCAGTCTCTCTTTTTGTTTGGGGGGAGCAGAGCAGTCAAAGAATGAACCAAACCAAATGAGACACTTATTTCCAATTTATGAAACTGTTGCTCATCACAACAGCCATTTGTGGTAGGCAATCCATCATGGGGCGTGCCATGATGAGCAATGGTAAGCAATTGATGGAGTAATGCTCATCACCGTAGCCTATTATAGTAGGTAACCCATCACGACGGCCTACGGTGATAWGCAATTCTTCACAAAAATAAATTACTTTYAGTGTATCTTAATTTTAAATCAGCTTAAAAGGTTTTCTATTTAGTAATATTTTCAATTTAGGGAATATATGTTCATCACAGTGGTCAGTCATGATAGGTGTTGTATCACGGTGGCCCCACTGTGATGAGCAATAGTAGGCAATTGTCGGATAATGCTCATCAAAGCAGCCCACAGTAGTAGGCAACCTATCATGGTGGCATGCTGTGATGAAAATTCTTGGCCAAAATAAATTAGTTTCAGTATATCGTAATTCTAAATCAGCTTAAAAGATTTTTTTGTTTACTAATATTTCAAATTTTCAGAATATATGCTCATCACAGCGACCAGCCATAGGAGCCATTTTATCACGGTGGCCCCACTATGATGACCAATAGTATGTAATTGTGGCATAATGCTCATCACAGCAGCCCACCGTAGCAAGTAACCTATCACGATGGCCAATTGTGATGAGAAATTCTTGGCCAAAATAAATTAGTTTCATTATATCTTAATTCTAAATCTACTTAAAAGGTTTTTTGTTTAGTAATATTTGAAATTTACGGAATATATGCTCATCACAGCGGTCAGCCGTGGTAGGCATTGTATCATGACAACCCCATTGTGATGAACAATACTTAAAAAAAAAAAAAAATCATCACTTGTGATTCTCAATTTTGTCTGAAAAGAACCCTCGAAATGTTTCAATTGAATGTTATAATGACACAATTTCTATTTCTATAAATTGGAATGCCCAAACAACGTGTTACTTCTCTTTCTACTCTAACACAGAGTGGGATAGAATATATATCTCGATGCTAAAGATGTATAGATCACAACTAGTCTATTATTCCATCAAATATGTAACTACAAGTTAGTTTTGAAGGTTATCGCTTTAATAATTCATTCAATTGATGGAGTAATACTCATCACAGCCCTCGATCGTGGCAAGAAACATATTTGGGTGGCCTACTGTGATGATAGATTCTTCAAAAAATAAATARAGTTTCAGTATATCCTAATTGKAAATYAGCTTAAAAGGTTTTCTATTTAATAATATTTCAAATTTACAAAATATATGCTCATAATAACGGCCAGCCGTTGTAGGCATGGTATCACGGCGACCTCGTTGTGATAAGCACTATTTAAAATAAATATTATATGTGGTCATTTTTGCGTAAAAAGAACTTGTGAAATGTTCCAATTAAATATTATAATGACACAATTTCTATTTTTATAAATTAGATTATCCAAACAACGTATTACTTCTCTTTATACCATAGCACAAAGTAGGATATAATATACATCTCGATATAAATCACAACTAGTCAATTATTCCATCRAATATGTAATTAATGATTTAGTTTTTAAGATTGTCGCTTTAATAATTTTGTCAATTGATGGAGTAATGCTTAACACAATACCTCGCCGTGGCAAATAACCTATCACGATGACCTGTTGTGACGATAAATTCTTCACAAAAATAAATTAATTTCAGTATATCCTAATTCTAAATTAGCGCTTAAAATATTTTTTGTTTATTAATATTTTAAATTTACAGAATATATGATCATCACGGTGGCCAATTGTGGTAGGCATTGTATCACAGCGGCCCGTTGTGATGAGCAATAATTTAAAAAATATCATCACTTGTGGTCATTTTTGTRAAAAAAGAACCATTGAAATGTTCCAATTGAATGTTATAATGATACAATTTCTATTTCTATAAATTGAATTGYCCAAACAACATGTTACTTCTCTTTCTACTATAGCACAAAGTGAGATAGAATATATATCTTGATACTAAACATGTATAGATCACGAATAGTCCATTATTCCATCGAATATGTAATTATAATTTAGTTTTTAATGTTGTTGCTTTAATAATTTTGCTAATTGATGGAATAATGCTCATTGCAACACTCCGTCGTGGCAGACAATCTATCTGATGGTCTACTSTGATGAGAAATTCTTAACAACAATGTATTAATTTTAGTACATCTTAATTATAAATCAGTTAAAAAATTTATTTGTTTAACAATATTGCAAATTTATTGAACTGTTGCTCATCACAGCATGCATCCGTAGCAGCCATCCCATCAAGACGRTTTGCTATGATGAGCAATAATGGGCAATTGATGGAGTAAGCACATCACAACAGCCATTTGTGGCAGACCATTTATCATGATGGCTTACTGTGATGGGCAATAATAAGCAATTAATGAAATAATGCTTGTCACAGCAGCTCCCTATAGCAGGCAACCTAACATGGCGGCYTGCTATGATRAGCAATTCTTCATAAAAATGTATTAGTTTTAATACATCTTAATTCTAAATCAACTTAAAAGGTTTTTTATAGTAATAATACCAATTTATGGAATATATGATCATCACAGCAGTCATCCATAGCAGGTACTCCATCACAGTGGCCTTCTGTGATGAATAGTATTTCATATAAATGTGCTATTTTTATTTCTTATTAATTTGAAATGAGTAAATAAAGGTATTTATTTAATGATATTGTAAATTTATGAAAATATATGCCCATCACAGCGGCCTCCTGTGACTGACATTCAATCACGGTGGCCTGCTGTAATGAACAATATTTGTCTGTTATATTTTTGTGTGAACTCTAATTCAGTAAAAAAACATGTGTTGTTTAAAYAGGATTCTATTGATGGTGTATATGTGCATCACAACATCCTAACAGTCATTATCAAAATTCAATACACTTGAAAGTAAATAGATTTCTTCGCTTGAAATTAGAAAAAGTCATGTCTCACATTTATACATTATAAGAAAAATAAATAAGAAAGACAAATAAATGTCTTCAATTCTCAGGCAAAGGGTTGTACAAGTATTCTGATTATAGCCAGTCTTCGAATACCTACTACACTTGCRGGGCTTGCATATCTCTCCAATTGATTCTTCCGTAGTTTCGGTGGGCGTCTAGCAAGTCGTATTGTTAGCGGTTGAAGGACCACTCTTGGCACCACTTTTGCAGGAAATTGCCACTYCTTCTCCTTCGGTAATGGATTAATAAACTTCGAATATGCAGCTCTCCGACAAGAAGTAGTATAAAAGGTAGAATAAAGAGCATAAGTGTCTGTACCATCCTGCCTGGAAGCATTTGCATGTGGGCAAGAAAATTTATTAAGATCAAATTTCCTACGAATACAAGTATATTTATTTCATTAACCACTATGATTTCAACTTGTTAACAATTTGAAATTCAATCGGTGATATCCTGATCATTCCACCCATTTGCCTCAAGATAGTTCGAACACATCTTTAGCTCCATGGTTGGGGTGAGGTGACTAGTGCAATTTCTCACAGCCTTATTTATTCTATAATACCATTTCTGCAATAGCTGCCTAATGTACTCGATCACACCAACTATAGGAAAATCTTGAGCCTCTTTGGATGTGAAGTTCAAATATTCACATTGTGAATTGTCATTATATTGTATCGAGTCCTCTAAAATATGCTCTACTCCATTAATGCAAATTAACAGATTCTAAGTATTCTCTGACCCCATCTTTTTAGCCTAAAATGTTATCATGTAAGTCTCAAAATCTATTAAAGTATAAGCCTCTACAGTCTTTTTGAACAATGAGGATAAATCACCCTTGAAAATTTAACATTCAAGTTATTGCTCAAGTGCCATATGCAATTCCCATGATGCGCAAATCGRTAGACATTTCTAAATGAAYGAGGAATGCATTTTCCAATGTTCGAGATAATGGCCAATTTCTTCGTATGACCTATTATTTCTTGCAAGTGAGGAAAGAACTAAGTCCRTGACGCTTCACTCTCCTAGTCAACCACACCCCATATATTTAGCTGTTGCATCTTGGCAAGTGGCAACAAGTCGAGTACCTCGATATCTACTTGTCATGAATATACTGTCTATGCAAATAATGGGTCATTGATTGATATCCACATATGCTTCATCCTAGTGCCACAAAAAAGGTACTTGAAAAGAAAAAATTTATCTGTTTCAATGAATAAGATTGTTATAAAATAACGCGTTAGAATATAGGACAATACAAGAAATGTACTTGAAATCCATACTATCGTCAGTTTCAATGGACATCATTGTGCCAGGATTAGTTTGCTCTAAAACGTGACAATATGATGACAATTTGTCATAACTATCTTTTGATGTTTCTCGAATGAACCTATAACCAAAATACTTAGCCGAATATGCCTTACTATAAGTTATAGCTATGCCAAACTTTTCACGAACATCATTGATGTTGTTTCTCRATTTGTAAATCCTTCGAATATCTTCAAACTTAGAGGCAATGTGAGTTCCAATCAGTGAATGGGTAGGATATCTATAATCTTGATTAACACTCATGGAACATGTGCGCTAGTTATGTTAAGTACGAACTTCAAAGATTTCAGATTCATTCAACTTTGTAGTTGTAAACACCACTTATGGCTCTTCTCGACTAACAACTATATAAATAGATTTATTTGATTTCTTAACTTTAAACTCAAAGTGACACCTCATTGCAAGTAAGTATAACCTCGATATTAAAGTTTTTTTGGGGGAGCAGTTGTTTCTTTTGCAAATCTTCACACTGTGGTATCCTCGATGATGGCCCACAATGAGTTGAACCTAAGCAGTTAATTCTTCTATGTTCCCACCCGCCACACAAGCATCTTCAGGCAGATAATGTCTTTCCGAATCTATATCATCCCAATCTGTTTTTATTTTAAACAATGTTGCAGTAGATGTTTTGTTCAAATCATCATCTRCAATAGATGCTGCTTGTGCTTCACTCTGTCCTAAATCATTGTCTTTTTCAATCTCCTCAAATTCTTTCTCCAAAAAAGTAACATAAAGAGAAAATTCTTTACAAACCAAAAGACATCATTTTAATTTATAGTCACAATCAATTTTTATTAGTCATATCGAAAAGTTAGAATTTTCGGGCACCATACTTATCATTTTTATATCATTTATCCTGGAATATATTCCTAATTGCACATTGAGCAACTTTAAATAACTCGACATGTGTAATATTTTTTGAAATAAGAATCGGAGCCACATTTGCTGAACCATTGTACCTCCATTTCTAATCACCACCGCCTTTTTTCTCAACAAACTTATTAAAGTATCAAATAGATGTTCACAAATTATCTGAGACAGCCATAACTGCATTTGACAACCTAAAATTAGCATTTACAGATTTTTTAAATTGACTTGTTCATCACAACAACACATCGTGGTAGACATTCTAATCACGGCGGCTTGCAGTGATGCGAAATATTTCATATTTATCATTACAGAAGGTCACCATGATAGACATTCTGTGACGTGAAATGCTCTGATTAGAAAAATATTTCATGTTGACCATCACAACGGGGTACCGTCATAGAATGTCTACCACGGTAGGCTGTTGTTATGAACCGATATTGATAAACGAACTTAAATAATTTCGTAATAGATACTGTTTACCCRTACTTATAAACGAGAATAGAGCACTTAATTCATGCAATGTAATATATAGAAGAAATAGATCATTGCGGACACAAGTTTAAAACTACATATAGTGATAGAGATTGCACCTTTTTCCTAGAAATGGCTTGGCTTTTTCTTGCTTTGGTCTTCAATGGTAAAATGAGGAAGAAAACTCTTGGTCCCAAGCTGTCAAATGAATGAAATAGAGAAGAAAAAAAGAAGATCTTGTGGGTTTTATTGAGAGTTACAATGAAGAAGAGGAAGAAAAAAAAATTGAAAAAAGAAAGATTGTGTTCTGTTTGATTAGAGAGTACAAATGAAGAAAGAGAAGAAAAAAAAAAATTGCGCCTTCTTTCCTGTTGCTTAGAGAAACTATATAATTAGAATAAATAAGAGTGTATTTTGGTCATTGACAAAATGTATGGGATGAGATGAATTTAAATTAATCTCAATATAAATGACTCTATTTTAGTTATCCAATAATATATTTTAGGATTTTTTTAATAGATAGAAGTCTTTTAATAAAATTATATTAATGGACGACGCATATTGATTGACTAAACTCTTTAATAAAAATATTTAATTCATTAATTATTTATTTTAAGAGAAAAAAAGAAAACAATATGAGGCCCGCTAGTGGTCTAAAACAACTCACAAAGTTCCGAAGGTTAATTTGCCCTTAAGAAATGCCTTGTTAGTAAGGACTGATAAGTAGAGCTTTCCTTTTCTTAGGTCAAGCTATCCCCTAATTTTTGGTCAGGTTTCACCTAAGAGGCTTCAACATTCTTTAGTTAAGAGGAGCACAAACGGCTCTTTGCCGCGTGTACGTACATTAACATTGATGAGTCAAACAAAACAGCGTTAGTGTTGCATCATATTAGCCTATTACTTCCATCATCACTATAACCATCTTCATTCATGTTTCATCGAGAACCATTTTCCCAATTATTAATTATTAATTCCCATTGAGGTAAAAAAAGCCGATCAATCAAGCTTTCTTACCTTTTCTGCAAACCCATTTTGTCTTTCTTCTTCTTCTCTCTGGTTTTGCCCCAACACGGTGCATCACATGCTCTAACAAGTGATTAAACAAAAACAAAAAAATTATTAACTGCACGTTTACCCACCATCCGTTACCCTCGTCTGCCTCAGATGGCTCAAGATCATCAAAATTCCACTGCGTAAAACAACGCTATGTCATCTGCCTAATAATCTTTCTTTTGCTTTAATCATTTCTCCATTAAAAAAATGACCGGAAGGTCGTCAACCGAGCAAGTCTCCAAGTCTTCTTTTTTTTTTTTTTTTTGCTCCCTTTTTTTGGCTAAATAAAAATCTCCAAGTCTTCATGGTCGTGGAAGATGACAGAGCAGAGACAGATTCTAATTGTTATCCCAAGAAAAAATTAATAATAATGATCCTCCCCATTAATGTATATGTATATATACATATATATGTACTCTCCTATACGTAGATGTTGATGGGGTCTGATTGTATTGCTCGGAAGCGTTGAGAACTAAGTGTCTTATTATTGCCTCTGCTTTTCCGCTTCGCGTTTGATCGCTTCATTTGTCGGCACTCTCATAGATTTGGATATCTAAATTCGTGGAGTTTCCGATTCCGCTGTGATAAGTGTGCCAGAATGGGGAGTTCCAATTATAGGATATGCGTGTGCTTCACGAGGAAGTTCAGGGTGACGGAGTTGGAGCCGCCGCCGGAGGTCAAGGAGGCATTCAAGAAGTATGCCGAGGGTGGGACGCATCTGAACGCAGAGCAGCTCCGGCGCTTCTTGGTGGAATTTCAGGGCGAGACTGAGGCCAGTTTGTCTGATGCTGAGGCCATATTGCAGCAGATCCTTCAGAAGAGGCACCATATCACTAAGTTCACTCGCCACACTCTTTCTCTCGATGATTTCTATCACTTCCTCTTCTCCGTTGACCTCAACCCGCCAATCCACTGTAAGGTACCCATTTTGGTTTTGTAGCAGAAATTGCAATCACGTTTCATAAACTGCTCGTTAGTGCCTGGAATTCATGATTCCTGTGCGCTGGTTTTTATTTTTTCTTTCTTCTTTTCTCTTCTTGGTTCAAATTAGACTTCACTGGCACTTCCCGGCTTAGTTTGGTAGGAAAAAGGTGGGATCTTGGCTCTGGTTTTCTTCTACCTTTTTCATGCTATGGTTTCATCTTCAAAATTGTCAAAAAGCTACCCAATTGGAAGTAAACAATGTTTTTTAACCAGTGACTGTCGTTTCCTGCTATTTCATAATRTGTAGCTGATATGAGTGAAGGGAGAGAAAGGTTCAGAGGCAGGGGAGAGGTGGTTAGACACAGTAGGGATTTCTTTCATTGCAAATATTTCTCATGTCAAGTTTGATRAATAACATCAGTAGATAATCTCTACATGTTTGGATGGTTGTATCAACATTTTATTTTCCATTTCTTTAAAATTTTTTCTGARCTGTTTGAGATAAGAATTCTCTTTGACTTGCTGAAATGCATGTCTCTTTTCAGGTACACCATGACATGAATGCTCCATTGTCCCATTATTTTATCTACACTGGGCACAATTCGTACTTGACGGGAAATCAGCTRACAAGCGACTGCAGTGATGTCCCTATAATAAAGGCATTGAAAAAAGGTGTAAGAGTCATAGAACTTGATCTATGGCCAAATTCTTCKAAGGACGATGTGCATGTTCTTCATGGAAGGTAACTTGTTGATCCAGGTTTTGCTTACTTCGCTTGCAGTGTCCTACTTAATTGTATTGTGCCAAAAGTTATTTGGCACCACCCAAAGTTTCAAGTTAAACTGATAGAATAAAGTTTTAGAAGTAACAGTAACTGAGGACAGAAAAGAAGAAAGAAGTGTGCAGCTCCAACTTTTGGAGAAAAGGTGATTCTGGAAGTCGCCTGCAGATGAATGGTGAAATTCTCTGAAGCCGTTTACATGATCACAATAGGAGGCCCTTTAATATGATGAAACTAACTTCAGTCTGCCTAGAAACTTCTTTGCTGATGAAGTGCTTATCACTTGTGATCGTTTCCACAGCAGGGTGCAGTTTACTAGCATGGATTTATTTCCTTGCGCGTATCCAAGTTCCCTACTAAAATGCTTGGCTCAATTGTASCCATAGTYCCCTSTTGCATAGTTTAACTAAGATAGATGCAGTGACTGTGTCAAGAGGGAAAATTTTGATAATCTTAAGAAGACATTTTCTTACAAAGTTGTACTTCAGAAAATGGTTTCAAGAATTGGGAAGGGCGTCTACGCTGAGAAAGGAAAGGTTATAACTATACATATCGAGGTGAGCAACCGAGAGAACCCATAGATAGTTATGCACAAAGTTGTACTATGAAAGAGTCCCATGTGTAGCAGGAAACAAGTAAAATCTAGATGAAAAGAGGCAAAATAGTTCCTCTTCTAGGTGAAAAAATCATTATAGCACTGATGGTCTTCTTTAGAAACTATTGTCATTTTGTTGCATCTGGATCAATTTAKTGGGCAATTTCCAAATTGCATAGATTTTGTGACTTAAAGCTTGCACCCTTTGGGTCTTCACAAAGCTTTTAAGAGCTATTTGATGTTTATTCTTCTGGCTATCTCACATACTACATTCCTCTTTCTTTTGCTCTATAATGTTYGATGCATAACGTATTACTACGTCTAGGACTGTGACAACTCCTGTGGAACTGATAAGATGCTTCAAATCAATTAAAGAGCATGCCTTCTCTGCCTCTCCATATCCAGTTATAATAACATTGGAAGATCACCTTACTCCAGACCTTCAGGCTAAAGTTGCCCAGGTGAATACCTGTTTCTTCCATGGTTTTTATGCTTCTGTGATGTGAATTTCTGCTTAATGTTTTCATGTGKTTTTAGATGCTCACTCAAACATTTGGAGAAATGCTTTTTTGTCCCGAATCAGAATGCTTAGAAGAATTTCCTTCACCAGAAGAACTAAAACATMGGATTATAATTTCAACTAAACCACCAMAAGAGTATCTTGAAGCTAAGGGTTCTGATGACAAGCAAAATAACTCACAGAGAGAAAAGGATTCTGATGATGATGTATGGGGACAGGAGCCCTCTAGCCTTACAGTTGATCAACAAGACAASGATAAGGTTCGTCGAGATGTTCTTTGCTCTTTGTCATTTCGTACCTAACAAAATGAAATGCCACAACTATCTATATATTCATGTTTCTAATGTGTCTGCTTTCAGAACRACTCGACTAGAAGTGAACATGACCAGGATGAGGAAGATGATGATGAATATGATCAAAAATCACATATAGCACCAGTTTACAAACGTTTAATAGCTATTCATGCTGGGAAACCCAAAGGTGGATTAAAGGAAGCACTAAAAGTTGAGCAAGACAAAGTAAGACGACTAAGTTTGAGCGAACAGGCTCTTGAAAAGGCCGCTGAATCTCATGGAATGGACCTAGTAAGGTATCACTGTTAGCTTTGGAGTAAAATGTTGGAATGCATGTTCCTTGCTTTTGAATACTGTTGGCTTCTGGGAATTTTCATTCTGATTGATGTTCTGTACTCGTACAGGTTCACCCAGAAAAACATCCTCCGTATATACCCTAAAGGTACTAGGTTCAATTCCTCCAATTACAAGCCTTTAGTTGGCTGGATGCATGGAGCTCAGATGGTTGCGTTTAATATGCAGGTCCATTTTTCCCCCAAAAATTCTATCTTGCGAAATGATTAGATTAGAGTGTAATATTCATATTCCATTCATGATAAGTGGTATTTATTTCTTTTTCAATTTTCTCCATGTACGTAACATGTAAAGTATTACTTTCTCTGGTMACAATTAAAATGAATGCATTTGACTACAGAATTGTCAGAAAATGTTTACATGTTGTGTGAGCATGAAGGAGACTGAATATCTTCCAGATAACCTCATTCTTTAGATATCAATTGTCTCTTAAGGTCAGTTGATTTACTGGTTATTCATTTACATCTAGCATGAGATCAAACTTAGACAACTACTGCCCAAGCTCTCTCTAGCATATGTTTGCCAATTCATCCTATCTAGARCAATACGCTTTCCCACTTATAGACAGAAAAATTTATGGATACTGTTTCTTCCAGGATATATATGATTTTATCCGTGTCACTTTTACTTCCTTTCAGCCATTTTACCTCTGCCAAGTTCAAGGTTATCTAGCTCTAAGAATTGACTTGTCTTCATTTTAAATGCCTTCTGTTTYGACAAAGAGATGCTCTGCATATTGCATAGACGTAGAAACATCCAAAACTACCCACTATCATATGTCTTCCACGTTTTGTAAGAATGGGAAATACCACGGCCTTGATGTCCAAGCTGTCCTAATCAAGCTATTTATAATATTCATCATTTGCACTGAGAAGTTGGATTCTCAGAAGTAGTTGCTAATATAAATGGAGGGCCAGAAGATGGCAAGGAAGATAACCAAGAAATAAGAACTACCTTGGTGTTTAAGGGGCTAACTAGAAACAAGAGGGGATGACCATAAAAGGATCATCTTGCTTCCTCCTTTTTGAATTGTAAAGGGAGGGCCAGAAGATGGCAAGGAAGATAACCAAGAAATAAAAACTACCTTGGTGTTTAAGGGGCTAACTAGAAACAAGAGGGGATGACCATAAAAGGATCATCTTGCTTCCTCTTTTTTGAATTGTAAAGGAGCATCTGTTTGATTAGTGTGATTAATGCTCCAAGGCAAATAACATAATAAAACTACCTTGGTGTTTTGGGGCTAACTAGAAACAAGAGGGGATGATCATAAAAGGATCATCTTGCTTCCTCTTTTTTGAATTGTAAAGGAGCATCTGTTTGATTAGTGTGATTAACGCTCCAAGGCAAATAACATAATTTGTCTTGATTAGAGACTTCAAAATCAAAAGAAAAGATGCTTTGGTTAAACAAGACTTTGAGAAAACTGTTATAATTAAGCTACAACATAARTAGGATGTTGTGGAGATGAGAGATAACTGCAGAAAGCACTAATATTTGCAAATACTTGTASAGGTTTACATTCATGAAGTATATCTTTCATTCTCTTTGTGTTTATCACAAAGCACACATGCAAGCATACCACGCAAAACAAAGATTTATGTAACTTTAATTGATATTGCTACAGGGCTATGGTAGATCACTTTGGCTGATGCAAGGAATGTTCAGGTCCAATGGAGGCTGTGGTTATGTTAAGAAGCCTGATTTCTTGATGAAAATTGGTCCGCATGGCCAAGTTTTTGATCCTGAAGAGAAACTGCCTGTGAAGAAAACATTGAAGGTGACAAGCCTAGTTGTCACATAGTCATATAATTTTCAGAARTTTCTCGTCATTCTAATGTTACTTTCTTCATACAGGTCAAAGTTTACCACGGAGATGGATGGCATTTGGATTTTAAGCAAACWCACTTTGACCTGTATTCTCCTCCTGATTTTTACACTAGGGTATGTCGTTTCTCAACCCCCGCCTCCTTTTTTTTTTTTTTGTGGGTTCTTTTCATATCTTTGAGAAAGTAATGATCATAACATTCTCTTCTATCTTTTATGCTTCAAGCAATATATTTGTTTGTAATGAATCATGGTTCAACTTATTTCCTGTCTGTCCGAATAATAAAACTACTGAACTGTAGATTTTTAGAGGAGCACTTAGTTATAACGTCTCCTTTTCATATTCTTTTTCTTTTTGCTTTAATCCCTTTGGTCAAGATGACGACAGTCTAAATGTACTAGTTTCTTCTATCATGAAACCTCTTTTCCGGTGGAGATGACCTTGATACATCTCCTGCTTCATGCATAAAACAGGTGGGAATAGCAGGTGTGCCTGCTGATGAAATAATGAAGAAAACCAAGAAAAAGGAGGATAACTGGACACCAGTCTGGAATGAAGAATTCACGTTCCCATTGACCGTTCCTGAATTAGCTTTACTGCGMATTGAAGTGCACGAATACGACATGTCTGAGAAAGAYGATTTTGCTGGACAAACATGTCTACCTCTTTCCGAATTGCGACCTGGGATACATGCAGTGCCCCTATGTGACCGTAAAGGCGAGCAGTACAACAACGTCAGGCTTCTTATGCGCTTTGAGTTTGTATAGATTTGTTTATCTTATTTTTCTGGTTTGAGTGTTTGATGCTGAATGTATGCTATATGTGTTTTTTCTTATTTTCTTCTGGGAGGGTTAGGGTGTAGCCTTTGAGATGCTTTTATCATCTATCAGGTGTTACCTTTTCTCTTTGAGAGATTCTTCTTTAGTTGCCTTGTCGGATCACTAAATAAAAAGAAGCCAAACTAACAACAGATATGCAAATAGCCAAGTTTGAACTGAAGGGTCCTAGGGCCGGCTATGATATATTCTGTGTCGGAGCTTCAGCAGTATAAAGAGGATCATATGGTTGTCACGTTGATTTTGTATCCGAAGGGTCGAGTGGTTTAGTTTATGGTAAGTCATCAATGATATTGAATGCTAAGCGCATATTATGCAGTAACAATTCCAGGTACAATAATGACGATATTATCACGTAGTTTAGCATTCTTTGATTGCAGTATGAGTTGGGCTCTGCTGAAAATGTAGTATCTGTCTTGCGATTGCGAGAGTGTAATGGAATGGCCATATCGTTCTATACTTAGTTAATACAGGTGTAAATCTGACTATATGAAGTATGTATAGATGTGATAGTAGGCATGAATCATTGTGCGAAATAGTGATGAAGGTATCTTTTGTGTGACTACTAGCTACTGCTATGTATTTATATGCAGCCGTTAGTTGCTAGTAGTTGGATGTGATGGTACATCAGTGCAATAAGCTGCGAGGAAGAACTGATAATTGCCAAACATAATAAAATGTGTGAAAGCTCGCAGGATTGCTGATGGGATCTTTATTCTCCGTTCACGTCATACAATAATTCGGCCTGGGCTGTAGCTTTCGTAAAATTTTTTTCCTTCATCAAGATCTCATTGTATTCACATCGCACAATTGTCTTTGTCATCTGTGGTGGAAAAGCATCAGACAAAATTTCGGGCAGTCTTTATCTGCTCTACTCGACGGTTTTGGCTAAGCATGGCAATGCGGCAGACTAAATGTCGGGGGAGTTCATTTATCGTCGTCTATCGTAGCTCCTTCCTACTGGCAACTGAGCAGTGATGCTGTTAAATTTTAGAAATACCAGTGTTAACGATTAACCTAAGAGAAAATAGCTGGAGTAGTTCGAAAAATCTAGTCCTCTCGATCATAGTTGTCTTTCTGTGAGAATATAATGTATGCATTTATGATCAAGATAATTAAGAAGAGAGATAGACTTATATAATAAACCTACAATTTTAGATGTAATCCTCTGAACTAGGGATTATCGAGTGTCACAGTTACTTGATAGAATCAGAAAAAGTGATTGTAGGTGATACGTGCAACTATTTCTGTAATTTCCAAGGAGCTTAAAGTGAAAGTTTTGGGTTGTGTTATATTAATAGTTCGAGATCGAGCTGTAAAAGAGCGCATTGACTATGTGGAACGTATATAGAGAACTGCTGATAATATGAATGTGATATAAATGATTCATGAAATCTTGTAATGCTCAGAATCTCATCGTACCCAGATATGTCCTGAGAGGAAATTGTATAATAAGGTAGATAGGCACAGGAATCCGTATCAGGTAATGTACATCTACTGATAGGGAAGCCTATAATTTCTGTTGAGAGACAATCCAGAAATTGGATATAACCCTAAAGAAGCAAGCTGATAGTAGTAATTGCGGGGATAAAGACTTATATGAAGAAGGCAAGGAGGAACGAAGCAATAGTCATTCAAGTCATCTTCTCGAGGTTTAGTATTGTGTTTATTATAAAGAATCCAGAGATAATTGTTCTAGGATATACAGTAAAGTTATACTGGCTCATCATAGTCTCTGATCGGAACTCTCCTTTTTCAATTATATATATTGAAGTTTTTAATATGATGTTTCTTATCTAGGCTGTCAAGCAACCTTCACATGATGTGAAAGTTTATAGGTGAAGATGTCCCACCCGATCACCCCTCTCTCTCGCTCTTGTCTCTCCTTAGAATCTACGAACATTTACATCACACTAGGGTATATGAAGTTAGTATCATTCTTTATCGCTAGGACATGGGAGAAAATTTTAGTGATTGGATAATTTTAGTCACTTTTTGCAGGAGCTATTGTTTTAGATAGTTATATAGGTAAGGTGTTATGTAGATTATGTACGCTGTGAAGCATTATGTATTTATACTCTGATTTAATAGGTTTCATGTGCTTGGCACATGTAGAAGTGTGCCATGATGTTTCTGTTAAATGATAATGACCAACTGAGGGTTACATGTGCTGAAGGGCAAGTACTAGAATAGGTATAAGATGTTTGTCTGAAATACAGTAAATCTCAGCTTGATGGCTTATCTCGCTTAAATGAGGGGACTAAAGAGATACATGCGTATAAGTCTGAATGGGAGATTTATATTGAATATTATTTTATGAGTGTTCTATATATGATTTCCACAAGCTAAACAATGTAGATTGTAAGGTATATTTACAACTTGATGTGAATTTTTGTCTTTAGTCACTATATATATGTATATGGTATGCGCTTCTTGAATACTTAGGTTAATTTGTCTTAATCTTACCGGAATTGTGAAGATAATGACCTAGTTATTAATGTGTGGTCTTGCGTAGTTAAGATATACATGAATGGGGTCTTTTTGATTTGCGTTTCTTGCCTTATTGTGTAGTTAAAGGATTTAAGTGTAATTTTTTCGATGTTTATATCTCTTAATCGTTTCATTCTATCGTGTGGGACCTTCTGTTTGTAGTCTGTTGAGTAGAGTATTTAGATGTCTAAAAATCGTGATTTATCATCTTTTGAGATAGTGTGGGTAGAATAAAACTCTTTCTAGTTCATACCCTCGCACATTACTTTATTAGGAATTTTTCACCTTTTTCTTGTTTTGGTTATTTGAATATTGAATTAACCTTGGTCAAGAGAGCTGTCTCTTATTTCTGTCATGTATATTAGAGAAATTATAATCAAGTGAGAGTGGTTCATTAAATTATTCTATTTGTATGCTAATTGGGAGATGTTGGGGTCGTTGGTATGCTGTTTTTTTTGGTCGTTTAACTCTCCTTTCAGTTTCTATGCTTGTTATTCATTGTGCTAGAGACTCTATTTTTTTACTGGTAGCTATTTAGAGGCTGTGTAAGTTGCAAGTACATGTATACAATTACTCTGTGGCTTTCTTTTACATCCATATTCATTGGCATATATCAACGTTAAAAATGTTTCTTTCAATTAGCGGGGTTACCATACTCTTATTATGCATTTTGGTTTGGTTGAGTTGCTTTGTTCATATTAATGACTATGCAGTTGCTTTGCTATCATTTAGTGTAATCTTAGATAGGTCTTTCACATATGCGTTGATTGAATTATATAACATAGTTTATATCTATATAATGGGTTTTTGATATTTATGTCATTTTGTCTTTACTTGTTTGTGCATTTGATAATTTGTAGTGTTATGTATTCTATTCCTCGTGTTGTAGGTGGGTAGTCTATGTGTATTTTCGGCGTGTTAGAAGGGTGGATTAGTTGGTCAAGGTTTTGGTTTAAGTTTAGAGGAGAAGATTGATGCTATGGAGTAAATTTGTATATTGGTATGTATAGAGTGAGATTAAAGATTAATTATTGAAATTATAGTTAATTATAAGGAATGAGATGTTTAAGGGATTGAATGGCTTAATCTTACATGGATGTATTCTGTTGTTATCTACTAGTGGATTCTTGCTATATCCTTTAGTTTATCTGAGAAGAGCTTGATGGCTTTGTGATGCTAGTATTTTTAATGCCTTCTTAGAGTATATAATTTCCCATATATTTTTGCATCTTTTAGAGGGTCTGCTGCGGTTTGGTTGAGGTATTTAGATATCGCCGTTGTGATGATGGGTCTTCGCTTCTTATTCTTGTTCAGTGTTACATCGTAAATAAGGGCCTGGTGCTTTTAAATTTGATTGATATATGTGCGTATGCTTATTTTTTTTGAGTAGTTAGCTAGTAGATATATCTGGAAGTTTATATTTATCGTTATGAATTAGCTTTGGTTGATTGCTTCTGGGGAATTCTCTTTCTATTGGCTGTTTGGATTATGATTCTTTTATGTGGGGTTAATTCTATTCCCTAATTAACTATTCACATATTGGTTTGGATCTCATGGTTGATGGTGTTAGAATCGTGGCGTTGCCAACTGTTATGCTGCAGTGTGGTGGGTATTTTTTATTGGAATCGTACAGGAATGAATGGTTAATTAGTTTGTGGTTAATTTTAATGTGCTATAATCGGCAAAGGATATATGATAGTTCGATTTGTTCTGACTTCCATCTGTCATTTATGAATTTGATGGTATAACTAGACGTCTATGTTTGATTCTCTATCGATAATTTTCTTATTTTGTATTTTGGCTTGATTTTGATTGTTAATTTGTTCTTAATTTGAGTGTGGATTTAGCCCTATGTCATGGGAGGTTACTAGTGTAAGGAGTGGATATGAGAGTGTGTTAGTATATAAGAATGTTTATGTGGTGTTCGGAAGTTATTTTGTAGACTGTGTCTTTTTGTTTGGGTTGCTGATGGTCTTTTATAGCTGACTATTGAGTGGGACGTGAAATTATCCTTATTTTGGTTTTTGGATTAGTTACGATATGATGTATTGATGGTAGATCTTAATATTATTAGACTGGTTGACATAGGTATCGATATTCAGTCAGCCTGGAAGGGGTTTAGTTTTACGTTCATACGATTACGTTAATGATTTCCCCATATTCTTTAGTATCATGTAGAAGCTTGTTGACACATTATTTTTTAATTAGTCAGTTTCTTCATTGTTACTTATTGTAGTTGTTTCTATAAGGTTGGGGACCTACTATGCATATATATCTGATGAGGTTGGTGTCGTTGTAAATGATTGATGTGGATTTGTACTTATCTGGTGTTCTATAAGATATTGATATTCTATTTGATACTTGAGGAATGATTTGAGATGGATACCCTACGATATCCTTTTATTTATATTTATTGTCTATATCATGAGGTACAGGGAATTGGAAACACCTGAGTATGGACTGGATTACTGATTTTTATTAATTAGTAATGCTCTTTTGCCTGAAGTGTAGTTCTCTCTTCGCAAATCTATGGAAAATTGAGTTATTATCATTATTTTGGCTAAATGCCCAATATCTCTTTCTTTTTTGCTTGAAGAGTCTGATGTGACAGGTTATCAGGGTTTGCTAGGTAATATCTGTGTCTTAAATTACGTAATTTTTTTCGTAAATCTTTGAAATATTTTTTTGATTTTCTTGTCTGTTGTTTCAATAGGATCATGGTTGGTTCTGCAATTTTCTTTTTTTGAATGTGTAAATAGTATGCTAAAAACACGTGTTATTTACCATTTTCTGTAGATATTCGTAAATTGTTCTGATCCTATATTGGTACCTTTTCGATTATTTCTTGCTGTAGTCCCGCTCAAGGTCTTTTTGTTTTATCTTTGATGATTCTTGTTTCTTAGGTCAGATGTTGAGGCTAAATGCTATCTGGTTGTTATGTCTGGTTGCTTCTTTTGATTTGTTGTAAGTAATTTTTAAGAGCGACATAGGCTCCATCTTTTATTAGATGTTTACAGAATAGATCGCTCAAGGATATTCTTGGTGAGGAGGACTTGGAGGTGGAGCTTATATTGGTTGTTGAATGATATGAATATCTACATAGGGCGTTTTTTTACACTTGTGCTAACTGCTTCTCGATGGAGATGATAGTATTAATTGATAATTAAGAGTTAAGAATCACAAATTCATTTATAATGAAGATTATTGCTTATACATTTTACAGCATTGTAAAACTCACTTCTATATTCAGCCTCAGAAAATTTGAGATCTAATCACAGGTATATCTTTATGTAGGGTTTTTGTAATATATATCACTATATCAGATGAGTAAGATGATTGTGACGCTATATAGTATCTTGTACGGTTTTGTTAGATATTTTTGTATCTGCTTTTCTGGATTCGATCATAGCGCAGGCACTGCGTATGGGTATTCTCAGGTTGCTTAATGCTGTGAATAAGTTACTTGTTTCTTTTTGTAATACGTGTATATGACATTTTTTTGTCCATTAGATTGTCCAAAGATGTCGGATCGCTGTCTAGTACAGTCTTATTTTGCGTGCACGTTCCATGATTGATTGATGCGCTATGTAAAGTCTAGAATCTTGGTCTTTCACAGTATGAGTTTATTTTGATGAGTGGTTATTAATATCTCATTCCAGGGACTGCTGTGTGTCTCTGAGGTGTCCCTCTCTTTTGTGGTTTCTTCATAATTAATCAGTTTCATATGTGGGGGGTCTGTTATACACTTGGCTGTAGATTCCTAGGTCCTTTTGAGGCTTTTCCATGATTAGCAGTCAGATAGATTAACGTTAATGGGGTTTATCTGTCACCGGAATTATAGAGGATTAGGTCTTTGGCTATGTTGAGGTGTGGGATAGAATAGGATTATATATTAATGTTTCATTTTATATGACTGTGGCATGATCATCATGGTGTTGGATCCATGGAATTAGTATGATTATAAATAGCATGAAGAAAGGATGGAAATTATTTTAGATAAAGGAGGCTACTGTTCGATATCGAATTGCTCCGCGAAAAATCTACTTAAGTTCATGAGGGAGTTTTTAGTTATTCGGTACATGAGATATATGATTTCTAATAGTTAATGCCTGGGGGATAATTGGATTTGAAGTTACATAAGATTTGATTAATTATATTTTGGCTTGGCTGATGTCTTGAGTCGAGTGAGATTAATGATAGTAATAATGAAGGATTATTTAGGATCGATTTTAGCTTTCTATAAATAATTGAAAATGAAATCCCATCACGAAATTAAAAAAGTATATAGAATTTAAGTTGGACAGGGTCTTGGTTGTTTATGTTTGTGATGACTGTGAGTTCGTAGAGATTTCGTGAGAAAAGACGCGTCTTAGTTGTATAAAATTGAGATTCCGTTTGGTTGTGGATGTGAGTGGGATAGAGTCAAGAGTGAGGTATGCTGAGAAGAACTCCAGGTAATGCTATGCATCCTATCTCGCGTTTTATTTTGTTACTGTGCTTTGGTGGAATTTTGTATTATTTGAGGAATTCATTTACTTTCTTTAAAGGGGGAAATTTTTTGAGGAGGAGAATATTGAAGGGAAGTGACATAAACATTTTATGGACATGAGTTATCATGGAGATCGATGGAGAAATGGGAAATATAATGAGAACGTGAATAAGATATATTTTATGATATCTCTGTGAAGTTAGAATTTCGGGAGAGAGAGGGTTTTGATTTTCCAGGAAATTATTTTTCTGTGTAGAAGAATCTAAGACTCTTCGTAGCTGTGGCACTTTTTCCTTTCAGTGTTTTGTGCATGGCTTCTACAGAGGTACTTTAGAAAATCTGATCTCTTGCTTCTGAGATCAAGTATATTTTTAGGGCTTGTAATGGCAGAAGACCAATTTGCATCAAGAAATTTCAGGAAGTTCGTTTAGAGGATACGATAAATCCGATAGTCTTCGCGAGTGGACGTGAATCTATATCCATTGACATCGGCGCCTAGAAGTTTGGAGTACGTGAGTACGGTATGTTCTCCTTATTTCATCTTTCTCGTGAGTATATGCTTGATTATATTTAAAGAGTATTAGCTATAGAAGTCTTTGTTTGTTTGGTTTATTGGTGAGTTTATGTCTTGCATGTATGTGTCTCTGTCGATATAAACATATATGAGTTTAGAGGTAAGAGGTTTTGTTGTACATTCTATCAGGTTTTGTAGTGGGTAGTAGGTGGCAATAGCGCTGTAAAGAGAACCTGAGAGGACATGGAGTTGTAATT